>NW_021011499.1:266615-585283 GCF_003987935.1 Bombyx mandarina | reverse complement strand
TATAATTTTTTTTTTTGTTATAATGAGGTATAATCCCCAGCGCGTAACTTGGCAAGAGTCGCTAGATGCGCAGAAGTAGAAAAAAAAATGTTTGGGGTGAACAACCCTTATCACTTAGGGGTATGAAATATAGATAGTAGCCGATTCTCAGACCTACTGAACATACTATTGATACACAAATAAAATCAAAGAAACATGGCTGAAAAATGTATAGTGAGTAAGACAGGAGACCGGCTTCGTCCTCATCCCTACTACGTGATGTTTGCTGGATGAGTGGTGACACCTGGCGGGGATAACTGATCGATTGATAGTTGATCAGTAGTCGACCGGCGAGGGCAGGAGATCAAATTGAATTAAAAAAAAATCATAATTAAAGGAACTTGAAATTATAAACTCTGAATAACAATTTATCATACTACAATTATAATATTTGATTGCCATCTTGCAACCTTATTGCGGATCTGTGTATAGAATAAAAAAAATAAAAATCGGGATGGAAAAATAGGGGTTGATCGTATAAGAGTGAAAATTGAGAGTAATATTTTATTTTTTTTAATTCATGACAAAATAAAAAATAAAATCTTGCCAAAAAATTGAAAATTTATAATTAACAAATAAAAATTTTTTTTTAATTCATGACAAAATAAAAAATTAAATCTTGCCAAAAAATTTAAAATTTATAATTAACAAATAAAAAATAGGGGTTGATCGTAGAGGGTGAAAATTTCAGAGTAATATGAATTTTTTAATTCTAAGTCATGACAAAATAAAAACAAAATTCTTGCAAAAAAATTTAGTTTTTAATTAACAAATAAAAAATAAGGCTTGATCGTAGAGGGGTGAAAATTTAGGGTTGTATGTATTTTTGTATGCTGTATCATAAAAAAATAAAAACAAAAAAATTTGTCTAACAAATAAAAAATAAAGTTAGGGGTGGACTACCCCTAACATTTAGGGGGATGAAAAATAGATGTTGGCCGATTCTCATAGATACCGGATAAGCACAAAAAATTTCATCAAAATCGGTCAAGCCGTTTCGGAGGAGTATGGCAACGAAAACTGTGACACGAGAATTTTATATATTAGATTATTGACTTGACGTTTCAACTCAATTATGAATAATCAATATTTCACTACATATACATACAAGGTGGGTAAAAGATTGTAAGAAGAAAATTCTTGAGCGGGAATCGAACCCACGGCTTATCACGTTACATTTTAACGGTTTTAAAAGTTAATGTTACAGTATATTACCCTGTTCGTCTAAGCCAGTGGCTCTCAAACTTATTTTGTCTACTGCCCACTTTGAGAATAAATTATTTTTAGCGCCCCCATTTTTTCTACCTACTTAAAAACCACTATAGTGAGAGCTCAGTTGGTGCCTACGAGTTCTCCTAGATGAAATTACAAATCGCCTCCCAAGCCTCTACACAACGCTCCTATTTTTTTCTGGGTCTATTACCGCCCCCTATTAAGCCTGCAGCGCCCACAAGGGGGCGTTATCACCCACTTTGAGAAAGGCTGGTCTAAGCAGTAGTTTGAGCCTATAAACTACCGCTAAAATTAATAGTTAAGTAAGTAGGTAGTTTCATTAACCACTCGTTATTGTTTTATTTATGTTATTACTAATTTTATTTTTAAACTGTCATTTAAATGAAGTTTTTTTTTCATTGTTTACCCTATAATTTATTACCTAGACGAACGGAGTTTAATACTAATATATTAGTTTTAATTTCAGGTATAGTCTAATTATAGAAAATTTAGTCATCGATAGATATGAAACCCCTTTGACAGTATTAGGACTGCTGCGAAATTTACAGCTACTGTTTTTAGACATGTAAATAACATTAGGTTCATACGAAATGACTTGTTACAGGCGTAACGTGCCGCCAATGTAACGTTTCATTAACAATATGTGTGACATTCTGATTAATATGGTATTTTTAACATATGAATCAGATACATATCAATTAGAATTGTGCCCATTAACATAGATAAATCATCACACGTATGCAATTAAGAATTGTTATTTATACATAGGTTTCTGTTCCCCAATGGCATTATATTTCCCGTAGATTCAAGTTTAAAAACAATTTACCTTAATTATAAAAACGAACATACTAATCAGAAACATAGGTGTACCAAGGTTATATGAATCAGATATTTACCTTTATATCTCCTCGACGACACGAACCAGCCACACGTCACGTCGCGACCACGTCAGCCGAGCACTACCGCCAGCGCGGGGAGGGGTCGCCTGATGTTTCGTATTTAGCTGGGTACGTTCGAGTGAATATGAATCAGACTTTTGTGCCGGACACTCATTATTTTTTTATTTATAAATAAACAATCGTAATTATTAGTACAATTTTTTTGGTGTAAAGAAACAACTAATATTATTTCGTAATAATTATAATTCACATCAATTTATTAATAAGAAATAATGTTATTGTTACTAATGTTCAAGAAACTGGGTTACGGACACACCATATTAGTCACAAGAACTGCTTTTAAATATGTTTTTGAAATATTTAAATAAATAGTTTTATAAAAAAAAATTTACTTGTGCAAGATAGGCAATAGTCTGAGGTATGTTTTAAAATTAATTGCAGACTGATTGTCGGTTAGTTACAAATATAAACCTCAAGACATGGAAAATTTAGGGTTCGGAGAATCACTCATGGACTCTCGGCGGGCCGGATTAAATACTTTCGCGGGCCGGAGTTGGCCCGCAGGCCGTACTTTGCCCATCACTGATCTATAGCTATGTCCGGTCGGTACTTAGTTAACTGTAAGAGGTGAACTCCCCCGATGAAGGTCAAAGGCCGACCTGAGCGGGTAGAGGCCGCGCGGCACGCTACCAGCACTCTAGCGCACTGCCAAGGAGTATCTATAATAGAGCAACCGGTTGGCGGTGTATCGCGTCCCGAACCGACAGGTTGGCTCTGGTCCAACGGAGTACTCTGGAACACCAGCGGCACCGTCTGGGCGGCCTGACGGGCTGTCGTACCGAGACGGCCGACGTTTCAGAGCCTTCGATTCGCCTTTAAGATTCCGTCCACCGGGCTTCCTTGGGGTGAGCTGCGCTGTCTGGTTGCAGTGTTTACCGCGGTAACCCCCCTACCTCATCCGAGGGGATCGGATACTTGGACGAAGAGTGCAGGGGAGTCGTTTAGTGGGTAGAGCCCTAACATTCCTTGGGCCCGCGGTCTGCTCCCAACACCTTGCAGATCGTCACATACCCCTCGCGCCTCCTAGGCACGGGGACCTCGTAAGAGGTTCAGCCCACGGCCCAAAAAAAAAATGTACTTAACACTAGATGGGCCGTCATGATCTCGTACACCTCTAAATATAGTAAAAAAATGACCTCAGAATGATCTGTGAATCGTGCTCATTTTGGTTGGTCAAACATATACATAACTATTCACCGTGTTCCCTAAAATTTTAAGTATTATCTATGCTGAATAAGTCGTTGACAAAGTTACATTAAAAGCATCAAGGCCTACAAGTCAACTAGTAGACTGACATCGATGAATAGTCGTATAATATATTAGCAAGATCCATATCTTTTTCGTATCTAAGTAGACATAAGCAAACAAATTTTGACGTCGTAACGTCTTATAAATCTATGAACATCGGCTGCACGCACGAAAAAGTGTCACGTTCCGTCTGGGTCTGAACGTGAAAGCGAAATCACGGAACAAGCGATAGAGAGGCACGATTGGCCCAAGTGTTAATGTAACGAAAAAAATTTTAATTTTCAATTAACTTATTTGTATTATACAGAATGATGATAGCTCAGTAATATTAAATAAATTCAATTCCTAGAAATATGCAATTTTTTTATTAATGTTTCTGACGTTATCACCTAAAAATATCGTCCGTAAGCTGACTTTACAGAAAACCATTTCTTTTCTGTTAAAAAGTAACAAATTTATTCCTTTTATCTTAACCAGTCTCAACGACTTAAAAATTAACATAAATTGTACATCTTCCTTTTACTTTAAAAATTCAAATCAAATTACATTCCCTTCAACAAAAATAACAATAATTTGAATGTGTTGATGATTTATACCTTAACGTATTTTATCTTGTTAAAAAATCCTACATAAATATGTTGAAAATTATTCTAGAATAATAACAACCGATTGTACATAATTCCAAATCAGTGGAAATTCATCGATGGTAATATGAAATAACAACGATAGCATCTAAATTATAGATTATACACTTAGGGATTTAGATATATGTTAAATATTAATTGGGTAGTCTATGTATTTGACAAAAGCGTTTGAATTTTTGTGTTTTACGTAAAACCAAAAGAGAAAAACACAACTTACAGAACAGGTTTTCACTAACAATTATAAACTGTTTATTATTCTAAGTTTGTAGTGTGTCGTTACAATCATTCCAGTGTTTTATAAATACGTTAAAAGTACATATATTGAGGTCGTTGTTATCTTTTTATCAATAGACAAACTTAGTTGATTGAACAATTTTATTGTTGACAGTTTTCAGTGTTATTTAGTCTCCGTTTTAGAAAGACGTGTTCTTTAAATTTTTATAATGAAATTCGCGGAGCACTTGAGTGCTCATATTACGCCCGAGTGGCGTAAACAGTATATTAATTATGAAGTAAGTACTTAATGTTTGGTACTTCTGTTATTACTTATTATTTTATTTATTTCTTATCTCGTGTTTCAACACCAAGATGCTACCAACTATATTTTTTATCAATAAGAGTTATAAAGAAAAGATGACTAATTTTTCCAACTAAAGTAGAGGTGATAACTGAAAAATATTTTGTAAACATTGTACTCTGCAAATTTTTAGATTGTAGTATTAGTTATTATTAAATATAGTGGTAGTAATCAAATTAATATGCTGGCACAGCTACCCAGTAATAATTATATTGCAAATTTTTGAGAATAATGAATGAAAAAAAAGTACGGATAAACTAAAAATGAAGTAATGTTCCTAAAAATGCAATTTAAAAATGTAAATTAGTTACAAAAATTAACTTTAATTAAATTACAATAAAGGTCAGATTTCAATTTTATGGTCTTTAAATCAGCTAGGAGAACAATTTTGAAAAAATTGAACTTATCAAATAACATTGATGTGGGCATACAGTACTGAATAGCCGAAACAACAATGTCTCTTTGTTAAGTTGCTTTGAAAAGAAGAAAAAAAAAACAAAATAAGTTTAATTAATAAGAAAAATAGACCTAATAAGTTTCTTTTCTTAGTTTTCCTCAAAACTAGGTTATATTTTGGGACATTCACAGAGTATCTTATAATGACATTTAAATTGCAATGATTTGAATTTCAAATGTAAGCACTAGGTAACTAATTTGCTAATGAATTTTAAGAGCTCTTTAAATTTGCTCACAATATTCTATACCACCAATAAATATCAATTAGCAATTGAAACATGCTCAATTGAGGAATATTTCTTCATGATGGAGTGGTGTTGTTCTCAGCCTACATCATACAGCTATGTATATTGTTAAGTTAATAGCTTCCAATATAACATGTAGAATGTTAAAATGTACAAAGACCAGCTTATTTGCTTTGGTCTTAATGTCAAGATAGAAGATTCAGCATCTCTTATACTGTTACAGTCATACCGATTATAAAAATCAGCAATGTCAGCATATCTGTGAATGTAGTATCTGTGTTATGAAACAAGATATCCTACTTAACATACTACAAAACCCAACCAAAGCACTTTGCTTAGATTGGTAGATAGATAATCTATTCCAGGTTTACTATAAAAAATTACTATAAAAATTTGTTATTTTAGTTATGTGTTGTTTGTTCTGCACACACTTATCACTTTTTATTATTATTCTCATTATCCTCTCGCAGGTCTGCTGGAAGAGATTTCTCAAAGAAATAAGCAGTGCCTTTGTACATAATTTTCCTATTACTCTGTACTGTGTCTTGTTTTCTGTGTGTACATAAATAAATAAATAAAAGAAATAAATAATAAATAAAAAATGTACAATGTACTGGACTGATCTCATTCATTACAAAGACAATCTAAAAAATTCTTAAAATGTGTCAAAACAATAACAGGAAATGAAAGCAATGTTATACACAGCGGTCGAGGAGGCTCCTTCAGCTGAAAATGTGGAACCAGAGGTGTTGTCTAGACACTTTGCAAACTTTGATGAGACATTCTTCCATTATTGTGATCAGGAATTAAAGAAAATTAACACATTTTACTCGGGTAAGTTTTTTTTTTGCTTAGATGGGTGGACAAGCCCACAGCCTACCTGGTGTTGAGTGGTTACTAGAGTCCATAGACATCCACAACGTAAATACGCCACCCACCTTGAGATGTAAGTTCTAAGGTCTCAAGTATACAACGGACAAGATTACAACTGCTGCCCCGCCCATCAAACCGAAACGCATTACTGCTTAACAGCAGAAATAGGCAGGGTGGTGGTACCTACCCGTGCGGACTCACAAGAGGTCCTACCACCAGTAATAAGTTTAGATATGTTATAAAATGTGTATTTCTGATCATGAAAGGGAGTTGTCTGCTCTCAGAATAACTTGCCTGTGACCTTCATCGGGTAAATTAAATGCGTTTTTATCATTAATATTATCAGTAGGTATTTATCCAAATAAAAATAATTGAATTCTTAAAGTTGGTATTATGTTATCGTCATTATTGTTATTGATAACTATTCATCTTCGTATTAAGCTACGTCAGTTACTTCACTGAATTATGAGTTCAGCCCCAAGGCTGACTGAATCATGTCACCGAGAACCGAATTCAAAGAACATCCTTCCCCATTCCAGAAAAATTAGCCGAAGCAACACGCAAATTCGCGACACTCCAAAGTGAATTGAAAACAAATTTCGACACAATTAAAACTAAAGGGGGAGGCGATAAAAAATCTGCGGTGCCTCGTCGAAAGGTCCAAGAACTGAAACTTGCATTCAGCGAATTCTATTTAAGTTTAATACTACTACAGAACTATCAGAATTTAAACTATACAGGCTTCAGGAAAATATTGAAGAAACACGATAAGGTCAGTGGCGGTCAGTGATAAGATTTATTTGGCCTCCTGAAACGTCTAGATAGAGATAGCCGTGAAAGGAGCCGCATCGTTCCAAATCAAATTGGGTACAGAAATTTTGATTGATAAGTAAGTCCATTGTCTCGTACTGACCATGATTTATCATTTGAATTTTCACGTCTTGATAAAGGTTTTATTGTTTCGATAGCAAATGGAAATTTCCTTATCGAATTATTTGTTCTTCCAAGTGCTGTCTGTCTGTCAAGTGATAGCCGTGACACAAAAAATCACAGTGGTCAGTGTGGGGCTGTTTGCCCAGTCTGTCAAATGCCCTAACATTTTAAGATAAGATAGGTGTAGCCGTGGCTGCGTAGTTTAATGACATCATAAGGCGTGTGACGCCACTAATCTTATAGACAAGTTTTAAATTTCAATTGGTTTAATTATATACGAACTGTGTTATACATGCAGTTGCGTATATATAAAGGGATTATAATAATTCTTCCGTTGTAATTGCAAAGGTTTTTTGAGATCCAATAAATATATGAAGATCTGAGCTTAGAGTTAAGCTAAGAACTTACTTAGTATTAGTAAGAACGAATGATTCGGAAATGAATTGATAAGCTGTTTGTACAACTGCATCTCAATGATCCATCCGTTGTATTGGTATTACCATTTTATTTAAATAAATATCTGGTGTTAAATAAACCTTGGGTTGCCCTGAAGGCCTACTGTTTCTAAAAGAAAACCGGCCCTTGTACTACGGTATGTTACAAGTAATCGTGCAATAATTCCATGACGAATTAGTGCAGAATCTACCGAATCTGGTTAGCACAGGGTAGCACAACGTTACATTCATTTTCTGACGTATATACATATATTTTTAGTTATTAAATGTAAGCAATGGAGCGCAATGGCGCGCGGAACACGTTGAAACCTCCCAATTCTACACGAACAAAGACATAGATAGACTAATTAGTGATACGGAGGCGACAGTCACAAATGAACTGGAAGGAGGCGATAGACAAAAGGCGATGAAGAAACTAAGAGTGCCACCTCTCGGGGAGCAGCAGAGTCCGTGGACCACATTCAAAGTTGGATTGTTTTCAGGGTCATTTATAGTATTAATCATCTCAGTTGTTTTGTCAGGTGAGTCTGTTTTTATAACTCTAAAGTGCGCGTTCATTTCAAGCACCAAATGATGAATTTAAAGCTATGAAGTTGGACATCAAAAGTAAAAGCTTAAAATGAATGAACAATAGGCATGCGTTAGGCAGCGGCACACGTCATTACGGATCCTCCCGATCCATTAACGGTGCCTTTAGGTACCTCAAGCACCGGTCACCGTCGTCGCCGAACCCGTCGCCTGCGACGCAGGGCTCGACGAGTAAATTAACCCATATACACTGCCCACTGAGTTTCTCGCCGTATCTTCTCGGTGGGTCGCGTTTCCGATTCGGTGGTAGATTCTGCGAAGCACTGCTTTTGCTAGGGCCAATGTTAGCAACACTTTCGGTTTGAGCTCCGAAAGCTCACCTACACGCTAGGGTGAAGCTAAAATAGCCTCTCAAGCCTATCAGCATAGATAGGAAGGAAAAAAAGGCAGCGGCATGCCTTTCCAGCAGCCATTGTTGACTATGGAATGTCTATGAGTGACGGTAATCCCTAACCACCTGGTGGACCAATAAGCTCGCCTGCTTCGAAAGACTATAAAAAAAATAATAGTCAAATGCGTCAGTGAACGTCTATAGGTTGATGATGCTGTTACGGTTTATTCACTAATCAGTTTGTACGATCGATCCAAACTATTATTAAAACCTTGAAGGTTTGTCTTTAATAGAATGAACAACCGCCACCGCTACACTATATTTATTTGATATTATAATTTTATATCCTTGAAAACAAAATATTCTTTAAATCTAAGTTTAGGTTTGAAGTCTTGTTCAGAATCACAATAGGCATACAAATAAATTTAATTTCCGTAAAACAATTACGAAACGGCAACAAAGATTACCCAAATATTGAGTGTATATTGAGTACGAATGCTTCCGTGAAAATCAACTTCTAGCTTCAATTTTAACTATTGTAATTATTATTAATTGCGTTTATTATTTACATTTTAAGAATTTCGTTTCCGATATATGAGACTTTTGTGGTCAAGTACAACTAAGATGTTAATTCGTCAACATTTCAATAATGAGTAGACTACCGTCAAAATTTGTTTAAAAATCCGAGAAGATTTAGTTTCCAAGTAGGTTTTAATGACAGTTGTCGAAGAAAAAAAACGTAAGGCTACAAAATGGCTATTCTACACTAATATATTTATTTATTATGACAACCTTTTCAAACATATACAAAACCATTGACCAAAGTTTTATGTTTAAAAGTTTGTTAAAGAAATACAAAGGAGACTGATTCATTGAAATCAAAACATGATGTTCACTGCTGTTATCGTTTTTCCTCGATGACTACTTGTTGACCTAACGGTTGTCTGGAATTCGAAGTGATGTAGCTTTATCAGCGTCAAAACTGCGCACTAAACACATTGTGACTCGTGAATATACATGATCATAAATATTTTAATTTATTTAATTATTCATAAAGCCTTTATTTCTGATTATTAGTTTTCCCTTTGGAAAAGGCCTCCTCGAGCGTTTTCCTATCTTCCCCATAATGGTCCAGCTGTTTTCTTGGTGCCTTCTTCCCGCGTTTTTATCTGTCATCTGTTTTTTTTTTTACTAGAAAACCACAGTGATGTCTTTTGACCATTTTTCTGTCTCGCTTCTGATTGGGCTATGTTATATGAGCTATCCAATTCTAATTATGATTATAGTCATAGTCTAAACTTTCATAGTCATAGTCATTTCTGATTATTCTCAATGCTTTTCTAAAAGATCCTGGTTTTAGACTGATACGGCTTTAGATATTTACCGTTTTATCAGAGAACCCATAAATTTGGTTTCATCGATTACGACGAAGAGTTCGATAAGCAAACTAGTCCATAGACACAACCCACTGAGTTTCTCGTCGAGTCTTGTCAGTGATTCACAGTTCCGGTCCGGTGGTGGATTCTGCGACACACTACTTTTGCTGGGGCCAGTATTAGCAAATCCTTTCAGGTTCAGACATGTGAGCTCACTCACATATCAGCCAGGAATAGCCTCTTAGACTACCAGCGAATAGGTAGGAAAAAAAGTTTGTCTAATAGTCTGGAGCGAACACTCAAATACTCTAATCTACTAAACTACTAATCTTTAGAACAAAAAATGGTTGGTCTTACCTATTGAGTTAAAACATAACAGCTTAATATTTATCCGTTAAAAATGTGCAACTCCAGAATTTGCATGAGCAAAGTAAAATTATTGTTTTGTAAGAACCAACCACGATTTATGTGCGAAAAATAAATTTATGAGATTCACTGATTTCATAACTTCGGCAATTATCGGTGTTACGTCACGGCGCTCTCCGATCTTGTCTAGTTTTAAACTAGTTTCAGCCAAAAGCCAAGGAGACGTAGATACGCTCGATATTATTAAACAGTTAAATACATTTGGTTCTAGAAGTATATAGAGCGAGCATGTTAGATTCACAACAAAATATTCTTAACAAAAAGTAAAAAATAAACTTAAAAATAAACTAGAATAGTTTACGTAAAGTTTACGGAAAAATTGACAGCTCCGATTTAAATTTATTGGTTTTATTAATTTTAAATACGGTTTATTTTAAACATATAGTAACGTACTAATGAAATGAAATGCGTTTATTTCAGGTAACTTAAGCCTATAAAATTTCACATACAATTACATAATATTAAAATTTAAATCGAAATACAATAAAATTAAAATTACAATTTATCAGAATGATTAAAAACAAAAATGAAACCAAATCAAATGAAACCGAATCAAAATTATTAAAATTAAAATTGTCAACTACTAATATAAAATTAAAATTAAATAACGGAACTAATACAATAAATAATGAAATAATGTAACTGAGTAACCGCCATCATACCAGTCACTGTTAGATTAATGAGAGATAGATGCTTATTACAACAGTAACATATGCGAGTACGTATTGGAGTTAGAAAAAAATAATCCTTTTTTTTATTTTATTTTTATTGCTTAGATAGGTGGCCGAGCTCACAGCCCACCTGGTGTTAAGTGGTTACTGGAGCCCATAGACATCCACAACGTAAATGCGCCACCCACCTTGAGATATAAGTTCTAAGGTCTCAGTATAGTAGCAACGGCTGCTCCACCCTTCAAACCCAAAACGCATTACTGCTTCACGGCAGAAATAGGCAAGGTGGTGGTACCCACTCGCGCGGACTCACAAGAGGTCCTACCACCAGTAATTACGCAAATTATAATTTTGCGGGTTTCATTTTTAATTACACGATGTTATTCCTTCACCGTGGAAGTCAATCGTGAACATTTGTTGAGTACGTATCTCATTAGAAAAATTGGTACCCGCCTGAGATTCGAACACCGGTGCATCGCTCACGCTCGAACGAATGCATCGGACGTCTTATCCGTTAGGCCACGACGAAATCGTTCTCAACAGAGATTTTACTGTAAATAGCGTCCCATATAGTAATGCTTGAGGCACGTTCCAAACGCTATCATCTACCACAACATAAAAAAAAAAACACAAAGTGCAAATTATAATCTACCACAAAACCATGCTATAAATTATCTCGGTAAATCCAATTGTAAATAACTACATAACCTCAAAAATTTTCTAACATTTATCATTAAACAATAAAATACACAACGAGGGGATTAATAGACAAATCTAATTAAACATAATCGCGTAATGCCGTTATGTAAGCGTTGCTATTTGCGTGGATAATCCGCCGATTGCAAGATTCAACAAGCTGATATTGTTTCGTTTGAATTCAGTGCATTAAATAAACACTGTATTTGATATTCGAATATTTATGTAATACTAACTGTTACCGGCGCGGCTTCTGCATTGTCGGGGAAAAGTAATGTATTATAGTTTCTAGTTTTCTAGTGGGAATGAGAAGTAATTTTGTCTTTTTGTCTTCTTCTTCTTCTCTATATATAAAAATGAATTACTGTTCGTTAGTCTCGCTAAAACTCGAGAACGGTTGGACCGATTTGGCTAATTTTGGTCTTGAATTATTTGTGGAAGTCCAGAGAAGGTTTAAAAGGTAGATAAATATGAAAATGCTCGAAATAAAAAAAAAATAACAATTTTGTTTTTCCTTTGATGTGTCCCCCGACGGACGGATTCTTTTGTTTGTTTTAAGTTTATTTTATACAAAAGTTTAGGTCTTTTAGTTCTCGATTGAGGCACTACGAAGTCTGGCGGGTCGGCTAGTTTTTGTATAAATCGTATTCATTCATTCATTCTCCTGGCCTAAAACTAAGTATCACTTTGAAATATCATGTCAATCCGTTGCTTTATTTCGACATGAATTTTCCCTACTTAATCTTTGGTAGCTTCAGGGGCTATTCCAGCTTCACGCGCACCGGTAGGTGAGCTCACGGGCTCAACCTGAGAGAACTGCTATTTTCCTGGTGGTTGGCCCACCTGGTGATTAATTACTAACCCCAAGTGATTACTGGAGCCCATAGACATCTACAACGTAAATGCGCCACCCACCTTGAGATATAAGTTCTAAGGTCCCGGTATAGTTACAACGGCTGCCCCGCCCTTCAAACCGAAACGCATTACTGCTTCACGGCAGAAAAATAGGCGGGGAGGTGATACCTACCCGTGCGGACTCACAAGAGGTTTTATCTTACTACCAGTAATTACGCAAATTATAATTTTGCCAGTTTGATCTTTATTACACGATGTTATTCCTTCATCATGGAAGTCAAGAAGTACATTTATTCTGTACTTATTTCATTCTAACACTAGACCTAGCAAGAGCAGTGCTTCGCTGAATCTATTACCGGATCGAAATCGTGATCCACTAAGAAGAACCGGCAAGAAACTCAGTGGATTAAACTACATGACAGACGGACCTAGAAACAATCAAAGATACTATCACTTTTATAATACTAAAAAGTATGAATATGCGCACCCTTGTGGGGGATTATAATTATTTAGTTATAATCGTTTGAATGCTTAGTGTGCGCGAAATTCAGGTCATTCATATATAGATTGAGGCATTCAAACTAGCGTCAATGTGTTTGTTTATCTATACTATATACTATATAATATTATAAAGAGGAAAGATTTGTTTGTTTGTTTGTTTCGAATAGGCTCCGAAACTACTGGACCGATATGAAAAATTCTTTTTCCATTAGAAGCCGACAGTGTCCCTGATGAACATAGGCTACTTTTTTTTATTTTTTTTTTATTTTTTATTTTTTGTTTCATGTGTGTTTTAATGTTTCCGAAGCGAGGGCGGGTCGCTAGTTTATAAAATATAGGTATTTAAATATACGAATATATTTACAATTATATAAGTGAGAGCTTGGACGTGTTCGTTGGAAATTATTTTACGATTGTTTGAAAATGAAGCATACAGATGATATTTTGCTTAATTTCATCAACCGGTGGAACTGGGCACGGCTTTTTTTTTACAATAACATATAAAAACAAACAAGACCCCATACGGACAACTTTTAACCCTAAATCTTAACGAGAACCAAATCTGGAACTGTTTTTTTTTAAATTTTTATTACAGCTCTATTTCACGAAGGTGGATCGAGCGATATCAAAACAGCCATTCGATTATACAGAGGTCCGTTCCTCTTGGTCGAGTTCATATTTTTGATAGGCATTAACGTATACGGATGGCGGTCGTCAGGAGTGAACCACGTGCTAATATTCGAACTAGACCCAAGGAATCACTTGTCCGAGCAGCATTTAATGGAATTAGCGGCAATTTTCGGTGTCGTATGGGCGCTTAGTATATTAAGTTTTATATACAGCGCGAGCCTTAGCATACCGCCTTTTGTGAATCCCCTAGCGCTGGTTGTGATAATGCTTGCCTTCTTGATGAACCCCTTCAAGGTTTTCCGGCACGAGGCCAGATTCTGGTTTTTGAGGATATGTGTAAGTATCCTTTTTTTTACTTTCGTACAAGTATGTAGCTTAAAAACACATTTCGTCTTCTCGCATTAAAACTGTATAATTTCAAAACTTACTAATTTTACAGGAGAGTGTTTTAAACGTTTAACATGTGGTATTTTTAATATTAATCATCTTTGCAACATTATTTTTTTTATTTTTTACCAGATGCATTATCTATCTTTTAAGGTAAGATAAAATTATGTATTAATTTTGTTAATAGTAGGTAGTCAAAATATAGGAAAACCAAAAAAAAAAAATTAAAAGTAAACTACGCTCTTTTGACAGTATTTATGAGAAAAATACTGGTGATACCAAATGTTTCCGCATATTAACTCAATTTCGAATATTTTTGGAAATTGTACACTTTTAATGCGGAAACACGATTTGTTGCTTTGTTTGTAAGTTGTACAATTTCGTATGATACCTTGCGACAGCTTTACCAGTTGATCATAAATATGAGCACCACATTGTTTTTCTGACATTTGATGATAGGGTCCTTTGAGAACAATTTACGTATCAGCATTCTGTCGATTCGTGTCGTGCTGGTCATGGACTTCGATCTAACGTCTCTTAAGTGGCTGAGAGCATACATTTTGCATCTTTGAGATCCTGCAGTCGTTTAGCATTGGGTGAAAGAAAACGTCAAGTTCAACGGCTCTCAAACTCTAGTTTGTGAGTGCAAGAAATGTATAAATATCTACGTAGAAAACTAAAGGTTTTTTTTTATTGCCCTAGTAGGCAGACGAGTGTACGGCCCACCTGATGGTGAGTGGTTACCGTCGCCCACGGACTTTAGCAATGCCAGGGGCAGAGCCAAGCCGCTGCCTACCGCAAAGGGTGATTACCTAGGGTAATGTCAAACAGCTCCAACCATGGTTGACGGAGGTGAAGACATCTAATTAAGATTCATGGTTGAGTTCGCTCATCTCAATGACCCGAAAAGTGTTCTGAATCTCATCTAATAGGATTAAAAACATGTGGACACCGCCGATTTGGGTCGACTATACGATAATCCTTTGGATTCCAGGGTCGGATCCTCGCAGCGCCATTCCTGCCCGTGCTATTCGCCGATTTCTGGCTGGCCGACCAATGGAATTCATTCACGGCCGCCTTCGTAGACTTTCACTATCTGATCTCCTTCTACGTGGCGGGCGGTGATTGGTTCAAAGTTAATAGTATGATTATTATAAATTATAATGTGATTTGATATTGAAATAATGGTAGTGCAAAGTAGAGGGGGAAGAGGTCGACCGAAGAAGACATGGATGGAGTGTGTGAATGACGATACGAGAGTGAGGTTGTGACGGCTAATAGGAGAGAATGGAATAGAAAAATTCGCTATGGCGATACTACCTAGTGGGATAAGGGAGAGACAAAGAAGAAGAAGAAGAATGTGATTTGATTTCGTGCCTATATAACTGAAATTTGCATAATTGCTAATACTAGGAGTTTGCATCCACAGTGTTGGATGCCACAGTATTGTTTGTTGTTACTGCGGAACAGTCCTCATTCCGGTCTGAATTGAAGACAACACTTGAGATTTTATCCTCATGTCTCAAGGTGGGTGGCAGCTAAAACTATATAAGCCAGGGAATTTATATAAAAACTAGCTGACCCGGCAAACTTCGTAGTGCCTCAATCGATAAATAAAAGACAAACAAAAGGAATTCATCCGACGGGGGACACATCAAAGGAAAAACAAAATTGTTATTTTTATTTAATTCCGATTATTTTCATATTTATTTACCTTTTAAACCTTCTCTGGACTTCCACAAATAATTCAAAACCAAAATTAGCCAAATCGGTCAAGCCGTTTTCATGTTATGTCGTGACAACGGAAAACGGGTTTCATTTTTATATATATAGATATACGTTTTCAACAAATATTCGCTAGATACCAAAGCACAAGTAGGTACCAGAGTCCTCCGGTCATTGTCCGCAGACGAGTTCGAAGCGGCCCAATGGTTCGTGCTGAGCCGCGCGGTCGTGAGCGTGGTCCCGGCCTGGACGCGGTTCTGGCAGTGTCTGCGCCGGTACCGGGACAGCCGGGAGGCCTTCCCGCATCTCGTCAACGCCGGGAAGTACTCGACCACGTTCTTCGTGGTTCTATTCGCTACGTTGAAGACTTTGAACAATCGTGAGTTTGTTTTTTAAACGGTTAGCTAAACTGATCGTTCGTATTGTTTAGCATTATATTAATATTATATCTATATATTAATACGTGAAGCAAAAACTTTGTATCCCTTTTTACGAAAATTGCGCGGACGGAGGAGTATGAAATTTTCCACACTTATAGAGAATATAGAGAAGAAATGCATAATGCAATTTTTTTTTTAAATAATGCATAAAAGATACATGAAATCAATAAAGAAAACATTACACACACTACATACCATGTATTTGACGCACACACGCATGCATACTATTTATTGTCAAACTTTTGTTCTTGGCGTCTGTTGTCAAATTGAGAATAGATTAAATATTGTTTGCCTTTATTAATATTTTTTATAGTGTAGCCTTGGCGAAATTTGTGATTATAGAAGTATAAAATACAATCATAATAGTGTACAAACTTACAATTTCAATTAATTATAGTCGAATTTCGACTACTGCGGGACCTCTTGTTATATTAATAACGGCATTATTAGTAAACAGTACTGTATATTGAATTCGAGAGACTTTTTGGCGGGAACACGGGGAGTGAAGTTGTGTGATTTGTTTTATTTTGTCTATTTAGTGTTTCTTCGGGTTTAAATGTGTAATAACGGTGGTTTATTAACTGTTTAATATCTGTGAAAGTGCATAAAAGTGGGAAAATGAAACAAAGCCACTGGACGTAACTTCTCGGGACCCTTCAAAAAGTCCACTGAAAAAGTCTCAGTAAATGACCATCATTTTACTGAGATTATGTTTCATCCCATATCATATCATCTTATCTCATTTCATTTCGTTTTATTTCATACCTTTTTTTTATTGCTTAGATGGCTGGACTAGCTCACAGCCCACCTGGTGTTAAGTGGTTACTGGAGCCCATAGACATCTACAACGTAAATTCGCCACCCACCTTGCCATGTTTCATATTAATCAATTTCATTTCATAATATAATTTTTCGTATAAAATAGTTTTCATTAAAATTCAAAAAAGACTTGACCTAGAGGTCTTAATTACCAGTTCATAAAATCCCTCAATGTTGTATATTGAATTCACATCACATTTTTTGGTGGGGATTCGAAAGTCATTTTCTATCCCTTTCTGACAAGGCGAATGTAGGCATGACTTCATAGGGCTCAAGTTCCTCTCTGCTTTTCAATTTACTAAAGGATTTTTGGAAAAAAACTTATAAAAGCTTTAACTTAAAAAATATACAAAAATAAAGGCTAAATTTGAAGCAAAATCATTTTAAATGGTTATTTTTAAAAATGTTATTAACTTATTATGTGCGCACTAAGATAAGTCCGTACAGAGGTCGACACTTAATACATATATATGCAAATAGTCGACCGCAAATAACCGACATCAAAAGAGGAGGGTATCAATTCGACCACATTTTTTTTTTATCTATTCTGTTTCTATTTCTTTCTTCTATTCTTGTATCTATTTCTGTTTTCATTTTTTTGTTCGAAAGGATAGACTTTCCGAATGCTCTTGTAAGAATCAGAATCAAGATCCGATGATGGGATGGGAGAAAACCAGAACAATTCTGTCGTACATTATTTTAACGAAACTTTAACCGTTTCCGCAGCGCACGCAGCGGAAGCTTTCAAAAAGGAAAAAAAAACGATTTTGAAACATTCTTTATTGGTGCACCGCTTGTCTTAGCGTGATGTTATATAGCACTGAAATAATTTTTCAAATCGGACCAGTAGTTCCTGAGTTAACCGCGTTCAACCAAACAAACAAACAGACTCTTCAGCTTTATAATATTAGTACATATAGATAACGATTTTATTATTTACGTTTTTTTCTTAATACAGATAAATATCCAGATTCGTCTTTCGACAATCCGTTTCTGTACGCGTGGTTCGCGTGTCAGCTCGTGTCGTCCGTGTACACGTACACGTGGGACGTGAAAATGGACTGGGGTCTGTTCAGCTGTGGGCCCAGCGCTGAGAATAAGTTCCTCAGGGAGGAGATCGTCTACAGTCCGGGGGTGAGTGACGAGCACTCATGATTAACGTGACCATTTTTTTTTCGTGTCAAAGCGGGACGCCTACGGAATTTCATAAAATATTTTTTTTAGGAGATTTTATGACCTGGTAACTAAGACCTTTAAGTCATGTCTTATTTAAATTTAAATTACATTCCTATTTTTATGAAAAATTATGAAATGAAATGAAGATGATTAATTTGAGACATTAATTAACTGTGATGAAATCAAATGAAATGAGATGAGATGATATGGGGTGAAATATGATCTCAGTAAAATGTTGGTCATTTACTGAGACTTTTTCATTGGACTTTTTGGAGGATCACGAGAAGTGACGTCCAGCGGCTTTGTTTCATTTTTCCACATTTGTGCACTTTCACCATCCGCTACAGGAGAACAGTCTATCTTCATCACATTTCCACAGATAATCTGACATTATTGTTGTCAATGAGATAACATATCACATTCGAGTGAAAAGTCTTTGTCGGTGCGAAAACTGTTTCTCAGACAGTTAGCAGTCATCTAATTGATAATATTTATTGATATATATTTTATATGTATATGTATTTATATAAGTACGAGTATTTGTATCTATAAATATTGTGTATGTTATATATACACATATGTTTAAGTAATATCATTATCTCACTACACCTACCAAGATTCATCTCTGCACTCCCCTAAGGTAGACTGTCAGAGAATGCCTATGGCATTAAGTCCGCCTTTATACTGTCTAGTATATAAAGTTATAAATAAATAAATACATAAATAAAATTTAATTTGTTGTTTATTTTTTTTTCAGTCTTACTACTTTGCGATAGTAGAGGATTTCGTGTTACGTTTCATATGGACTGTTTCGTTCGTTCTCACGGAGAATAAATATGTCGGCTCCGAAACTATGACCTCTATATTGGCTCCCCTGGAAGTGTTCAGGTTAGAATATTTAAATTACGTTTTCGTTTTTATTGAAATCACTGACAGACGGTTAGTATATAATAAAAAAATAAAAAAACATATTTTATTAACACGAATAATTTATTATTCGATTAAAGAAAGTTTCGTTCCGTGGTTCACAGATGTCGCTACATGTTCGTACCTTCTAAGCCTCACTTCCATCAAGTTGTTTTTGTTGAACGACTGACGATTCTAATGATTTCGTGGGTTATTTAATATAAAGGCTACCGGGCATTACTATAGAGAAAAAAGTATCATAATATTAAATATTGTATTTTTTTTTTCAAGACGTTTCATCTGGAATTTCTTCCGTCTCGAGAACGAGCACCTGAACAACTGCGGCAAGTTCCGCGCCGTCCGGGACATCTCCGTGGCGCCCCTGGACTCCTCCGACCAGGCCGACATCATCCGGATGATGGACCATCCCGATGGAGTTATAAACAGGTACCATCAATATTTTTTTATTTCTCGAATTGACTTCGAAGACGTCTATTCGTGGGTTCTAAAGTCGTAGCGGCCTAAAGGATTACACTCAGTGGCGGATTTGTAGTCTCGGCTACCCCAGGCCCCAAGCCATCAGCCGCCCTTTTCTCAGCATCCACCATATAGACTACAGAATGAAATTACTTTATCTAAATAAATTTAGAAATTTAGGGTAAAAGAAAAGTTTTATGCGGTATAGATTGCACCATGCAGTGTAGTCCACCCGCCATATGTTAGAAAAGTTTTTTGACACGATTGGGGCTGCCCCTAAATCTGGCCGCCCTAGGCCAGTAGGCCCTTAGGGGAAATCCGCCACTGATTACACTATCGGTGTGTTCGAATCAACAATTTAGACATACGTACGAAATACTACCTTAAATCGGGTTGGACGCATACGTTTCAACCCTGTCCCCTGTCACCACTATAAGTACAGATTAACCTAATGTAATAACAATGGTGTCTTTTTTCCTGCAGATTAACGAAGAAGAAAAATGCAAAAAAGACAAAGGAAATCGACCGTCGGCCGCTGCTGAAGAAGGAATCGATACAAGATCTTCAATTAGAACTCGACTTGTCCTCCAAAATGATGTAACCAACTGTGATATGCTTATTACTTATATTTGTAGGAATTTACATAGTATTATTCGAATTATATTTATAGTAAAATGATTTTTTTTAAGTTTGTTTGTTTTAATTGAAGCAGCAGCAGCGAATTAGTTATTCGGTCATGTCTCCTTAATGAAGACATTGCTTTGCTGAATTGTACAGGTGAAGGAAACGAAGTAATGGTGATTTCTGATACGACGTGTAACGTTAGTTTATTTAAATTTTGTTGATTTTTTTTTTATTGATTAGGTATGTGGGCGAGCTCACAGCCCACCTGGTGTTAAGTGGTTACTGGAGCCCATAGAAATTTACAACGTAAATGCGCTACCCACTGGTGGTAGGACCTCTTGTGAGTCCGCAAGGGTAGGTACCACCACCCTGCCTATTTCTGCCGTGAAGCAGTAATGCGTTTCGGTTCGAAGGGTAGGGCGGCCGTTGTAACTATACTGAGACCTTAGAACTTATATCTCAAGGTGGGTGGCGCATTTACGTTGTAGATGTCTATGGGCTCCAGTAACCACTTAACACCAGGTGGGCTGTGAGCTCGTCCACCCATCTAAGCAATAAAAAAAAATCACCTTGAGATATAAGTTCTAAGGTCTCAGTATAGTTACACAGTTTTGAATAGCAATGTAAGACAAATGTAAAAAAAATACAAAGCGCTCTTTTTGCACATCCCTATTCTCTTGTATGCCGTTATTATCAACCCTAGGTTTGAAATGGAATTAAATTAATTGGAATTGATTCAAGCGTAAGGATGCAGGTAGACCATTTTTCAGCTGCCATAATGATACATATATTAAGTTTTTTTACGCTATACGCTGCGGATTTTTTAAATTTTTTAATTTATATACAGGTGTACAGTTTTACCTGAATTCACGAGTGTTTAATCAATTAAACATTTGGTGTGAGACAATAAAATATATAACTTTTAAAATAAAATGTATTTTGTTAAAGATAACTTTTAATATAAATAAAAACTTAATACAATACATACAACAATTAGAATCAAAATCAATAAGATTTATTTACAAAATTATTTTGTAAGGCATCTGTTAATCTCCATTCGAGCCATGAAGCCACCAAATAAAGTAATACTTCTTTAGAGTCTGCAAAAATAAATACAATATTTAAAGAAGCATTTTTTGATCATATTACACTACAGTACGGGTGATACTTCCCAATACTTTGAAACAAAAATTTTGTACTTCGAACAGATCAATACAAAGAAAAAATAATGCTACAAAGTATACTTGTGTTCCAATAACAACACTAAATATAGTTTTCATAGAAAGCCAAAACTTTACAAGGAACTAATAATAAATACCTAATAACATTAATTGTCAATTTTCGTAAGAACTGGGATGAGTCAGTCCATTTCTATTGTGAAGCAGTCAACTGTTCTGTTTTATATAGTTAATTCAATGAAATTGAGACTTGCACTCATTTCCAGCTGTGTATGATGTAATTTCAATAGTGACTGGTAAACAACCAGGAACCAATAGCTTATGAGTGGTGGTAGGACCTCTTGTGAGTCCGCACGGGTAGGTACCACCGCCCGGCCTATTTCTGCCGTGGAGCAGTTATGCGTTTCAATTTGAAGGGCGGGGCAGCCTTTGTAACTTTACTGAACTTTAGAACTTGTATCTCAAGGTGGGTGGCGCATTTGCGTTGGTAGATGTCTATGGACTCCAGTAATCACTTAACACCAGGTGGGCTGTGAGATCGTCCACCCATCTAAGCAATAAAATAAGTGACAAACCTCCTTAAATAAATAATAAAAATATAGAAACAAAAAAGTTTAAAATTTATTTACCTCTCTCATAAACTCTGTTCAACTCTAAGACCGCAATGATTCCAATCTAGACTGCATTTCGTCTAGTTCGCTTTCGTCAGGCTCCGGGACTGGTTCCTCTTCTTGTTGACTGGTGGACGGTGCTCCGACAGACGTAGGCGGTGCCGGCGCTTCTCCTAATTTTCCTTGCGTTAATTCCCATAGAACCTGTGCTCAAAAAGTTTCATCCAAAATTAAAACAATAAAAAAACATATTCGATTTCTATTGGTGATAGGTTCTGTATAAAAAAATATTTATGAGTTACAAATTCATTAATGAACATGACAAGATAAATAAGGGGAAATTAAATGGTTGTAAAAAATATACACAACATTTCACTGAGGTAGTAAACACAAAGTAACTATATTATTATTATTAACTCTTCACCTTACACAGTGTTAATAAGAAAAAAATCAGTAGCGGACAATAAAGTTTATCTTTAACTAGAATAGTGGAAGAGACTTAATTACCTTATCAACTTCACTTTGCGCTGCTTCTTCCATTTCCTCTTCATCTTCCATCCCGGACATGGTTTCGTCCAGCATCTCCTCTATGATACCAGCTTTCATCATTTCCTTGCTCAGCTCCTGCATCGTAGCCGCTACTTCTGGGAGACGTAACAGAGCTTGCATTGCTTGCATCACCTGAAAATTAATTCATTATTTTCTAATTAATTTTCAGAGGAAGTGTTTGTTGAGTATATTGCATAATATACAAAGGACAACGTTTGCTACCCCTTGAGGAAAAGGTCCTTCAAAGTGAATAAGCTTCAGCCGTAACACCAGGTTCGTTATTCCACAAGTGGCGAGCCGAAGTTAAAAGGGCTCTAAGAACATGATCTTGGATTCAGTATATGGCAGATAAGCTAGATAGATGGACTTCCCAAAACGCAATGATTTATAATACAGTGTCCCTTCATAGTAAGATGAGTTTATAACACTTGCATTTGGCCTGATGCGAGTGTAAATCTTGCTGATGTGGCCTGCACCCACATAAACTCCCTAAAAATCCAGCTTTCTGCAGGACCACTTTCAGAGCACCGCGTTGGCTGACGAATCGTCATGATGACCTAGGTGTCGAACCCAAAGTTAAGTATGGGAAGTCAGCGTCGGAGCGGTAGAACCCGAAACCATAACTCTCTTATCTTGGCCGCAGATAACTACCCCCCTGAACCGGCTGATGCGGCAGCTAAGCACCGTCGACGCCCTAAACGCGGCCTGATGGATAAACCTAATCCACTCCGAGTACTATTGGATGCTTCTAGTTCTATCACTTAGCAACCACAGCAGAAGGGACCGTAATCGTCAAACTAGTTGATAACATCAACCCATACAATTTCATTTTTTTCGGCGTTTCGATCTTCCAATGCGGTACCAGATCGATTCCGATCTGCAGCAGCTGTTCTTGAGTTGTTAGGCCTTCAGAGGCGCTTAGGCAGTTGTTTGCCCACTCACCCTGGTGACGCTGGAAAGGCCTCTAGGCCATCAGCAAATCCTCCACCCAAAAAGAATCCTATTTGTAAAACACAATGCTCATTTTGGTTGCTTGTTTGTCTGCAAGCATTTCCATTAGTAAAAATAATGAATTTGTCAATATTTTAAGCAGTTTTGCAATCATGAAATTATTAATGTAACTATTTCCTTTAGTTAATTTAATTTTGTAACATCAATTAAAATTGCAAATTAGGCCATTGTAAGCATACCTCTGTTGACTTCTGCAATGATCCAGCAACTCTCAAGGTAGCTGAAAAGTAATTTAACAATTCAAGTGAGAGAACTGCATTTATTTAATTCAAATTTAGATAAAAAATGTGGTATTATTATTGCTGTAGCAAAATCAGTCTATTAGATTTTGATGAATGATAGATTAGACTAGGTAGATTGACTAGATTAATTTGATAATACGCAACAATAAAAAAATTAAATATTAAAATATAGAGATCAGTACGACCAGCTTTAAGACTAAAACAAAATAATCAAATGCTTAAAAGTGAAATGATTTTTTTAAATTAATTTAACTGATAATTTATATCCTACTTTCCTACATTAGTAATATGAGTTACCAGAGAAACTTTTTCCATTAAGTGCTTGCGATATCTGCTATTTCAAAAGGCTACAAAATATTCTTTCTAAATTGAGAACATCGTGTTTTTTTTATTGTATAAATATCTGAATGATTTCTTGGTTCACCTGGTACAAAATGGCTACCGGAGCCCATAGATTAACATCTTGAAACACAAGAACAAAGTGCTGTACGACTCTTAAAAGCAAAACACATGAGTACTCTGGAGCAGAAATAGGTAAGACAGTTGTACCTACCTATATAAGCTTAATATACCAATAATATTAGGAATCTCAATGTGACATAAAATACCAATTTCATGACTGACTATATAAATAAGTCAAACTAACCCAATTGATTCTTCATTTGTAACTGTACTGAGTTGAGATGTGCTTTACTTGTGTATATTTTATTGATTGCTTTCCTGGATCTGATGATTTCTTTTGCTAGTATAGTGCATACTTGTTTATCGTTTTTAGTAGCTGCTTCTTTCAGTGATCGTTTAATTTTTTCTTCTTCTCTTTGGATAGCTGAAATTTTGATGAACCAGTTTAATTATTACTGTTAAGCTTTGTGTGATTTTTACTAAAAGATTTTCACTTTATTCTAGACTGAAAAACATCTATACTAATATTATAAAGAGGAAAGATTTGTTTGTTTGTTTGTTTCGAATAGGCTCCGAAACTGCTGGACCGATTTGAAAAATTTTTTTTCCATTAGAAGCCGACATTGTCCCTGGTGAACATAGGCTACTTTTTTTAATTTTTTTTTAATTTTTTATTTTTTGGTTTCATGTGTGTTTTAATGTTTCCGAAGCGAAGCGAGGGCGGGTCGCTAGTGTTAAATAAATATGAATGTAATTTCTTATGTCAAAAAACTAAAATGTGGTTTGAATACAAATTTTAATATAGTGCTGTTTTACTGCAGGCAGTAACTCGGTCACGCCCATGTTATCGCTAACCATTTACCGTCAGATTGACCGCATACTCATCGACCATCAATGGCAATATGGTGTACAGCTTTCAGTCGTCCAGGATCGTATCCTTAAGTTTATTGTTATATCATTCATAAAATTTACCTCTAACTTGTCTGTCCAAATTGTATCCTTCTTTACGAAGTTTATGCGACCATTCATTTACCTGGAATTTAAAATCATAGAAATCATTTTTAAAATTTTCATGTTTCACATTTCGGGAGTCTTCTGATTTATCATTTTTACTGATCTGGCTTTACCATTTCTTTAGGGTTGCGCTCTGGGGATTTACCGAAAAGGCCCATTTTTGCTATATCTGTTTATTTAAAGCTTAAATTTTCACACGATTTCCGATTTGTTTTGACTAATTTTGACAGTTTTGGTCATTGACAGAAAAATGACATCATCGACATCTTTGAAGAAAATAAAACGCAATGTTACAATTTAAAAGTAGTGAACTTTAAATATTTCTTATCTATTTATTTATACTGTAATCAATCAAATTCGGTTCAATCACGATTCTGCAGGATAGCCGTCGGAGCGCCATGGTTCCTTAGGAATGTGGATCTCCACGATGACCTGGAGCTCGACTCTCTTAGTAAGTATCTACAGTCGGCATCGCTGCGCCATTTTGAGAAGGCGGCACGACATGAGAACCCTCTCATCGTAGCCGCTGGAAATTACATACCCGACCCAGTAGACCGAATGGTAAACCGTCGACGTCGCCCAAAGCACGTCATTACGGATCCTCCTGATCCATTAACGGTGCTTTTAGGCACCACAAGCACCGGTCACCGTCCTCGTCGAACCCGTCGCTTGCGACGAAGGGCTCGACGAGCGAACTAACCCATAGACACAGCCCACTGAGTTTCTCGCCGGATCTTCTCAGTGGGTCGCGTTTCCGATCCGGTGGTAGATTCTGCGAAGCACTGCTCTTGCTAGGGTCAGTGTTAGCAACTCTCCGGTTGAGCCCCGCGAGCTCACCTACTAACGTTAGGGTGAAGCTGAAATAGCCTCTCAAGGCTATCAGCATAGGTAGGAAAAAAAAAAAAAAATCAAATTCATCAAATTAAAGGTTTTGAATTTAAGGATTACGCTTCAGAATCTCTTGAAGGGATTCTTATTGTTTGTTCTACAGCAAATCTTCAATCATTTTAATGTAGTAAATTCATCAATTGCAATCATCATTCTTCATAATCACAATTTTCCCGAGTTTCATTACATCGAGTTCATTTAATTCTGTAATATTCCATTCTATTTCGGTTTAGTTTTCATTCAAATAATGATGTTGGCATAAAATTACAAAAGCCTGAATTGTATGGCCTTTCAAGGACACGATCTGAAGTATGCGACTAAGAAGAAGAAGTATGGTCCATGTTCCTTTAGTCTAACTGAGTCGACAAAATAAACAACAATAAAAACAAACAAAATTTTGTAAATTTCGCGGCATGTTTTTGCTTTAGTTATTACCATAAAAAATTAACACATCGAGGGCTTATTTGCTACCAATCGTATCATATTCAGGAGAAAGTGTGAAACTTTCACCGGACAAGAAAAAGGTTAGTGTATTTATGTAACAAATAATATTTTAATGGATGTAACCTCTTAGTTTCGGTTAGGTTTAATTATTAATTATATACTAAAAACGCTGAGATCTTTTGGTACATAGTCAAATAGTATTTTTCGTTTATTTATATATTTATTTACTAGCTGACCCAGCAGACTTCGTAGTGCCTCAATTGATAAATAAAAGACCTAAACTTTTGTATGAAATAAACTTAAAACAAACAAAAGGAATCCGTCCGACGGGGGACACATCAAAAGAAAAAGAAAATTGTTATTTTTATTTAATTCCGATCATTTTCATATTTATCTATTTTTTAAACCTTCCCTGGACTTCCACAAATAATTCAAGACCAAAATTAGCCAAATCGGTAAAGCCGTTCTCGAGTTTTAGCGAGACTAACGAACAGCAAATCATTTTTATATATATAGATTAGGTTGTTTCTACAATAGCCTGGTACATTAATAAATCCAAAAGACAAGATCCGAGAGTGGCGTACGGTTGAAGAGTAAAAGTCAACTATGTAGTTGTCTAAATTATTTTGAACTAATTTGAACGTTATTAATTCGGTTTTAAAAGGTTTCTAACAATGAATCTTCAACATTGTATACTAAATAATAAGTAAGTAATAAGTTTAACTAAATTGTGCAATAGGCTTCATTACCAAGAATGACATTATTTCAAAGTTCTGTCTCTCAGAATCAATACAGTATCTCTGACAAATACATATTTCTGTAAAATGTACCTAGGTTTTGTATGTGTAAAATACATACAAAAGATCGTATATTAATATAAGGCTATCATAATATATGTATTTAAACAAAGTAATAGTTTAGTTAAGTCATGAAACCACTCATTGGAAAATATATAATTTATTTGTTTCAATCTTGTTTTTTAACAAGCTTTTATTAGCTTGACCTGTATTTATCAGTATAATGGAATCTTTTAATGTAATATCAAGAATCAATGATGTAATGTTTTATTTATTACTTTGGCCTTATATTTGTTAACCAGGACCACTAAACTGTACCGTAAAACTATAAAAAAAACTTTTTTTACCAATATTATTAGCAATAAAAAATGATTTCTGTTTTTTACTATTGGTTTCTAAGAAAAGCAACACAGGCAAACTAATAGATATAGGAAATAGATTTAGTGGTAGGAAATAAAATTACAGATGGACATCTTGGTTTTGACTACTTTTATCTTTCTGCCACAAAGCTGTTGCTTTGCAGTAGGCAGCGGCTTGGCTCTTCCCCTGGCATTGCTGAAGTCCATGGGCGACGGTAACCACTCACCATCAGGTGGGCCGTATGCCTACAAGGGCAATAAAAAAAAATATTTTAGGGCTTGGAGAGGCATTATAAAAAAATATATTCAGGCATGTTGTGTGGCAGTATTCATGATGTCACATTGATAATTATTTAACATAATGTGAGGATAGATTAAAATCTAAAGCAATCAAAAAATTGTACAGATTCATAAATGTACTTGGTATTTATTGTTATGTATTGTTTTTTTGAAACCCTAACTTTTGTTAAGAATCTAAGATATATATTTGGACATACAAATTTCTGTCTCACTTTACAACTTAAGTTTAATGTTCTTTTGAGAAGAATTATGAGTGCACTTCATATTGCAATCTTAAACAAAAATATTGTAAGCATTCTCAATACTACATTACTCGTAAACGTTTATTGGTTTATCTAATAGGCTAATGAATTTCAGTATAAAAATACAGGTTAATTAGAATCATTCGTTATCTTCTGGGTCAACTTTAATGTTTGCTAAATAACAATATTATAATGTGTAAATTGTTATTACACAACAATGTATGACGCATGAAATATTATCTATCTGGGTTCCAATATAATGATTTAATTGAATGCATTTTACAAAATCAAATTAAGAGTTGCATTGAGCAAAGTTCTTATAGTAAATGTCAAAGCAATCCTTGGCACATAATAAAAACAGACCAATGAAATGTGATAATAATTTGATTAAGGTCACAATTAAGATTACTCTGTTTATTGTCATTAGGTTATTTCCGACGTTTTCAATACTTTACAGTTTTTGTGATCACAGATGATTAAGATGTTGTTCGTTGACATTTTAATATCATGCTATATATTGTATATTTTTTTATAAAAATTACTATAAAAATTAAGACTGTATTTCAATGATCATGTGTACTTGCATATTGACCTCCATAGGGTTATCTGGCTAGACTAACTAATGCATAATTTATATCTAATTTACCGTTGAACAGATCAATCTAATGTTTTAACCTTATCATGGAGGGTAGTCATTAAGCGGCGGTCAAGGTGTATCATCACAATCTTTTATTTTTATTGTTCTTGTATCGAACAATCTCATAACACATCTGGTCTGAAGTGGTTATTGTAGCCCTTAGATTTCATGCCCCATGGAATGAGACAAGATATTATACGATTTTGAATATGTGAAAATGGAAACGTGATCCATACTGCTATGATAACAGAGCTCTAAGCCAAATTTTGCCAATTCAGTTTTAATATTTTCCTAGAATGTAACCGTTGTGTGACATGAGTGTTGAGTGTCATTGTTTCGTAATAACACCGCGGTACTGTGCAATGCGTATGTCGGTTTGCGAAATTCTCTTTATAGCTCGTGTGTTATTATCGATGTCTCAGATGTGGCATGAGTAGGGCCGTTCGGATCACGGCTGGCTTCGGAAGAATCTCTGGACCTAAGGATTACTCTTGGTACTCATGGAATGATACGAGTAAACTTATGAAATAGAATGTTTACTGGTTCCTAATATGCGGCTGTTGATAATCACAATATCACGGCAGGTTTCGGAAGAATCTCTGGACCTAAGGATTACTCATGGTACTCATGGAATGATACGAGTAAACTTATGAAATAGAATGTTTACTGGTTCCTAATATGCGGCTGTTGATAATCACAATATCACGGCAGGTTTCGGAAGAATCTCTGGACCTAAGGATTACTCATGGTACTCATGGAATGATACGAGTAAACTTATGAAATAGAATGTTTACTGGTTCCTAATATGCGGCTGTTGATAATCACAATATCACGGCAGGTTTCGGAAGAATCTCTGGACCTAAGGATTACTCTTGGTACTCATGGAATGATACGAGTAAACTTATGAAATAGAAAGTTTACTGGTTCCTAATATGCGGCTGTTGATAATCACAATATCACGGCAGGTTTCCGAAGAATCTCTGGACCTAAGGATTACTCTTGGTACTCATGGAATGATACGAGTAAACTTACCTATACTAATTTAATAGAGAGGAAAGATTTGTTTGTTTGTTTGTATTGAATAGGCTCCGAAACTCCTGAACCGATTTGAAAAATTCTTTCACTGTTTGGAAGCTACACCATTCCAGAGTGAAATAGGCATCCTTTTTGAAAAAAATTAGGGATCCTTACTAAAACTCCAATAATGTAACCCAAAATGTAAATAAAATACTTAATATATTCTTTACATCGCGTGCCCTCGAAAACTATTGACGATTGAATAAAATAATGTACTAGGACTTTGTAGAACACATTATTATTTACAAAAAGTGTCGCGGCAGCATATTTCTAACTATTATAGTTATGCCGCAATACGTGATATTTTATTTAAAAAAATAAAACGTCAAATATCGTTGAAATTTTTGTTAAAGACCCGAGCGGAGCCGGAGCGGGCCGCTTGTAAAAAAGAAAGTTTACTGGTTCCTAATTTCCCACCCGCAGTCTTCGGTCCACACGCGCGTATGGCGCTTGCAATTGTAATGAAAAATCGGAAATCGAATCTGAAAATCGCGTTAGGAATCTGTCTAAAATATATTTAAATTTTTAAAGGATTTTTTTTTATAAAGATAACTGAAGGCTTAAACAAAGCTTGATATGATTAGATTAGAAAAGCTGTTGTTTGCACAATACTATACTGTAACTCGGTGCATTCAAGGACATTTGAACTCGATGTAAACATCGTAAATTGTTTTTTAGCATTGCGTCACATTGTTATCCTCGGTCTTTATCGGTCATGTTATTTGCTTGGAAACTGCTTATCAAATGTTTTAATAGAAAAAGGTACAATTACATTACTGCCTCATACGTTGTTTTGCCATATAAATTATTTCTAGGAAAGATAAATAACCTAGATACTGAGTGCAGCGCCCTTTGCCGGGCTGATTTGTGAATCTAAACCATCCAGGGTCCAGCCAAACGCATACAAAAGAAAATCATTCAAATCGGTCCAGCCGTTTAGGAGGAGTTTAATGACAAACACGCACAGAAGAAACATGTAGGTATATAAATATACAGAAACAGTGAATATAGAATGGTACAATAGAATGGAACATACTTTAGTTGTAATAAGGTCTATTTTATTTTCTTACTAGCTTTTGCCCGCGACTTCGTCCGCGTGGAATAGTTCACAAATAATGCTTTATTTTTAGTACAAATTTGGTTAGCATAAAAACGTTATAGTGAGCTGCTAACTGCTGCTAATATATTATAGTCATATGCTGTCGCAGATTTTTTTTAGATCTTTTAAAGGGGAGCTATCCTGTCATACATTATTTTAGCGAAACTTAACCGTGAAGTATTCCAGATGGTCTGTATGTATACTACAAAGGGAAGATCTTCCACCGAGTGGGTGATATTGCTCGGTAGACCGACGGTCCAAACGTTGTTGTTCGGAACTTGTATATATGCGCTTTATCTTGAAAATGTCGTAAGCGAGATTCAGGCATCTGTCAATTATCTTGCGTTGTATGATGGCTACCCGCCACATCACTCCCCTCCGAGACTGGAGGTCGTGTCAGTTTTAGTTAGCGTTGTCCGTGCTGAGATTAGCTTGCAAGGGCCAGTGCTGCTCGAAGCCTGCGGTGAGTCGAGGCTGAGCTTGAATGCTGCGTGCGTGTCGCCAGTGCTGCTCGAAGTTTGCAGTGAGTCGAAACTGAGCTGAATGCTGCGCGATGAGGCAGTGTAGGTGCGTGCCGTAGAGCCAGGAAACGCGGTGAGTCGGCTGCGATGGTCCTATTGAGGCTGCGATGCTGGCTTGCTGTGGGACGACTGTCAATGACTTGCTTTTTACCTGCGAGAATGCGGGAATTGTGGTAGCCGAAGTTCTTGATCCGCTGATGATGAAGTGTGAAGGCTGCAATTATCACGTCGGGGTCACCAGTTGTAGGTATACGACAAAGGGAAGTTCTTCCACCGAGCGGGTGATATTGCTCGGTAGACCGACGGTCCGAATGTTGTTGTTCGGAACTTGTATATATGCGCTTTATCTTGAAAATGTCCTAAGCGAGATTCAGGCATCTGTCAATTATCTTGCGTTGTATGATGGCTACCCGCCACAAACCGTTTCTGCAGCGCACGCAGCGGAAGCTTTCAAAAGGAAAAAAACCTGATTTTGAAACATTCTTTATTGGTGCTCCGCTTGCATTGGTCTTAGCGTGATGTTATATAGCCCATAGCCTTCCTCGATAAATGGGCTATCTAACACTGAAATAACTATTCAAATCGGACCAGTAATTCCTGAGATTAGCGCGTTCAAACAAACAAACTCTTCAGCTTTATAATATTAATGTATAGATTAGTCCATTTTACGACGCGTTTACAAAGGATATTCGGTTGGATACCTACATATTGGAATCCTTCTTATCCACGTGTATGTACCTATGTGCCGATTAGATCGCGATTAAATAAATCTTTAGTCGCGATTATGCGGTTTTAATAAGGTTGCTTTTTTTGAAATCTGCGATTAGTAAAAAGTAGTAAAAACGCGATTGAAGAAAGCGCACATAAGGATCTTCACTACATAGTATAAAACAAAGTCGCTTTCTCTGTCCCTATGTATGTTTAAATCTTTAAAACTACGCAACGGATTTTGATGCGGTTTTTTTTAATAGATAGAGTGATTAAAGAGGAAGGTTTATATGTATAATAACATCCATTAAATAGTGCAGAAATCAATAATAAATTACAGTTTCCGAAGCGAAGCGAGGGCGGGTCGCTAGTTTGCTATATATGTACCATATGTGTATGTACCCTACGGTTCGCAGCTTCATTTACTCATTTCACAGTAACGAATATTAATATGTTGTGGCGGTAGCCATCATACAACGCAAGGTATTTGACAGATGCCTGAATCTCGCTTACGACATTTTCAAGTTAAGCTCGTATATATACAAGTTGCGAACAACAACATTCGGTCTCAGTGGGTCGCGTTTCCGATCCGGTGGTAGATTCTGCGAAGCACGGCTCTTGCTAGGGTTCGTGTTAGCATCGTCGTCAGGTTTGAGCCCCGTGAGCTCACCTACAAACGTTAGGGTTACGCTGAAATAGCCTCTCAAGGCTCTCAGCTTAGGTAGGAAAAAAGAAAAAAAAAAACAACATTCGGACCGTCGGTTTACCGAGCAAATATCACCCGCTCGGCGGAAGATCTTCCCTTTGTCGTTAAACATCCCAAAATGTAAAGAAACCAAAAATGTAAAGTTAAAAGTATACTAAAAATTGGCAATGCTCTATTAAAACATATAGAAGCTTAATTTACGTTTAAGACGTGAATAATATTTATTTATTTATTTATAACTTCTTATACTAGAAAGTATGAAGGCGGACTTAATGCCATAGGCATTCTCTAACAGTCTACCTTAATGGAGTGCAGAGACAAAGCTTGGTAGGTGTAGTGTATATTACTTAAACATATGTGTATATATAACATACATAATATTTATAGATACATAAATATATACATATAACAACATATATAAACAAATATTATCAATTAGATGACTCTGCTAACTCTTTGAGAAACAGCTCTCGAACCTTCGTCTTAATATCTAATTCGAACGAAATCCACATCGAAAGATTATATTATAGTCCTCCGAATTACATCTACAAGCACTTGGTATTTAGTTAGATCGTCCTTAGAAAATTAAAGATAGTCTTAACCTATTTAGTAATGTCATTGCTTACGTAGTCCAGTGTGTTTAGTGAAATTATTAAAGAAACATTAAATACAATGTTTTCTAAACATTATCGGAAGAAAATAGAACATATTGTCATTGACGTCACCATAATTATGTGGTTTATCGTGAAAGTAATTTTTGCGTAATGAATCTATCAGATGATTGAAGTTTTAATCTCCTTTTATTTATCGAGTCCTCTGTTGTTTTGCTTGTCGCCAAGTACAATAATTATCGTACAAAGGATTAATACATGTAGTTCAAGAACTAATGAAGTAGTTTAAAAATAATTCAATAAATTTTGTTGTAATTGATACAGATATAAATTTATAAGTGAATAACATCCGGGAGATTTATTGTTATAATCACTTCAAAGGATTCCGTTACTAAATAAAGTGGAGATAATATAATAATAACTAGGAACAAATCACACACGATCATCCGGTCCTAATTTAAGATTCCACGTGTTATGGGGTACCAGCGGCTAACAAACAAACTTGTATACACTTAAATATATACATAATAAACACCCAGACCAAGAAAGAGCAAACAAACCTGTTCATCACAACGTTTGCCCGAGGTGGGAATCGAACTCACCGTCCCTGGGTGCAACAGTCAGAACAGTCAGAGGCGCTAACTACGGCACCACCAAGTCAGTTAGAGATACTACAATTAGGTATATGGGAACACAACCATGACACGACCTACAGTCAAATCAATGCCTTTTCGGTAATGAAGTCCCAGAGGCGTTTCCAAAGGAGACGTTCGTAAATTTTGTCTACCGCTGGGAAGAGACTAATGGGACGGTAACTAGCGGTTTCATTTTTTGGTTTGCTCGGCTTATGTATACCGATAACGATCGCTTCTTTCCACACCGCGGGAAAGATACAGCTCGTCATAGCGACATTTAAAATGGTAGCCAACATTGCTATCAGTTGGATTGGTAAGATTTTTAAGGCGCGATTGCGGATGCCGTCGGAGCTGAGTGCTTTCCTAGGTTGTAGGTTGTGGATCGCTTTCTTAACTTCGTTAGTGGTAATGGGAGGTAACGCGTCCGAGGGCGGCAGGAAATCTCTGCGCTCGACCTCCCTGTTGACTAACTCGGTGTGTTCGGGGTCCGCGTATTGAGTGCTGGTGGTGCACTGCAAGAGCAGTGCATCGGCCAGCAGCTCTGCCTTGTCATCACGCCTGCGAATTCGAACACCGTTGCACCGTTAGATACGAATGCCCAGGACATCTTATCCTTTAAGCCACGACGACTTCAAGAAAAAAAATTTATTAAATTCTTGCACTAAGTAGGTAAAAAAGCCTATGTAAATTGCCTAATATGTAGATAAGTATCAGTCGTTGTTTATTTCTAAAATTAGTAATACCTATTCTTATCGAACCGGACTCTGTAATCTACAGTGATCGTTAAAATAATTAAGCCGATGTACTTTTATAATCCGAACCCAGTGTACACATAATAACAAAATTTAAAATTCGAAAAGTGTTTTTGTTCGTTTGTTTGTCTTTCACGAAGTTTTGCGGAAATCGCCCGTCAGACCATCTTTTGTTAAATATGTTTTCGGAACACAGATTCGTCAATAATGGGACTTTTTATATAAGAAACGATGATCACAAATTTAGCGCCCTGGCTAGGCACTGCTTATCTAGTATTTATAGGTATTAAGTAAACTTTGGATAGGAAAAACCAGAAATAGATGATGCCTTTTGAATACAGCCATTTGTAGTCATATTATTAGCATTTTTGGCATGTGATGTCCAAAATTTTTTTGGCATGTAATAGACCAGTACCCAGGACCGTAGCTAGTATTTATTATTTACTTATTATTTGTGAAATAATTTCTTGTGCACATAAATAATTTAAGATTATGCGTATTTTGATAATATAATGCGTATATCCTTAGGTCAATATGACGTAGAAGATTGTTGTAATCATTTAAAACTAGATATACGACCTAAATTATTGAGTGCGTAGTTCTGTTTTTTTTGGAACGAAGTTCCTTATCGCGCGTTGTGAAAGGGGGCTAGACGGAAAAAATTCTTACGAAAAGTTGTCACGACACTTTTTGCTGTAGTAAGCTATTGTAAGCTGTGCGGCGTCGCATGTTTCTCTGTCTGTCTGTCTCTCTCTCTCTCTCTCTGTCTCTCTCTCTCTCTTATATAACATTATATTTGTTAATAATAAAAAGAATATTATTATAAATTAAAAAAAAAAAAAAAATTTATTACAATTCCTTCACTAATTAATCGAAAGGAACTTCGTTCCATCCGGGTGTCCCTTGACACCTCTCAAGTTTTTTTTACAAAACACGTTTTCTTAGGTTTTTTGATGGTTTTCTTATGCTCGATGTTACAGTGTTGTGAACGAAATTGGGATGTTTTGAAATCAATTATGTTGAAACCAAATCCATTGATAAGCGTATTCATTAATACCGTCGGTTTATTGTTATGAATAACCGGCTGTTTTTAATGTTATCTATTCCACCTTGGCTTAGTTTTAGTTTCATTCTCATAATTCAAAATTAAAATTTCCATAAATACTACCACTGAAGTACCTTATTGAAGTAAGTTTGAATGTATGTTTACATAGCTTGTTATATAGCTTGACTATTGCATCAACACAACTGATAGTTATATTTACAATGACTAAACATTAAAAAATAAGAACCGAAATTGGAACTTTCCACATTGAACGGCCCTAAGTTATGATTTCCTCTTCTGCTATAGGGTTCGGAAACATGATAGACCAGAAAACCGACAAACAAAGCCCAGATATCAAATATTTTTTTGGAATATAGATAAGTCACTGGCTACTCGACTAACATGGCAAGAAATGAAGAACCTGTTTTTTTCTAAAGAGCATCTGGCAAAAAACTATACATCTATACTTAATATTATAAAGAGGAAAGATTTGTTTGTTTGTTTGTTTCGAATAGGCTCCGAAACTACTGGACCGATTTGAAAAATTCTTTTTCCATTAGAAGCCGACATTGTCCCTGATGAAAATAGGCAACTATTTAAAAAAAAAATTTTTTTTTTTTTTTTTTCATGTGTGTTTTAATGTTTCCGAAGCGAAGCGAGGGCGGTTCGCTAGTACCTTATAAAGGTATATAATTAACTAATTTAAAAGTTCTACTAGTTGATTTTTTCTGTCTTGCAAAATATATATGCTAGTGGAGCTGCTTTTATTTCGTGGGAAAGTTATTAACAGTGTCACACTGTGGCACTCATAGATTATACACTTAATATATTTGAGATAGATGCGCAACTCTCATTTTTATTTTTGCTTTAGTTAGAGCCCGGGACAGCAGGCGTCGCTGCTGTCGATTATTAGTCTCCCTACCCCCCACCAGGTGGCTTTTTTAGTAATTTTAATATTTTTTATAATTAACTCTCTTTATGAAAAAATCTTATCGCTTAGAATCGCTGAAATTCCCGGTAGTACTTATGAAATATTAAAGAACGTTTGATTGTGTTCAGCATTCTAATCGATAAGACCTTTTCATACAGAGAGAAAACAGTTTTTTTAAATAAAAAGCTGTAATTCTCTGTAAGCTATTTAATTTCCCTATATTACAAACAATTTACTGTTAAAAGATAGTATGAACGTACAATTGTATAAANAAAAAAGGGAGAATTCCCTAAAAGTGGAAGCACTGCTTCAAAGTACGCTACATTTTTTATTGAGTCAGAACTCATATCTGCCATCTAGTGAGTTTATTAGATCATTAATGCCTAAAAGTTACAAAAATGACGTCGCCACAGGAGTAAGATGACGCTAGTTGTATGTTATTTTCCTTTGTATGGGAGTTGCACCCCCCTGGTGGCACTTATGTCTGTGTGTCAATTATGTAACCCTTACTGTTGTCGGAAAACAGAAACGAAGTTCCTGATATTGACTAGTTACCGTAAATGTGTAAGAAAATTCTTTTTTTTTTTTAAAGAAAGAATCACTGGTGGCCCGAAGGCTTTTCCAGTTTCACAAGGACAGGTGGGTGAGCACGGGCTTAGTCAGAAGGAGTGGTATTTGCTAATAGATGTCCGAACGCCTCCAAAGGAGACCTAACAACTCAAGAGCAGCTGCTTCACGAATGAATCTTCTACTGGATAGGAATCGCGACCCACTGAAAAGATCCAGCGAGAAACTCAGCTGGCCAACGCATGGATTATGATTATCCTGTAAATATCGTTGGCGCAATTACATGGCTTCTAGTACATAAGTGCTCTAGGTCGGAGGCTGTGCCCTATGTGCGGTGGCATTATACTAGCTGTGCTTACCTTACACCTGCCAGTACCGATCGAAGTCTGACTGAAGTCGGTCGAGACTGAACTTGATTCCTGTGTCAATACCGTGAGTGGTGTTACCTCGATTACTGAAGATATCCGCTCATAGGCTGCACGACTTTACTGGTGGTAGGACCACTTGTGAGCCCGCGCGGGTAGGTACCACCACCCTACCTATTTCTGCCGTGAAGCAGTAATGCAATTCGGTTTGAAGGGCGGGGCAGCCGTTTTAACTACACTTGAGACTTTAGAACTTATGTCTCAAGGTGGGTGGCGCATTTACGTTGTAGATGTCTATGGGCTCCAGTAACTACTTAACACCAGGTGGGCTGTGAGCTCGCATCTAAGCAATAAAAAATAAAACGGGAACTTGATTTGTTCGCATAAAACGACTCTAACTTGATCTTGTTATCGTCAGCAAATATCTTAAGTGACATTTAAGTACATCTTTGCGCGTTTTTTTTTTCCTACAAATAAATTTAATTAACATCACATCCTTTCCATCCGTCGTTGTAGTTCATCGGATGTTCAATCTTCTCAAATGATAGGTTACACCCGAACACACTTAACCTGTTCATATCAAGTTTCAAGATCGCATTCGTGGTTCAGAGGCATCATTAACTAAGATGGCACAGATTACAAACTCGCAAGGCATCTGCAAATGTTCAATTGCTACTTCATTATTATTTGGAACACATCTTAGAGTTGACAAGCAAACAAGAAAAAGAAGCATAATTAGTAAATTTTAATTCTTACTTAGGTTTTCATGAATCGCGATGTCTAATCGCGAATCAGAATGTCATGAAAGGCGTATAGTATTCGATATTCGTAGGGCGTGGTCTTTTAGTAATTTAATCAAATTTGTTATTTTTAAAAGGTCCTATATCTTATATCCTAACTAATATATAGTAAATTGTGGCAATTGATAAAATTCGTTAAAACGCATTATGCAACCTCTACATATTATTATTCTACGTTAGAATACGAGCTTTACTTTCCTAAACCGATCTGATTATCTAAATTATCAATAGCAGAGTATTTTCAATAAGATTCTCTGATCAAGAGATGTTTAAATATAATTTTGATTCATACAACAACAAAAACTGAGGAAATATTTGGTTTCTTACGAACATTATGCAATCCAGGACTGGAAGGTTTAAGGTTTAAAGTAAATTCATTGTTTATATTGTTTTTTCCTGACGCGTAAATGTTCAAAGTTCAATTATGTATGCTTTTGTTTTCGTCCATTATCGAATTCGATTAAGGTAAGGACATTGTTATCTTATCACCGAAATTCAGGTGTAAATAATTAACGTTAAGTGCTATTGAAAGGAATCGGTTGTTGTCCCACGTTGCCCGATACTTCAACTATCAGCAGATAATAATACTTATAAATTTTCAAGTGTCAATAAAATTTATTACACAATCCGTATAAACAAATCGTTATCAATGTAAACATTTTTTGGACATTGGAATAACGGCTATCCCGACCCTTGTAACTGGAACGCATCACTACTTCGTCGTAAATAGGTAGGAAAATACCTAGTATCGAACGCGCGGCTTCTAATCGGTGGGCAGCGGCTTGGCTCTGCCCCTGGCATTGCTGAAGTCCATGGGCGACGGTAACCACTCACCATCAGGTGGGCCGTATGCTCGCCTGCCTACAAGGGCAATAAAAAAAAACTATATTACATATTATTTTTTTTAATTTTTTTTTTTTTTAGTATTGTAAGTTCGATTCGGCTCCTGTTTCATAGAAACATTGAGTAGATCCACAAATATACCTCATCAACCAAGACCGGTCTTCGGACGTAAAAATCGATTAAATTCACAAAAAAATCGATACCATTATTACGATTCCGATTAAAACCTATTAAAGCCTTATTAGTTCAATCTACAGTACACTGTTGCGTGTAGATGTACATTCGAGGGCTATCAATTACTGTCAGTATTGTCCAATTACATGACCAGGGACCGGACAAGTTAGCAATTGTGTACCGTTTACGGTCACTGGATATACTCACTTTATCCACACAAAGAGATGATGATCGGCTTCGACGGTGAACTGGTAATGATCGTAAATTATGAAGTGTTTTGATGTACGCTATGGGTTGGATCAAAAATAAACGATGCTAAAAAGAAAGACAGTGCATAATTTATGCCACCTAAATAATATAGCTATAATAGCTGACTTATCCTATGGTTTGAAATAAAATGCATGATTGCTTCACTGTGATCCAACCTTACTTTCCTTACACTCAAAACACAATTCGAACGAGTTAGACAGTAAACTATGCTGCAGGGACTAAGGATATTTAGTTAGAGGGGGAGGGATGTAGTTTTTTTTTATTGCTTAGATGGGTGGACGAGCTCACAGCCCACCTGGTGTTAAGTGGTTCCAGGAGGCCATAGACATCTACAGCGTAAATGCGCCACACACCTTGAGATATAAGTTCTAAGGTCTCAAGTATAGTTACAACGGCTGCCTCATCCTTCAAACCGAAACGCATTACTGCTTCATGGCAGAAATAGGCAGGGTGGGGGTACCTACCCGTGCGGACTCACAAGAGGTCCTACCACCAGTAATTACGCAAATTATAATTATTCGGGTTTGATTTTTATTACACAATGTTATTCCTTCACCGTGGAAGTCAGTCGTTAACATTTGTTGAGTACGTATTTCATTAGAAAAATTGGTACCCCCTTGAGATTCGAACACCGGTGCATCGCTCAACATGAATGCACCGGACGTCTTATCCTTTAGGACACGACGACTTCAGATGATGGCGGAGACCTAATTTCATTAAATATTAATTAGTTTTAAACATCACGTTGATGAACTAAAATAAGAAACCCCGGTCACATCCTCGTCGAACCTGTCGCTTGCGACGAAGGGCTCGACGAGTGAATTAACCCATAGACACAGCCCACTGAGTTTCTCGCCGGATCTTCTCAGTGGGTCGCGTTTCCGATCCGGTGGTAGATTCTGCCAAGCACTGCTCTTGCTAGAGCCAGTGTTAGCAACACTCCTAGTTTGAGCCCCGTGAGCTCAACTACACGTCAAGGAGAAGCTGAAATAGCCTCTCAAGGCTATCAGCATAGGTAGAAAAAAAAAAAAAACTATTGGTGTGTATAATTTGTATGGGCGAGTTAGGTTAGAAGCTTGGAGGAGCTCGGGCAGCTGTTAGCCAAATCTCACCCCTCCCGACTGAGCCTTTGCTCGCTCACCTATCCTGGTGAAACTGGAAAGGCGTTTGGGCCACCAGTAATCCCTCAATCATAAAAAATAAATAAAAAAAGAAGTTTGATTCTTCCTAAAGCTATTTGTATTAAAATGAAATATGCCTCCAGTCACGAAAGAAAAAGTAGCGGGTGAGAGTCTTCAAAATCTTCGAATTACAATCCTTATTTAACAAATTTCGTTCACGACATACGTTGTTGCAAGCAAACGTTCGTTTTCACTGACCACACTCGTATTCAGTTATTTTTTGTTGACAAATTCGGAATGACTTGTTCGCGTGATGTCCAACTAGCACTACTAGGGCTGATGTAAGAGAGCCGTTAGTTAGATGAACCGTGCTTGCTGCTAAATTACGCGCGCAATTAACATTTATTTTTAAATGAAATATACGATGTACTTTTAATATATTATCACACAAAGACACATACGTCTTGCTTCTTAATTTTATTAAAAATTGCAAGATTAGGATGCCGATGAATATACATCTATATATTAATCAATACGTGAAGCAAAAACTTTGTATATACCCCTTTGTACCACAATCGCGCGGACGGAGTAGTATAAAATATCCCACAGTTATACAGTTTAAAGAGAAGGTGTGCAGAATGCTAATTTTTTTTTTAATTATGCATAAATAATACATTAAATCATTAAAAAAAACATTACACACACTATCATGTATTTGACAAAACACATATATATAGGAACATTTGTTATTGTTTAAAGTTTTTGTCTGAATTATTTGTCTTTAATATTATTTGCCTATAGTGTAGTTTTCGTGAAATCTGTCATTATAGAAGTATATTAATGTTCAAACTTATAATTTCAATTAATTAAAGTCGGATTTCGACTACCGGGTGACCACTAGTATAGTAGATATCTAATAGATGAGTGCGTTCACATTTAGTTTTAATTTCTTTCGGTAGCATGCACCACTGTTAGGTCGGTAATAGGACACACGTATTGTATAATGTATATGTGCGTGTCGGGCATATTTTCTACTCTGTCGAACGAATTAAGAATCTGTTCGACGAATCAGTATCGCGCCGACAACGCGCGTGCGCACACGTTTCGCGTTCTGTAATTTATCGTTCGCGATCCGGTAGTGTTACATAAAAAATCACATTCCTTCTTCATTTTCGCCTACCGCGTCTGTTCAAGTGTTCTATTCATAAATTCCATCGGAAATATTAAAAAATCAACTAACGTTTTAACTATCGAATGCATTATTTGGTTTTTCTAATTAAAATATTATTATATATGGTAAGACCAAAAAATACCTCGAATGTCTCTCGGCAATGTTTTAGCAGAATTATGTCTGATAAAACAACGTCGAACTTCTTTTTTGTTCAAAGAATATATTAACATAATTATAAATTTACAGTAAATGCATAACTCACCGAATATAAAACTAAAAAAAAGTGCCAATTATGTAATTGTTGTTATAAAAATACTGTAATTTTGAATTTATTCACGAAACGACTTTGCCAAAAAATTTATATAATACCACCTAAATACACAGAAAACACACACACACACACACACACATTGAAGAAGAGTCAATATTTTTTTTACGAAGCTGAAACGGAAGGAACGTTAAGTAATTTTGGTCATGAAATTTCAAATAATAAAATCAAAATGGCTGCAATATTTTCAAATAAAACATTTTACTCACAGATTATATTCTGTTTTGAAATGCATTCAACAATCAAGATATTGGAAAAGAAAACAAAGATATATAAATTATTAGAATCAGATATGCAAAGTTAGAATTACGATAGTCCACTAATTCTTGATGACCTCTGTAAAACGAAGGTTAACCAATAAAATCGAGGTCCCATATCAAGAATCATCTAGAAAAACAAAATTGTCTAAAATATTGTTGTTTCAGAAATTACCCACAAAACGGTTGATTTTGGCGACACAATTTTGAATAAACAAACTAACTGTATAAAGATTATTTTAAATGCACATTATGTGGATTCTCTTGATGTAAAATGCCTTAAATACTTTCATTCGGTTTGTGTTTTGAGGTATTATTTTTCTTTGAAACCCTTCTGATGTTATCTGGGATGCTTTTCAACTATTCACACATATGACTAACTATCCGAAATATTCCTCAGAGAATATTTATTTTCAAATTAATTTACCTCAAAACCCTAATGTCTCATTTTCTATATTTTTAAGAGTATTCGTGTAATTATTTCTGTAACACAATATAATTAGGTTAATTAGCTATGTTTATCTTACGTTAATGATCTTTAGACACATCAGGTGGCCTACTAATCTGTTAAATTGTCCTACTATTAACGCCCTAAAGAATTTCTGAAATACAGTACCTATTGCTTATAAATCTACATGAATCTATTGCCCTAACAATTAAAAATGTAAAAGAATTTGATGAAGAGAAATGCGATTGTCCCTATTCAATGACACCAAAATGTAAAAGTGTACAATATAATAGTTTCAAACAGTACTTTGGAACGATGATCGTACATCTTTTCTAGTTCACGTTATCATAAACAACTTTCTTATTTATCAGCTATCTCTGTGCCATGGGCTAGTCATTACGGTCCGTACTCGAGTGTAAAAATTCCCATAATTAAACCTACTAGAGGTCCCGCAGTAGTCGAAATTCGACTAAAATTAATTGGAATTGTAAGTTTGTACACTATTATGATTGTATTTTATACTTCTATAATCACAAATTTGGCCAAGACTACACTATAAAATTTTTTAACAAAGGTAAACAATATTTAATCTATTCTCAATTTGACAACAGACGCCAAGAACAAAAGTTTAACAATAAATAGTATGCATGTGTGCGTGCGTCAAATACATGGTATGTAGTGTGTGTAATGTTTTCTTTATTGATTTAATGTATATTTTATGCATTATTTAAAAAATATATTAGCATTGTGCACTTCTTCTCTATATTCTCTATAAGTGTGGAAAATTTCATACTTCTCCGTCCGCGCAATTTTCGTAAAAAGGGATACAAAGTTTTTGCTTCACGTATTAATATGTAGATTAGGTATCATCACAAACGATTTTTTTTGTAAGAAATTTTATTGTAAAAAAATCTTTGCGAAGGTTAGTAGAATGTTGGTTGCAAAAACCGTTATCTTGTAAGTTTTTCGTGTTTATTTGCTATATGCCGGTAACGTCTCATTTTCTCTCGAGTTTACGGAACACGAAAATGATTTAATTTGTAGACCAATCTTTCATTTGTGAATTTGTACTTGATCGATTTGAACAAAGCCACAGGAAAGAGGTTTATGTGTTTCAAAGACTTCCATAACAGTCGTTGTTTTTGCAGCAAAACATTTTATTATTCATGATGCATACTTGATTCAGTGTCGTATATATTTAGTCTTTAAGTACTGCGTTGTAAGATTTTACTTCTGTTTGGAAAGTATACTAGTAAATTTGAAATTATATGGCATAAATATTTCGTTAAAGAGTCTGTTTACATAAAGTAAAAGTCTCTTGAGTTTAATAGATTCCCTATTTAAAAATACTCATTTTTTGGAATCACTGCCTTCTTATTATCATTGTAAATTGCATGTCTTTAAACAAGTTCGTACGCGGTCTTATTATAATTCCATTCGTGTTTGCATCTACTTCGTCCTTAGCTTTTGCGATTCACTGTTTAGCCTTGCTTAGGATTTTAATCGTCACCGCTTACATTGATCAACGAATGTTTTGCAACTTATTTCGTCACTTATAGCCGTAAATATACGACTTGCGAATGTTGAGGTAATTCAATATGATTTACTAATGTAATAATTTGACCCGAAATTTGAATTCCTTAGTGACCTTGAAATTTTAATGAAACTAGTATATATTATAGCCTTTGGTCGAAACCAGTCCGATTATATGACAGTAAATCATGTGTGTATCTCTAACGTAGTCTAGGTGTAACTGATTAAAAATTAACCAATTTTTAATGATGTTTTTGCAAAGTAAACAAAACTTTTTAAATTTTCCGTTATTCGCGATATTCACTAATTATGATTACGGTCGCAGAAATGCTGGGAACGCAGGACCGCAAGCTGTAGCGAATCTTGTGAGAGAGGCTACTTTCAGCATGAGATGCCGGAAGGCTAATTAGGGTGATATGAATTAATTTAGATCGTTTTATGTCAAAATACCGCTCATTAATCTATACTTCTATACTAATATTATAAAGAGGAAAGATTTGTTATTATAAGAGAAAAATTCTTACACTGTTTCGAAGCTACACTATTCCCGAGTGACATAGGCTATAATCTTTTTTGAAAAAAATTAGGGATCCTTATTAAAACTCCAATAATGTAACCCAAGGTATAAAAAAGTTACCCAAAATATTCTTTACATTGCGTGCCCTGCAAAAACTATTGATGATAGAATAAAATAATGTACTACGACTTTGTAGAACGCATTATTATCTACAAAAAGTCTTGTGACAGCATATGTCTAACTATTATAGTAATGCCACAATAAGTGTTCTTTTATTTAAAAAATCAAATTAACAAAATGGCAATTTAACAATTGACAATAATGCCCTATCCAAAAATTAAACAGTCGATGTTACACGCACCTTGTATTTTTACTATAAAGAGGTGTTGTTTGGATTTTTATTTTAGGTCTTGTCCCATTATGTATGTAAAATTTCGACAGCCGTTCCAACAACGTTCGATCCGAGTGTCCCTATTTCGTTACCCAAAATCAGACCACGGTTTTCAAATGCTCATTTGGTTACAATAGTATTCGAATGATTCATTGTAATGCACCTAAGTGGGCAGCCAACGAATAATATAATGAATCTACTAATTAACTACGAGCCAACGCTGATTCTGCTTTTGTGTGCTGTGTCTATTTACGCCGACCTGAATGTATACAACACTGTTGACAGCGTTAACTAATTAGTGAAGCTACCCGATTCCTTATTTATTTGATCGCATTATTGGTGTAATTGCTAGTGACTCTTGGATACTGTACAACTGGTTCAGGTACAACACCCAGGAGTCAGTATCTTTGTTAAATATGTTTGTTATACAAAGTACGGGCACTTGTTCATCATAAACCGTAAAATGTGAAACGTCTATTTACTTAAATTCTCTAACTATTGATTCCTCTTGGCCTTTTCCTTAAATATTTGAATCTGTTTGGTTTTTTTTTGTTGTCTTTGTAGGCAGTCGAGCATATGGTCCATCAGAGGTCGAGTGGTTACTATTGCTTGAAAGGAGAAAAATATCTCTAGAAAGGCATTGTATATAGAGTAAGATCCCAGGGCCCCCAGACGTCACGTATTTTCTGACGAACGAAATGTGGCCGATTGCGTAGTGTTAGTGTTTGGGTGGTACGGATGAGCTCTGATGTAGTGGCGGTCGTTGCGACCGTTAAAACGAGATGACGGAATTATCTCAAACAATTTCTTAGAGCACTTCCCATGGAACGTGCAGTATTAAAATAAACAGAGAACCGAAGACCAGTCGTAGACCCAGCGGTTCTAAACGTGTTATCTAAGAACTACGGATCCATCTAGTCTTACGAAAAGTATATAAAAAAAGGCAAGGATTGACAGCAAGAAAATTAACATCATTAAATTGGAACACGTAATCTTGGAATCCAGCACCAATAATAAATTTCGCAAAAAATGCAAATTGAATTTTGTCGATGACCTCAGATAGGAATGGTAATTGGAAGAAATGAAACGTGTTTATGAACGTGAAAGAAAATGATAAGACACATCTATCTCTATTTAAAAACTTTTGCCAATTTAAATTTTTTGTGATTTGAATTCACTTTTGGGGATTAAAAAAATCTTTTTCGTTTTTTTTTTATTTATTGCTTAGATGGATGAACGAGCCCACAGCCCACCTGGTGTTAAGTGATTACTGGAGCCCATAGATATCTACGACGTAAATGCAACACCCATATTTATATAACAGTTCTAAGGTCTCACGTATAGTTACAATAATAAATAGAAAACAAATAGAAATGTTGATGGTTTCATTAAATAGCAATAATTATACAGTTTTTTTTGTTTTAGCCGTGTGTTTTCTATTGTTGGATAAAGGCGTTTATTCGATTGCCTACATACGTGATAAAATACTTATGTGCTGTCGGGATTTTAATTTTTTATCTTGTACTAAAGATCGACTATTCCAATCCAATAATCGGTCGTCCAATTTGTCTATCACGCTGGCCCCAAGCAGTTTATATTGATTTTGTGAGGCCTTCGTTTATTTGTAGAAAATAAAAACAAATTGTCACACATACTACCGTTTACATTACAAACTGGTTTTCGGTGAGCGATCACGCCACATCCAAAGTTCACAGTGAGTTATCGTTGGGTGTTAATTTAACGAATTATCGGACACATGATATCGATTCTTATTAATACACCTTTTGAACCCTGTGATCTGCACACGTAATGTAATGATGATAATGTGCATATTTTTTTTATGGATCGACCTTTCTCTTGTTATAAAAGGTCCATTTTCTGTACTTGTCAAATTAAATAGCGTAAGTCTAGAGAACAAATATGAAAATAGTATAAAATAATAGAAGATTTATAAGTAAAATAATAAAAACAATAAAATTAAAAAAACTTGGACACATTCCCATACTTGCGCGTCATCTCTCATATTTTGATGAAAAAACTGAAATAGCATGATAAATACCAAGTTTAAAAAAAATACATTCTTTTGATAGGTTACTAAGAAGCTTAGAAATTTGTCTCAACTTAAATTTTTCGTCACGATGATCACTATTAGATACTTTTTTCCCTATGTTTAAGTAGATGAGCCCTCGGTGCCGCGTGGTTTTTATACCCTACTAGCGACCCGCCCTCGCTTCGCTTCGGAAATTGTAATTTATTATTGATTCCTCCACATTTTTTTTTTATTTCTTTAGTGGGTGGACGAAATCACAGCCCACCTGGTGTTAAGTGGTTACTAGAGCCCATAGACATCTACAACGTAAATACGCCACCCACCTTGAGATATACCTCAGTATAGTTACAAAGGCTGCCCCACCCTTCAAACGAAACGCATTACTGCTTCACGGCAGAAATGGGTAGGGCGGTAGTACTTACACGTGCGGACTCGCAAGAGGTCCTACCATCGTTATTATACATATAGACCTTCCTCTTCAATCACTCTATCTAGTAAAAAAAACCGCATCAAAATCCGTTGCGTAGTTTTAAAGCATACATAGGGATATAGGGACAGAGAAAGCGCCTTTGTTTTATAATATGTAGTGATGACATTGGCATACCTGCCTACTCCAGGTACGTGCTCCAGGATCGACTATGAGATTATCTCACGACTGATAAATTCATCATGCGATTTAGCCTCTAATTCTTTAACACAAAACGAAAGCTCTTAAGATTTTGTTGCATAAAACGCTCATATTATGAATAAAATAATTATCTAACTTCACAAACAGATAGATAATTATGAAACAATCTGGCATTGTTCACGTGAATTTTTCCGTCACTATCGCACATCTGGTCACGCGAACTTTGTCCTGTACTTAGGTCATTGGTTTATCGGTCACCAATTAGGTCGTATCATTTACTGGTTCCACAACAACCCCGCATGCTTTGTTAGTGTCAATGTTATATATTAAAGCTTCCAATGGATGCTCTGCCGCGCGTCCAACAACTTCGTGATAATTATGACTTGGTTTGTCATTAGCATTCTGACTGCCGTCGAGGCAGTACGCGTTTGATTTTAACACAACGGTATTTTTTTGTAATCACATAACGACATATGTCATATGAAAAAAAGTTTTTACTTTTAGAAAGTATTGAAGTTATGTAATTATTTAAATATAAATAATTTAACATTAACTTCCATACTGATATTATTAATGAAATTAAAGTGGATTTAGCAAGCAAAAACTAGTGATATTAGAAATTCGTGAAAGACAAAGTGTTAGTCAAGATTAGCGCAGTAAGCCTGTCGTGGAACTTGACCGGTGGTGATGTAAAACTGAAAGCTGACGTGATGGAAACGATGATCAGCGTGTGGACTGTGGTGGAGCATGTGAGGGTGGCCAGTGGTGCCGCTGAAGTGGCCATCTTCACCGCAATACTCTACTGGTTTTTCACTTCCAGGTTTGTATATCTGTAAATACTAATTTATTTGAACGCAATAAGTAAGAAGCCTTCTATCTTCTGCTGCTTTTTTTTCAAATCGCCTATTGATTTCGAGATATCGTAAAGTTTTGTACATAATAGGGTTATTAATGTTATTATACTTGGGTTGTTACTTACGTTTTGTTTTGTAAATTATATTTAGGCAGCAGTTATATTTTTTTGATAACCTTATAGAAATTGGGTATAACATAAAGCCCCCTGGCAATACTAATGTCCGTGAGCGACGGTGACTACTTAACATCTAATGACCCGCATGCTCATCCCTCATAACTGTCTACAATGTCAATAATTAATTTAAAATCTACCTACCTATTTAACTGTCTTACCTTAGTTGAACTACCTGTGTTCATTAATTATGTTAAAATTTTTTGGAAACATAATGTGTTTCTTTAATTGGCTCATGTTTGGGAAAACATCCTCTGTACCCTGTGTCTAGTTAAATGCTGTTGAAACATTGTTTATTAAATAAATAAATAAATAAAATAAATAAATAAATAAATAAAACGATACTATCATGTTAGATTTTGAATAAAGAACATTTTAAGTGGAGTAAGAACCTTTTTGTTACATCACTACTACTCTCAACACTAGATTTAATCGATTCCTAATTTTCTTATAATAAAAACGTACTCAGATAAAATTTGGAGCTCCTTCCCAATTAAAGAAGGTTATTTTTGGTAAAATATAAATAAACATTACACACTCATCATTATCCTGCCCTTCTCCCAGTTACCTGGGGTCGGCGCAACATGTTTTCTCCTTCCATACTCTTCTATCATATACCATTTCTTCGCTCACTCCCCGTGAGTATTCTTAGGAAGAATACCCCCAACCCGAACTTAGCTCATGGGTGTCGTAGAAGGCGACTAATAGCCAAAGAAAGACCAAAGCCAATAAAACCTCGGCCCAAGGTTCACAAAGCATTCCCAAGGAGGGTTGACGTCAGGCAGGCGGCCGGTCATAAAAAAATTGCCAAAACTTAGAGTAACATGAGAAGGAATAAACATTACAGTAGGAATAAACATTACACACTAAAGAAAAAAAAAATTCAAATATATAATACATAACGAATTAAATAGACAAATTACAGCAATTATGTAGCATTAAGAAAAAAAACATAATAAATATACCGCAAATCTAAGAAAAAACTGTAATTCATTATGATTAAGACATGAATATTATGTGAGTTGAATAAGTTTATAATTTTTTTTTTTTGCTAAAATGAATGAATGTACAGATTCGTGAAGGTAATTCAATTCAAACATAAAAATATAATGAACTAGCGGACCCGGCGAGCTTTGTTCCGCCACACGGTTTGTTTCAAACACATCAACCGGTCAACTTCAAAATTTAACCATAGAACGTTTAGCTGTCACTTGCGTTTTGTTATTCCATATCAGTTGCGTTTTGTTATACCACGTTTTATGTCACGTCCTACGGGAATGTGATAAAAAGTATCCTATGTCCTTCTCCTGGCTCTAAGCTACCTCCTCACCAATTTTCAGCCAAATCAGTTCAGCCGTTCTTGAGTTATAAATGGTGTAACTAACACGACTTTCTTTTATATATATAATAGATTTATGTATTGCTGATCTTTTATGGTTTTGCCAGCAAGGACATAAATATGAGTAAACTATACTTACTAAACTACACACTTGAGTGTTTAAGACAAAGTAATAAAGAGATTGAATGCCTTCATAATTTACCGGTTGTTGACATTTCCAATTGTATTCAGTATTCAAAAGAATGTACATAACAATCTGTTAAAATAAATTATTATTAGGGGAAGCCTATATCCAACAGTGGACGTCCGTGGGCTAAATAATATGTATATAGTTTATTATTATATTCTCAATAAAAAAATAGATAAAGGCTTCGTTCACTGACCACGAGTATTTACATAAATAGTGTAATAATGAGTGAAATATAAAATAGAATATTAAGTGTATATTGACGTTTTTCATCAATTTGTTTGTCTGGTTTTCTTTCGACATAGGCTTCCCTTAGTCTTCTTCTTACTGCTTAGTCATTTGCATTCTTGGTATGGCTGTGGACATGAATTCAGGTGGTGGTGCGCTTCATAAGACATCATTATTCCTCGTGTACCGCGCCTTTTCTTGTGTATATGTATATTACAATCATATACATTGATATCACAGTTCGCAATTTTTGTGACCTCTGGCTAGTTATTATTTATTAACACTGTTGACAATCATGATCTTTGTCTTGCTGCTGTTATATTTAAGTCCGAAATCAAGAATGACGCATTCCATTTTACTGAGCAGCCTTTCCATCTGGCTAATACTTGACGCGACTGCACATCGAAGATTTGAAATCCTCCGATCTCCGGAATATTTCAAATCGAAGATAATCTTTCCCTATTTTATCGCGAGCCAATTCGGAATCCCTTACATCTATACTAATATATCAATCTACAGTGGTTTTTACGGATGTTCCGTTATAACTACTGAACCATGCATCCGATTGACTTGAAACTTGGTATCCATGTAGAAAATACATGTACTTAATGGATAGGCTAATATTTATATGAGTGTTGGACTCCCTATACCAGTTGCGGGGGCGTTAATGATGAGAATCTTTGTGGGGGTGAGAAATAATAATGTTAATTTTAAATGCCCAGCGAAGTGGACGGGTTCAGCTAGTTATTCTCTTCTATGTTTATTTGACGTTGTTCTTTGTTAGTTTCTGGGATAAAGTTTCATAATATCTTTCGTTTACTTTTTGCTGTTTGTTCTCAAGATGTTTCCGGTTTAGCAAAGTTTTTAATTTTTTTTGGTAATCTCATTTAGTCTTTATTTGTTGTAAATGTTTATTTTCGCAACAAAGCGATACCTGTATGTCATAAAACTTAGAATAGCCTTGATGACAAATTTATCGATGTGTACTCGTCTTCGTGAACATAGTAAGTAGGTACAGGAACAAAAGACATTAGAATCATGTATTATCCGCAACAAATAATGAACCTTTTGCAAAAAAATGCTATCGATATATTAATACGTGAAGCAAAAACTTTGTGTCCCTTTTTACGAAAATTGCGCGGACGGAGGAGTATGAAATTTTGCACACTTATAGAGAATATAGAGAAGAAGTGCACAATGCTGATATTTTTTTAAAATAATTCATAATAAAAGATACATTAAATCAATAAAGAAAACACTACACACACTACATACCATGTTTTGACGCACACACGCATGCATACTATTTATTGTCAAACTTTTGTTCTTGGCGTCTGTTGTCAAATTGAGAATAGATTAAATATTGTTTGTCTTTGTTAATATTTTTTATAGTGGCGAATTTTGTAATTATAGAAGTATAAAATACAATCATAATATCTTAAATAACTTCTTAAATTAATTTCGTTGGTGATATAGGAGCTAAATGTTAAACGAAAATTGAACTTTCGTGTAGTTACGAATTTATTTTATCGTCCAATATTAAACATAGCCTTATATGATTATGCCCGTAACGAGAATGAAACGCTAATATTACAGTAGTAGTAAGACAGATATTTGCACTTATATCTTGGCTGTGCACTAATCAATGCGTACATCAGCAACACGTGTAAACCGTGTATTCAGGTCTAATGCTAATGAAACTCGGAACTAGCGGCATAAATATTATAATGATGATAGTAATACAGTAATCGGGCGAGGGAGAACACATACGGTAAATTTCGTGAATATATTATCCGTCTGTGTTTTTTTTTTATTGCTTAGGTGGGTGGATGAGCTCACAGCCCGCCTGGTGTTAAATGGTTACTGTAGTCCATAGACATCTACAACGTAAATGTGCCACCCACCTTGAGATATAAGTTCTAAGGTCTCAGTATAGTTACAACGTCTGCCCCACCCTTCAAACCAAAACGCATTACTGCTTCGGCACGGCAGAAATAGGTAGGTACCTACCCGCGCAGACTCACAAGAGGTCCTACCACCAGTAAAAGTGTGTAAGAAAGTTGATTCGCTTCATATATAATAGCTCAATGAATTAAGTTGTCAGTATCGGTACCGTTTTGTTATAAAATCTTCTTCTTTTCTTTACCTTATCCCACTAGGTGGGGTCGGCACAGCTAATTTTTCTCTTTCATTCTATCAGCCGTCAGCTCAACACTCACTTCTCTCTTTCTCTCATCGTCATTCACACACTCCATCCATGTCTTCTTCGTTCGACCTCTTCCCCCTCTACCTTGAACTACCATTTCCATACATCTCCTAGTCACATTCTCTTAGTCCTACATCTCCTAGTTTTGTTATAAAATCCTTTCAAATTTTAATTGAACCATTCGATAAAAAGAGTACAGCTTAATCTTTTCGAACCTTTATACTCCTTTTCCAATAAGACGTCAACTCTTTCTAAGCAGCAATGCAAGAAGAAAGCGGTCTCGTTTTTAATATTTTAACATTATCTGAAGTCACGGGCAAGATGAACCCGTAAGCTGCGGTCTTAATTACGTTTCATATTGAGTTTTACCGATAACATTCATATTCAACAGTAGATAATGAGCTAGATGGGAGCACTCATTATTTTTATGATTCTGAATTTTTGTGCCGGTTTTTTTAACGCTGACTATAGGAATTTTTAATAAACGGTGTTTTTGAAATATGAAGTTTTTGCGAAAAGGTTGCTATGTGAGCATTGTTATCTTTTTCTATTGCTTAAAACGGGTGGATGAGCTCACGACCCACTTGGTGTTTAGCATTTACCGGAGCCCATAGACATCAACAACGTAAGTGCCGTCACCCACCTTGAAACATGAATTTTGAGTCTCAGTTTGATAGTTAGCTAGTTTGATAGAAACGCATTACTGCTTCACGGCATAAATAAGCAGGGTGGTGGTACCTACCCGTGCAGACTCACACGACGTACTACTTACCAGTAAAAAGTAATTACCTAAAAATTTTCGAAGTTTTATCTATGTTGAACCACTTCTAGTAATGTTTTAACTTTTTTTTTCACCACGAAATCAATTTACCCAAACCAGGCTTCAGCTCTATTCGAAAAATGTGGGTAATTTTCTGTCGTAAATTGCTAAAAATCGTTAGGACCATAATCGTGTATCGTGTAGACGAGTCTTCACAATGACTGCTATTCTTTTTTTAACACGCTTTTAAAAGCTTTGTGCTGTGTTTGTTTGGAACGGAATATTTGAACGTCATTTATACCGACTTCATAGTGAAATTAAGGTACTTGAAAATTTGCACACGCATCAAGACTCAAGATCGATGTCAATACCATAACGCTTTAATACTGTTATCAGTATTACTAATAAAATAAAAAAATGCTATTAATGGTCCGTTGGGTATGCTATTTATGCGTGTGATTTAATATAGTTTTTAAACTACATATCGACGCTTGAAAGGCAAACGTGACTAAGCGACAATAACTGCTTTATACATAAATGATAGGCAATAACCATATTCGATGCGCAAAAAAAAATATATTTCTAGGTCTATTAAAATCATTTCAATCCTACAGCTAGATTCGTTAAAATATAATTTTTTTCAGGTATTTCAACTTTAAATTAGTCTACTGTAAAGTTCACGCATTGTCGCTTAGTCACGTTTGCCTTTCAAGCGTCGATATGTACTATATTTTAAAGCTCGGTTTCACGAAATAGAGATTTACCTACATTACATAGGAATTCAAATTTTCTCGATAACAAAATTGAAAGCGTTAAAATATATTTGGGGCAGCGCCTAGTGATAATGAACACAGCTAAATAAATAACCAAACTTCTCGACATTTGTTTGGCGTTTTTAGCCACTAAATTATTATGCTAAATTATCTGCCTCGACTAAACTTTTTATTTTATTTATTGTTTAGATGGGTGGACGAGCTCATAGCCCACCTAGTGTTCAGTGGTTACTGGAGCTCATATACATCTACAACGTAAATGCGCTACCCACCTTGAGATATAAGTTCTAAGATCCCAGTATAGTTACAATGGCTGCTCCACCCTTCAAACCGAAACGCATTACTGCTTTACGGCTGAAATAGGCAGGGTTGTGGTACCTACCCGCGCGGACTCACAAGAGGTCCTACCACCAGTCTTGAACTGAGTTCGTAACTAAGTGAGTTACATATAGCAGTGCTGATAACAATTTCTTGTTGTTGCAGTCGGGTAGCGGATATGTTGGAGGTGCTTGGGGAAAGGGTCGGGGGATGGTGCGGACGAGAGTCTGGCTCGCTGCGGCAGGCAGTGCGTGCCCGCAGGAGACAACAAAATGCCGACATGTATGCCAAGCTCGACGCTGACGTTGCTGTAAGTTTTCATTGATCATTATCTCCACTGCACAGATATCGCTAGCGTGATGCCGCTATCAACTCTGAAACAGGAGTCCTAATAGGTCTTTATCTAGTTTTTAATTGTTGTTTTGCATTACTGTTCATTTGAAAGGTAGTTTATGTTTTTGCCTCTGCCTAATCTTTGGTAGCCTAAGAGGCCATTACAATGCCTTACGTTGCTTGAGGGGGCGGAACGAGAGAGGGAGAGCTCTTCTTCCTTCTCGGCGCTGTGCCGCCGCCGCCAAGCCGGGGTTCGGAGGAGGGCGTTCGTCCAGCTCCGGCCCCTTTGAGGAGGCAGACTCCTCTTGGTAAAAGTCACGAGGCAACCTCAGGGGGTCGAAGCTGTCCTGCTACCGGTCGACGGTGTATCGCGTTCTGACACGGCAGGCTGGTCAGAACCAGCGGGTTATTCCGGAACACCGACGGCATTGCCCGGGCGGCCTGCTGGAGCCGTACCGCGGAGGTCGACGTCGTTGATCGTCGACGATCGCCTCAACAATCCGTCGGTCGGGCGGAATCTTTGTGAGAATTGTAAGCGGTCATCATGTTGAGTAGACCCTGGTTTAGCACCTAGACAATGTCTTAAAAGAAACTTTACCCCTGAGAAAGTCATGGTCACTGTTTGGTGGTTTAGTGCCGCATTAATTCATCACAGCTACTTACAAAATGGCACCAGCATTAGTGTATATGTGTACTATGTTCGAGAAGCTCGCGAATCTCCGCTCAGTCTTAGTTGGCTTGGCTCTTCTCCATAGCTCTTTTACAACAACGCTCAATCTCATATGGCACAACCGAAGGACTCCAAACTAGAAGAGAAAGGGTTGTAAATTTTGCGCCAATCAGCGTATTTCTTTTCAAAATTTGGACAACTTTTTGGCAGAGAAATAATTCCACACCGAGCGGTAGCACAAAATGACTTTGAAGTGTTTGTTGGCTCTCGTAGAAATGATTTCTTCGAGAAGGACTTTGTAAAATTACCATTGCGCTGATCCGATACCATAAGTTTGGTAGATCCATACCATATTTTGAATGATTGAATTAAAAATTATTAGTAGAATAAGACTATTTTTCTGTATACTAAAATATAATTTAACAGCTAGACTTAATGTATATAAAATATTTATCATATTTTATAGTTTTAATGAGTACACAGGTGTTTAGCATTTACTTCAATAAAAATGTACATTAGTAGTACAAAAGTAATTAATTTTATTAATGTGTGTGTTTAAGTAATTATCATGTAAATTTCTTAACGTGTAGCAGGATGTCGGATAATTTTTGCAAATCTTTATGTACTCCGTATTCGTGTTTTTTTTTTTGAAGTTTCCTGGTGCTTCTACATCTATTATTAGATTATTGCTGCAGGAAATCTTTTTTTTTTTTATTGCCTTTGTAGGCAGACGAGCATACGGCCCACCTGATGGTAGTGGTTACCGTCGCCCATGGACTTCAGCAATGCCAAGCCGCTGCCTACCGCTTAATACTCTCCACAAGCCTCGTTTGAAGAAGGACATGTCATAGCGCTCGGGAAACACCGTGGACGGGAGCTCATTCCATAGCCGGATGGTACGTGGCAAAAAAGACCTCTGGAAACGCACTGTGGATGACCGCAGTGGCTCCAGGTAGTATGGATGAACTCTACTCCGGTGGCGGGCGGTGCGATGGTAAAAACGAGACGTTGGTGTCATCTCGAACAATTCCTCAGAGTACTCCCCATGGAACATGCGGTACAAAATACAGAGGGAACCGAAGATAGATATCCGACTTTATACCTCGATCGTTATAATGTTTTATCTTATCTATATTCAAAGTGTATACTTGTATGTCCTTTTCAAGTTTCTAAAGCATTCATCTGACAGTGATCAAAATTGGTACAGTTGTTGCCAAATTAGCGAATGTTCGTTCATAGTACAACAGATTTCGTTTGAATAGTTTCAAGAAATCCATGTTTTTCACACAATTAGTGATTTATTATTATTTTATAAGTAATCATAATGAAGAGAACAATTAAGTTGAAGTAGAAAAAAGGAACTTAAGTTAATTTTTGTGACATTTGTTACTAAAGTAGATATGTTCACATTTATAATAGGTATACATATATGAATTACATTACATTAAATATGAATACAATTGAAATACAATTCATTTGTGTGAGATTTAAAGATTTTTATTTATAAATAAGTTCTAATTTGAATGCGGGGTTTTAAAAAAAAAAAAGATTTTTGATACAATTGTCTGTTTCTAAGATTCAATTAAAATATATTTCAGAATCTTTTAAGCTCAATCAAGATATTTGTACAATCGTATTTATTTTGTTATCTCTCGCGATAGTTAACACATAGGATTCATTTCCCGTTCGATACTTTTTTTTTTTTTCCTACCTAAGCTGATAGCCTTGAGAGGCTATATCAGCGGAACTTTAACTAGTAGGTGAGCTCACGGGGCTCAAACCTGACAACGTTGCTAACACGAACCCTAGCAAGAGCCGTGCTTCGCAGAATCTACCACCGGATATAAGTTCTAAGATCTCAAGTATAGTTACAACGGCTGCCCCACCCTTCAAACCGAAACGAGTTACTGCTTCACGGCAGAAATAAGAAGGGTGGTGATACCTAAGCGTGTGGGTTCACAAGACGCCCTACCTCCAATAAGACCAGCAACTCCTACGGTGGGAGCGCACGAATATTTCGCTGCTCAAAATGTTAAAATAATACACAGGATGGTAGTAACTACACGTGCGGCTCTTTAGCAAAAATTCTTACCATACATACCAGGCATATTAACGTAATATGATTCACAGGTTGACAGCTGTGTTAACTGGATGCCGTATGTGTTATTTCTAATTGTATTTCTGCTATTGAGATAGCGTTTAATATATGGAAAATAAATCTGTAATCCGTTAAATAATTCAGATGTTGATATAGTATAATAAAATTGAGATTTGACCTCGTATTTCAAGGTGGGTTATCTTATTAACAGTGATATAAAAGTATAAAAAAATCTATAGTAATATGTATGTAATAACGTATAATAATATGAGGCCGTCAGTACAAAAGTGGCCTAACCCACAATTTTTCATATTCGCGTTTATATATTGCAATTTACTTAAAACATAATAAATTTTGATGCAAAACCGGCTTATCCATAGTCTCACCCATAGAGAACAGATGGCTTTGTAAACATTATATTTGTGCGTATTATTTTTGCCTACGAGGCAGTGTAAAAGTAAATTCCTACCTCATTATTTTTTGTGTTTTTTGTTTTGTTTATTGCTTAGTTGGGTGGACGAGCTCACAGCCCACATTGTGTTAAGTGGTTACTGGAGCCCATAGACATCCACAACTTAAATGCGCCACCCACCTTGAGATATAAGTTCTAAGGTCTCAAGTCTATACTAGTTACAACGGCTGCCCCACCCTTCAAACCGAAACTGCTTCTCGGCAGAAATAGGCAGGGTAGTGGTACCTACCCGCGCAGACTCACAAGAGGTCCTACCACCAGTAAAATAAAGTAAAATTTATACACGTAAGCCGACCACACCTAAAATGGGATAAGGAAGAGAAAAAAAGGCTATTATAGTTTTTTTGTCGAATCGTAATAGCGTGGTTTTTGTGAGACGAACGTCTATTTCGCATTTTGTACTGTCCAATTTATGAGATGTACACCTTGAGAATTGAATTTTATTTCTTAGTCTTCTGATATTAAAGATTAGATATCTACTATTGAGATCCTAAATCTCAAAACGTTTTTCTATTACTTTAACACCTGAAAATATCGTTAATTGAATTCAATACTAAATCACACTTTACTGTTAGCGATCGAAGCAGATTGGTAGGCAGCGGCTTGGCTCGGTCTCTGGCATTGCCAACGTCCATGAGCAATGGTAACCACTCACCATCAGGTGGGCTGCTCGTCTACCTGCATGAGCAATAAAAAAAAGGGTGCGTGTACTTATGTACGCGCGTAAGAAGTTATAATAATAATTTTGTCATTTATATACTAAAAAATCAATGCTAATAACACTTTTTTTACGAGTGTACATGCGCGAAAGTTTACCTGCGGCTATATTCAGACTTGCCAAGTTACGTCGGTCGTATTGTAATGAGCGTTTGACAAATTTTGTGTCACGGTGCGCGCGCATCGTAAAATTTCACTCTCATCAATTTTTCACAACGCGCCTAAAGAAGTATAACTTCAAAAAGCTAAAACAGCGCACATAAAAAAAGCCAGACATCAACATTACGGCTCTTAAATTGATGCCAGCAGAAACGGCTTACCGACGTAAACTTGCTTGTACGTATTTAAATTATCATCTTTTTGTCCTGCGTTACTGCCGGAATATGGGTGTGAAGTATTATTCTGTAAGCGTTCTTAAAATTTCAGACAGCCGCTTATTTAAATTTTTATTACGACTGAATTCGTAAAAATAGTCCAAAATGATTTAACTTTGCTTAATGTTCTTAACGATCCTTCATAACTTGAGTGGTGTTGTGTCATTACTCGTGTTCATGTGTGTGGTAATTTGAGGTGTTATTCGTATATTGTGTGGTAACATTTAAAACGGTGTTGCATTGCGAGATTACGTTGCGTGTCCGCAGATTTTGCTTCCTCTTATTCGCCGAAACTGTAAAACTACGAGTGATGTGGTGGTCGTTTTTTACATTATGCTACATTGCATTAATGTCAAAGTTATTTAGTAATTCTTGCCCAGAATAGGAAATACGGTAAAATTAAATTAATTTCCGTTATCTTATCCAAAATACTCCTGTCTACTAATAAATTATCTGTCACTTCCTACTCTTAACACAGGTGTTTTGATACTGGTGGTATGACCTCTTGTGAGTCCGCACGGGTAGGTACCACCACCCCTCCTATTTCTACCGTGAAGCAGTAATGCGTTTCGGTTTGAAGGGTGGGGCAGCCGTTGTAACTATACTTAGACCTTAGAACTTATATCTCAAGGTGGATGGCGCATTTACGTTGTACATGCCTATGGGCTCCAGTAACCACTTAACACCAGTTGGGCTGTGAGCTCGTCCAGCAATCTAAGCAATAAAAAAAGAAAACAGCCAGTTTGTCTAATCTTCGGTTTACATGTGTCTGTATGACGGTGAAGATAAACTTTGCGAACAGGCTTAGGGATTCTGGTAACCGTAGTCGTCGAATTCGGCAAAGAGTTCGACGTGCAACCTAATCTATACAGTAGTACCAATCCGCTGAGTTTCTCGTCGGATCTTCTCAGCGGATCGTGATTCCGATGCATTCCGATGGTAGATGCATTCGCGAAGCAGTTGTCCTTAAGCTGTTAGATCTCTTTCGGAGGCGCTCGGGCAGCTTTTAGCAAAGTCCGCTCCTCCCGGCTGAGCCTTTGTTCGCCCACCTGTCTTGGAGAAATTGGACAAGCCTCCGGGCCGCCAGTAATCTGTATTTCATAAAAAAAACAAACAAACCTTGCGACTCCAAAAATAATAGTTAAACGAAATAGGATCTTACAATATGAAATATAAAATTCAAATCGCTTATTGTTTTATACACCATTATTTCAGTTTTTTATTATTTATTTTAATTTTTATTTAAACCATTTGGTCTATACTTACATTCAGCAGTCACTGTCATACCGAATTTTCGTATAGGTAAATGGTGTCTTTATTTGTGGAATTAAGTTTTTATTTGTGTTTATTGTCCTCATAGGCATATATGACCATACGGCTCACCTGATTGTTAGTTCATTCTAGAACTTAATGGTATGGGATAAAGATGAACTTTGATTCACTTTTTAGGTTCGTACGACGTCTCTGTATAGAGTGAAAGAGAGCCCCGTGGTTCCAGCGCCGCAACCGGAGACGAGGCCCCCAGCTGGACTGGCGTGCGGCCGGTGCGCTCCTGTTTCAAGGGTACGTAGAGTTCAATTTACAAAAAAAAGGTGTTGCATAATTTTGTATTGTTACGATGAGGTCTTTACAGATATAATCTATACTAATATATAAATCTACAGTGGTTTTTGCGGATGTTCCGTTATAACTATTGAACCATGCATACGATTGACTTGAAACTTGGTATCCATGTAAAAAATACATGTACTTAATGGATAGGCTAATATTTATATGAGTGTTGGACTCCCTAATAATAATGACAATAAATAATGATGTTAATTTTAAATGCCCAGTGATGCGGGCGAGTACGGCTAGTTATGTATATTTCGAGACTGTTCGAATAACGATAGATACGATAAGTAAATTAGAGGCTTTGACGATACAAATCAATATAACCGCAAACATACTGTAAATTCGCATTACACATTTACAAGCTGTTAAGTTTGACTATGTTAGCTGTTTGTTAGCAACTTATATTATATAATTTTCTAAAGGAGTAAAATTTTAAGGAGAATAAAATTACGAATTTACCTTCACAATATATTTTTAAAAATTTCATTTAATTGCGCGTTAAAATATTGACTAGGAATAAGTATAGACCTGCATTGTCAGCCGCGGTATTTGTAATATGTAGTAGGCAACTCTTTTGCAAGCCCCCTAGGCTTTGTGTGCGCATTGTCTACAAGATATAGATAGATGTAGTGAGAAATTATTTTCCTTCGGGAAAACTCGGATCTTTATCGGAATACGATGACACTCGAACTGTCAATGAATGATCGTATTAAATGAGTGACATATTCATATCCAATTAATAAGGAACTTTATTGTTTAGTGTCAAATGTCAAAATGAATAATGTCATTGTACTTAAGTTATTTGAGAGAGCACGATAAATACGAACTTTTCCGAAAAATTACGAAGGAATATCTTTTATATGCTATATCTATACATAAAACCTTCAATTACTACTAGTTTATAGATTGGAGAGATCTGTCAAGGAAAATTAGTGCTTAAAGACGTATTATAAAGTTCAGATTTTTATTTGATGGCGTTGAGTGAGAGACGGTGCGATTGAGGCTCTCGCTACTGGTCGATTTAGTTATCTGAACTATGTGATATCTCTTTTTTTTATTTGTATCATTGTAATATCAATAAATTATTAAATACACGATATGAAAAAAAAGACATGTCCGCAGTGTTTGTTCCGCCGCCGCGCCGGTGCTTCTCTGAGCTGTAACTCTTAGAACCTATGGTTGAGTTAACAACGAACTTCAACAAGTACCAACGGTTGATGGTATTTAAGTTGAAATAATAATGCGATGTATTGAAAAGGAAACGAACACTCCCAAGGAGAGGGTTCTGCGACACCAGCAATGTATTAATCCAAAAAAAGTTATAAAGTCGTTTATTAATACGGTTTTATTCAGAATTAATTCGTGAAATGAACGTAGTTAGGTATGTAAGGCGTTGCATGCCCAAGTGCGGCCTTAATGAGGCGCACCTTGAATTCGTTCCGGTGTTGAATTGAAATCAATTAGGTCAGGTTCATCATCGTTCAACTTTTCCTTGTGAGATGTGTCGCCTTTGTTTTTCTACAAGAAAACTAAGGTCACGTCCTTTTGCCTGCTATTATCGTGCGTGATCATTATTCAAATTCTTCTTTTAAAAGACTTGGTTTCTCTTGAGTTAGGAAGAAGCTGTTCATGCCTTATATTTTCAGCACTGCTCAGGTCCATTGTCGTGATGACCATTTGACGGTAGTTGTTAGGTTTACAAGGCCTTCATTCGTTTTGCTTTACTCGAAGTACGTGCTAGAGAACATTTCTTGGTAAATGGCTGTAACGTTGACAGGAATAAGTACTAACGAGTAAATAATCTCTGTGCCTTAACCGATATTTTATTGAAAACAATACTCACTGTTAGCGATACGTTAAATATAAATTTGGAGCTGTGATTGGTATATTTGGTGTATGTATGTTTGTGTGGTGAATTCGTTTTGTTAAAAGAAGTTAGCAAATTTTTAGCTTAGTTTTAAAATAACAAGATTTGTAAGAGGGAGTGCGCGGGGTTCAACGAGAGGTGAGGGGGCCTCGGACCGGTGACCTGAGGCGAACGAAGTCAGCGCTGTGAACTGCTGTGACCAAAGCAACGAACGCCGCGCGCTTCCTAACCACTAAAGTTTTTGTCATCCGACGCCACTATAGGAAATAAATATTTTTCTCACAAAAACCTCTGTTAGTGCATTCCACCAACCTACGAACCAACATAAATTACACTCACCTTATTAAACTTAAAACTAGCGAATTGCGTATAAGAATAAATGAGGCAAAAAACAATTTCCGGAATCGATTAAGACTTCATACGGAGGTCGTCTCGTCTGACTCCTCAACCTAGATGTGTTATGACAGTGGCCGATTTGCGTGGCATTTTTAAATAACGCGTTGAAGACCGTCGATCGATCTTAAATGTACCGGTTTTTTTTTTTAAGTACATAATATACTTCACAACTTTGTTTTTATACGAATAAAATAACCTTGGATATGCGAATAGATAAAAGTAAATATTTTTGTGTCGTAGAATATTTTTTTAGTCAAAATAGAATTAAGGAAAAGCCATTCTTCACATTTCAATCCTATTCAATCAATTTCAGTCCTATGTGTAAGGCTTAATGTTCTGAAAACTGAAAAAGGAAAATACGCTGTCCTCCACATAGGCTGGATGCAATTATTCATTTGCGAAGCCTTGCAACGTTTTCGCTTTAGTAAGTGCGTATTAAACTCGAAAACCAAAACAAAGGCAGCTTACCTTCGATCTAGCCTGTGTATCTCCGCAAATAACCAAAATTTGGCTTGTGCTACGTTGCTGGCTGATTTAGATGTGTTGTTATCTGCGGTATTAAGTATCCAATTAAATAGAAATATATTTTTCTTTAGATGGATAAATGATCTGGCGTCCCTCTTGGTACTAAGATGTTACCGGAGCAAATAGACATCACATTGTAAATCCCGCCGCCATCTTTGGACACGAATTTGAAGTTTCAATTGTTTTATATTACTGCCGTCCCACTTCTTAAGCCGGATATCTTCTTTTTTTTTTATTGCTTAGATGAGTGGACGAGCTCACAGCCCACCTGGTGTTAAGTGGTTACTGGAGCCCATAGATATATACGACGTAAATGCGCCACCCACCTTGAGATATAAGTTCTAAGGTCTCAAGTATAGTTACAACGGCTGCCTCACAAGAGGTCCTACCACCAAAAGAGGTCTTCGTACCAAAATAGCCATATTAGCGGTTCTTACCCGTGTGGGGCTAAATATTGTTATCGTAATTAAGGAATTAGCTTGCCTAATCCTTTCGCCCTCCTATCTATGTATCACATTTTTTTCGTGTTAAAACTAAGCTATTTTGAAAACAAAGTTTTATCGTATTTCCAATAACATTTTCACTATTATTGTGAATCATAGCTTACATTATTCGCGTGCTAATAATACCTTTGTTATTGTAACACTGCCTATCGTGCACATGGATTTTATCATCACGCATATTTAGTGCTATTATCTATATATTAATACGTGAGCAAAAACTTTGTATCCCTTTTTACGAAAATTGCGCGGACGGAGTAGTATGAAATTTTCCACACTTATAGAGAATGTAGAGAAGACGTGCACAATACTAATATTTTTTTTAAATAATGCATAAAAGATACATTAAATCAATAAAGAAAACATTACACACACTACATACCATGTATTTGACGCACACACGCATGCATACTATTTATTGTCAAACTTTTGTTCTTGACTTCTGTTGTCAAATTGAGAATAGATTAAATATTGTTTGTCTTTGTTAATATTTTTTATAGGGTAGCCTTAGCGAAATTTGTGATTATAGAAGTATAAAATACAATCATAATAGTGTACAAACTTACAATTCCAATTATAGTCGAATTTCGACTACTACGGGACCTCTAATGCTTATTAATTTATCTTTTTACTGTAAATTTGATCGCAGTTGGACAATGCTACGTTCACGGTCGCTTCGATAAGTACGTATTTATGAATAGCTTAAAAATAATACGAGTTTTTTTTTTATTGCTAGATGAGTGGACGAGCTCACAGCCTACCTGGTGTTAAGTGGTTACTGGAGCCCATAGATATTTACAGAAAAATCGGGATCATTGGGATGAAATAAAAAGATGATTTTATTTTTGGGTTCCAATTAAAGCGTTAGGGCTATTTATCTGACATTGGCAGAGTCATTCGTCAAAGAAGAGACTCGAGCCATAGAAAAAAATTGAACCGATATTTTTTACTTCAATCACTGCCACACTGTATTTATTTACTACCGCATTATAAAGTTAAAAAAAAATTCGTAATAATAATATCCTATGAACCTAGAAATACTGAAATTTACAGTCGGCTAACCTACTTGTGTTGTTCGCTATTGAGAGAGCTATGTTTAGGTCGTTTCTCATATTTTAATGTTCTTCCCTCTACTGTGTCGATTGTGCTGATACGTTTTTCTCTGAATTAGGCTTTTTTTAAGGGATTTTATGACCTGGTAACTGAGACCTTTAAGTCATATCTTATTTTAATTTATATTCATATTTTTATGAAAAATGATATTATGGAGTGAAATGAAATGAAGATGATTAATTTGAGATATTAATCAACTGGGATGAAATTAAATGAAATGAAATGGGATGAAATATAATCTCAGTAAAATGGTGGTCATTTACTAAGATTTTTTCAGTGGACTTTTTGGAGGATCCCGAGAAGTTACGTCCAGCGGCTTTGTTTCATATTCCCACATTTGTGCACTTTCACAGATATTAAACAGTTAATAAACCACCATTATCACACATTTAAACCCGAAGAAACACTAAATAGACAAAATAAAACAAATCACACAACTTCACTCCTCGCGTTCCCGCCAAAAAGTCCTGAATCAAGCTTCGAGAGAGTAACTCTGCCTACCCTCATTTAAACTATATAATAACAATCATTGTGTGCTCTCGTGATCCGCATGCCTTAGTATATATCGCAATCTAGATTGTATTTCTTTGAAGTCTTTCATAACATCATTATGTCATCAGGTCATTTGTCGAGAACTTTCTGTTCATACACACTACCCCTTATTGTATTCATGGACTTATTATGCGTTTCTGATGTCGGTTATGAAATAATTTAAAATGTATTAATCACTACATAGTATAAAACAAAGTCGCGTTCTCTGTCCCTATGTATGCTTAAATCTTTAGAACTACGCAACGGATTTTGATGCGTTTTTTTTTAATAGATAGAGTGATTGAAGAGGAAGGTTTATATGTATAATAACATCCATTAAATAGTGGAGAAATCAATAATAAATTACAGTTTCCGAAGCCAAGCGAGGGCGGGTCGCTAGTAAATAATATAATATGTATTATCTGTACTTACAGTTAAAACAATTCTTTACGACGTATTAATAGGACTTATAAAGATGTAGGACTGCTTCGCGATGTTTTATAAGATATAGAATGGTTTTGTCTGTCATTGCGGGCTCAATAATATTTTTCATCGCCACTAAATTGACTTTTAACGTTTGACTAATCTTACTCTTTTTTATTTCGAAACTTGATGGCGCCGTACGAACTACCATGTATATTTTTTTTTTATTGCCTTTGTAATGAAGATGTTGCGCTGGGCGGGTGGAGTGACCAGGATGGATAGAGTTCGGAATGAATACATACGGGGGAGCTTTAAAGTCACATCAATCACAGACAAAATGACGGAAAATCGCCATATGGTATGGCCATTTCATGAGACGGAATGAAGATCATGTGGTGAAGGTCGCATTGGGCTTGCCAGAAAAAAAGAAAGGTAGAGGCCGCCCGCCATCGACCTGGTGGTCAAACATCGAAAGAGAACTTAAGAAATCCCAATTGCCAAAACCGACAACCCAGGACAGATCAGCCTGGTGCCGTAGAGTGAGGAGACCCGACCTCAGATAACGGGAACAGGGACGGATTGTAGTAGTAGTAGTAGTAGTAGTAGTATTGCCTTTGTAAGCAGAAGAGCATACGGCCCACCTGATGGTAAGTGGTCATCGTCGCCCATGGACGTCAGCAATGCCAGGAGCAGAGCCAAGCCGCTGCCTACCATAAAGTACTCTGTATTTTTTCTTTTAATTTTATTGCATTACCACGGTATGCAGTCGGATAATTTTAATAATCGCGTGAAACGGTTCTGGCAAATTGTTCTTAATTTGTTTTTAACGCTTTTACCATACAATGTAGCTAAACGTTGAACAATTTCAATTAATTGAAACGGGCTTCTGAATCTTGGCCAGCAATATGATTTCCGCTGTTTGACCTATAATCATAAACTTGTTGGTGATCGATCGTTGATATCTTCATTGACCCTGTTAATTTTTTTTTTAAATCTATACCTGACAGTTTGTTTATTATCTTGGATAATTTCTACAACTTAATTGCCAGCACGTTTAATTAGTCTTCTCAATGGTCTTCGTTTTCTTGAATGATAATAAAATAATAATGAAAATAAAATTTAAAACAGAAAGAAACTACACGGCTGTACTTCTTAAAGCTGGTGAAAATTACGTTGAAGAATTCTGTTGCATAAACACATATTAGTCAAGCTAATAAAAACATGCTAAAGGTTTTGCTTACTCGAGGTTACCTATAATACGGATTGATGAATGGATGGTAATAGCCGGTAGCTTGGAGAACTGGAGATTGCATATAAATACAAAGATATGCTTTAAGTGGATTGTGCTTAGTCCATACAAAAGTATTACCGGTGCTTGCCTCCCTATAGGGTTACCTTCCGGCACTAGACCAAAAATTATTTATACCTGTATCAAATAATTTTATCAAAAGTAATTTCGATAATTATTAGAAATAATTAAAACTATACTACACGTACTACGAGATTATCCATGTTATCTGGTGCTAGGCAGGTTAGGCATTCCACAAACTTGATGCAAAATTTTATTAACACAACCAGTGTTCATAAATGTCATTTGTGAAACAAATTAAAATTGGACTAATTTGGAAGCAGGAAAGTTCTAACAGGACAATATAAATATCGTTTTAGACTTTGTTCAATGGACATTCTGAGCTGCAACTATCTCTTTCTCGCTCGTTTCGGAGAAGTATGAGTGACGAGACAGCAATCGAAAACGAATGAAAATATTATTCTTCGAATTTCCACGCACCTGTGTTTCGTCTCAACAGAGTGAATTGGCGCAATGCCCATTCAACACTTCTCAGTTTTTATCGGAAATCTTATTAATATCATAAGAACATTAATTCACAAGACGCCCTGCTTTTTTTCCCCTACTTATTCGGCGGTATCTTAAGAGGTTATTCCAGCTACGCCTACCCTAATACGGTCGGGTTGGTGAGCTCACGGTCTCAACCTGCGAGAATTTGCTAACCTAGCAAGAGTAGTGTTGTGCAGGATCTACCATCGGATCGAAATCGCAACCCACTAAGGAGATCCGATGTGAAATTCAGTGGGCTGTGTTTGTGTGTGCGTGTTTGTCTGTCTGTCTGTGGGGGGGGGGGGGGGTAGTCTGCTCGTCGTAGTCGACGAGGACAGTGACCGGCACTTCAGGGGCTTAAAAGCATCGAGGATGAGTTCGGAAGATCCAACAAGACATATTTTGGACAACGGCGGCTGCCTTGTGTTGCCTAGATCGGATAAGAACGTCCTACCAACATTTATCGCTACGTATGAAAACAACAAACAAGCAAAACAATCAATTGAGAACTGTATAATGTATTATTCGTAGTTGAGAACACGCTTGTGTATTGTGCGCGGTAATTATTTAAAATATAAAACATATACATAATAACCCATTGTCATGCAATATTGAACAATGTAGTTCACTTAATATTGGAATTGGCATTTGAATTTCAAATAAATAGTCTGGCTTAGATTTAGTCAGGTATTAATTTTTTACAAAAATGTAATTGTAGGGTTAAAGTGTATGAAGCATTCGTGACTTAACAAGTATATATTACAATTCTTACACTAAAACGTCCGATTCAAAGTCATATTTCCATGGCGGAAGTAACAGATTGTATCTATATATTAATACGTGAAGCGAAAACTTTGTATCCCTTTTTACGAAAATTGCGCGGACGGAGGAGTATGAAATTTTCCACACTTATAGAGAATATAGAGAAGAAGTGCACAATGCTAATATTTTTTTTAAATAATGCATAAAAGATACATTAAATCAATAAAGAAAACATTACACACACTACATACCATGTATTTGACGCACACACGCATGCATACTATTTATTTTGTTCTTGACGTCTGTTGTCAAATTGAGAATAGATTAAATATTGTTTCTCTTTGTTAATATTTTTTATAGTGTTGTCTTGGCGTAATTTGTGATTATAGAAGTATAAAATACAATCTTAATAGTGTACAAACTTACAATTCCAATTAATTATAGTCGAATTTCGACTACTGCGGGACCTCTAGTAACTAATAAAACGTATCTTAAAAACTAATTCACCAGTCATCGTATCTAAGAATCATATTATCATATATATTTAGATATATAAATATATTTACTAACAATCACGCCACGTTAACTGGTCCCGTGGTAAGTTCGTAAAGAACTTGTGTTACAGGTACCAGATAACGGAAATAAATGTAAGATTTTTACTATACACATACATATATTTAAGATACATCCATAACCCTGGAAAAGACATTATATATTTATCATACAAATATCTTCCCTTGGCGGGATTCGAACCCGCGACCCCCTTGTGTAGTGACCATGTCACTTACCACTACACCAGACGGCCATTATTAATAACTTACCGATACATTAAATTACGACCAGAAAATTACCGATAAGCATTATAAACGTTGGTTTAAAACTAATGTTTTTATTTATTTATTGATAAAATATTTCATGTCATGTACACGATCTTTAAATGTGCTTAACCTCCACAGTACGGTACGGTTTTCAAGAGCACATCTTACCTTTTGCCTGTTGAATAACGATCACTTCTAAGCTATAGTTGAATTTTAAATAGAAAACAAATTCAATAGTGAGAATCACAAGGAACGCGTACAATTTACAGAAGCATTGTCCTTACGGTATTTCCGACCTCGGACGTGCCCAGCGTTAGGAATATTCGAGAATACACAAATAATTCTATAGAAATAATTTCACGATAACGCGTACCTAAATTAAAATAATAAATAATAGATTAAATATGTATATGTAATCCTTCTAACATTCTAAGTTGATAAAATATTTCGCTGAATAATGTCCGCGTTTGCTAAATTTACTGATTGTATTTTAATTAATTAAGAAATAAAAATAATTAAATTTTAATTTTAATTAAAAGCTGTCGTAAGTTAATTTTGTAATAATACGAATAGATTAGCCAAATTGAGGCACCAAAAATACATTTACATCTTCGCGAGACTAAGGTAATATTTAGTATACTTAGTAGGCAGCGGCTTGGCTCTGCCCCTGGCATTGTTGAAGTCCATGGGCGACGGTAACCACTCACCATCAGGTGGGCCGTATGCCCGTCTGTCTACAGAGGCAATAAAAAAAAAGTATACTAAAATATTTACGATAAATTATCGACTTCTGTTAATCAATGCAATTAATATTTTAAATAAAATTCTTTACGTTTGCAATCGCATCAATTGAGAATGGCTGGACCGATTTGGCTATTTTTAGTCTTAATGTTCGTGAATTTACGTGATAGTCCAAATGAGGTCCTTAAGAAAATATAGAAAAGTAGGTAGTATTGCAATGATGAGGATTTTTTACGTTGGAAGGGACCATACGTCGGGTTCTGCTAGGCCGATTCTAGGAAAATTATGTTAAGTGGGCTCCTACATAGTTTAGCTTTACAGTTGAACTCGGTAGGTGGCGCTGGGTTTAGATTCTTGTTTTTCAAGATCAGGACAACGTCTAGTGATACCCTAGTTATTGTACTAATTATTGATTGCAGAATGGCTAATTTTCCACGATACACAGATATATTTATTGGTCGTTCTTACTTTTATCTTTTTTATTAACGGCATTACATTCGCCTTCTCTGTAAGTGCGTATAGAGTAAATGAAATATTTCAATCCTCATTCACTTCTAATTGTTATATGATCATGAAAATTTAATTTTTTTATGAATACATTGGTACTAGTCCGTTGTTGGATTTTTTTTATATAGCATACATACATACCTTGACCTCGTTTTAACTCCATCAAGTTTGGGCTCGTTCGATTGGTCCTGACAAGTAGTGTTCACTAGTTAGTATTGATTATAAATTTAAAAATTATTCTTTAAAAATTTTAGCTGTCGCGTCTCAAGGCCGCTTCCGTTACGACATGTTAATTGAACAGCTATGACCTTTGCACGAATGTTTTTGTTGACAAAACTCAGTGGAAATTACCGATGTCGTTACATCCTTTCCATTCTGAAATTCATTAGAAGTTTGCGTAGAAACACAATAGACTTTTTTATTTTTTTTTATTGCTTAGATGTGTGGACGAGCTCACAGCCCACCTGGTGTTAAGTGGTTACTGGAGCCCATAGACATCTACAACGTAAATGCGCCACACACCTTGAGATATAGTTCTAAGGTCTCAGTATAGTCACAACGGCTGCCCCACCCTTCAAACCGAAACGCATTACCGCTTCACGGCAGAAATAGGCGGGGCGGTGGTACCTACCCGTGCGGACTCACAAGAGGTCCTACCACTAGTAAAAAAGACTATGGCACCGGAGAGCTTGCGTTTACTTTACTAAATTCGGTTCAGTGCAAAACTTTATTGTATGTTCAATGAGATAATCAGCAAACATGTATAAAAAAAAATTCGTACTTAAACACGTGTGATCACAAGCCATTTCATTTTAAGTCAATACAAAAATGAACGGGTTCTCTTATTTGTGAATGTCACATGTGTATATTTGAATCAATCATTTGTCATTCCTCGTCAGTCTATTCATAAGGAATTTATTAGCTTAACTCATATAGTCGCAGAACAAGATTATGTCAGTGCAATCCAAATCACTCTTTACGTCGTAGTATCTATGAGCTTCGCCAAGTGTCCATGGATGTCGACAAAAAAAGTGTAGCGGGAATATTTGACGTATTTCAAACGGACAAGTTATTAATAATAAACAAAGGAGTGAAACTTTAAAATGTGTGTGACTGCATGACTAATAAATGAAAAAGGAACTTCTTTGTGGAAAACAGTAAGTTTGAATCATCAATGCCATTAGGGACGTTAATATGCATACTCACCTCTATTTTTCGTACACAAAGACTCGCGTATAAATATAGGAAATTAAACATACATGTATTATTATTATGACAATGCTTAAATTGAGGGCGATTTTTTTATTATGTACATGCGATAATAAGGATGTTTACTTGGTTTAATTTTCTTCAATACATTATGATAACAATCGATAAAAAATACCTTTTGCCTACCTACCGTCGCTCAGTGATGTCATAAACCGCAATTTGCAGTTACAAACTACCCTCATTACAAGTTTTGAAAGATTTCTAACTTGGCCATTACGGAACCATTATGCACGATTTTTGTTTTTAATTTATTTGTGTGTTCGATTTTGGATGCTAGTTTATCCATTTGATAAAGAAATGCAAGAAAAATATTATGTCTATTGTTTTGGCGCGGATTATTTATCATAGGTATTGGTGTTACTAGAAAATATTATTACATCGACGAATACTTTGACAAGCACGCGCACTTCTGTAATTTGGTTGTGTAATTTTAGTTCTCGGTTTTGTTGGATAATGGTCGCGTGCGGCACTAAAATAATGTACCTACACAAAAAAGGCAATGACGCAGCCTTTTTTTCGCTAATGTTGGCTATCGTTTAATATTTTGATTTCTGACATAAAGTCCTTTCTTTTGAAATATTGATATTATTTCACAATTCTCTTCTAATAAGTACGAGTATGTACCATCAAAGTTTGATATTTGATTTCGTGCCATCACGACTTGCTCGTTTAACTTTGACTACACACAAAAAAAGAATTACTGGTGGTAGAATATTTTGTGAGTCTGCACGGGTAGTTACCACCACCCTGCCTATTTCTGCCGTGAAGCAGTAATGCGTTTCGCTTTGAAGGGTAAGGCAGCCGTTGTACTGTAAAAACTGAGACCTTAGAAGGTGGGTGGCGGCACTTATTGACTCCGATAACTTAATACCGGGTGGGCCATGAGCTCGTCCACCTATATAAGCAATAAAAAAATCGGTTATCTATAAAGTCGGCTTACTGACGATAGTTGAACAACGTCATAAGAAAACACGCCTCAGAGCGAGGTAACGCCGCACGAGCCATGTTTTTTCGTGCGTGCAGCCGGCTCCATCGAATTATAAGACGTTGTCACGTCAAAAAAAATTTAAAACTGAAAGTAGATTTATAGAGAGTTTAAATTTTACTTTTAATTTATACAAACAGTTGGCAGTCTGTTCATTCATTCATTCCGTGTTCGTTGTTTATCCACCAAGGCGGTGGCGTGACATCCTCGGGCCAACCGGCGGGCTCGCGGTGCGTCGACCTCCTGCGACTTAGACTTTTATTATTACTTACCGATCTCAATTACACTTACACTCATTGTTCTTCGATACAGCAACGTTCTTATTACGTTTTCACTTATTTTAGATCGTAACTCGGTATGCAAAAGGAATGGTTTACGTTTCAATTATCACGATTGGTGTTATTTGTTTAAATGATTTATTAATAGACTTGAGTGTTAGGGCGTACTGTGATCGCTCACTGGTAAAACCCGAAAGAGTCATTCGCAGCGGTTAGTTATATCATGAAATTGAGACTGACTGAAATTGAGAAGACCTCACGTTTCATGATGCAGCATTCATGTTGCAATGTTTATGAGCAGCGGTTACTTTGTAACTTGAATAAATTGTTATTTCTCTGCGAGATATTAATAGTACATTATATTTATGCGCAGACATCGTTAGTCGAAGTTAGTAATAAAAAAAACATGATTTTTTCGGTAAGTACCTACTTGAAATCTCCCGAACGCATGGCAACAAAATCTAAAATGCCAATGTTTGATGCTTTTGTTCTGATGTACAAATTTGGGAAATATGCCTCTATAATTACCACATCAAACTGATTCAAAAGCTGTTGTTTTTCGATGAGACAAGAAGACGCTCTAGAAAAAGCTCATGCCCATGAACTTAGCAACGGATTGAAATAATCTTCAGTATATAAAATTGTTACATGGACTAACTGCTATAGGAAAAGTGACGGTCAAATAATTGACATAGTGACATTGATGATACTGATCTAGAAGATTCTATGGCATTGATATAAAAAAAAACAAGTCAGATCGGCAATTAACACACTACAAACACCTATGTACATTGAAACGTATTTGTTATATAATTATTGTGTTTGTTGTCTGTGTTTTTTTTAAAATCAACAGAAGATATCATATTTTTGTCGTTGTTTGCACATTATAATGCACTTGTGGCGGGTAGCCATCATACAACGCAAGATAATTGACAGATGCCTGAATCTCGCTTACGACATTTTCAAGATAAGTTCGCATATTTACAAGTTCCGAATAACAACTGGACTTTTCCCGATCCTGCGGACAGTATGGAAAGCAGTCGACGTCGCCTAAAACACGTCATCTCGGATCCTCCCGATCCACTAACGGTGCTTTTAGGTACTTCAAGCACCGGTCACCGTTCTCGTCGAACCCGTCGCTTGCGACGAAGGGCTCGACGAGTAAATTAACTCTCAGACACAGCCCACTGAGTTTCTCGCCGGATCTTCTCAGTGGGTCGCGTTTCCGATCCGGTGGTAGATTCTGCGAAGCACGACTCTTGCTAGGGTTCGTGTTAGCATCGTCGTCAGGTTTGAGCCCCGTGAGCTCACCTACTAGTTACGGTTACGCTGGAATAGCCTCTCTAGGCTACCAGCTTAGGTAGGAAAAAACAATTGGACCGTCGGTCTACCGAGCAATATCACCCGCTCAGTGGAAGATCTTCCCTTCGTCGTTAAACATCCTACACACTTATAAAATGTGTTACAATAAATTTTAATACTCTACACGAAAAGTATACAAGAGATTGTATCTTTCGTAGTTAAAATTTCAGCAATGGTATTAACTATCCTTTGTTTCACGGAATTCTTGTTACTACAAAAACTCACTAACTCAACGTTTGTTTAAAAGTTTTTTTTTTTAAATCGTATGATATTTTTTTTCATTATTAACAATTTTGTCACAGATCCTCAATACGTGTGATTGAATAGTCTAAAAAAATCGTTTTTTTTTTTTCATGATTAAGAATTTTGTCACAGATCCTCAATACGTGTGATTATTTATTAATGAATAGTCTAAAAAAAAATAATTACATTAAACATTATACTTGTAGAACAATAAATATTATCTATTTTTAGTTTGAAACATCAAAACGATTGCACTACAACTGTCGAAGAACAGTGAACTACTAACATACATAAAATAATTAGGCACACAATTTCTCAAGAGTAACAACGAAAGTTTTTTTATGTATTTCATTCACATCTTACAATGTTCGAAATCAAATCACGCTTGTTTTAAGTCGAGTTGATATTTAATATGTTTTCTGCTGCCTTGTATAGTGTAAAGCATTCTAACAATCATTATAAGTTTTTAATAGACGGTGTAATCTTTTTAAATATATTTAATTCAGTATCATGCTGTTTTTCGAAGAAAGCTTTAATTAATAAGCTTGTAATAATACTTTACTGGTGGTAAGATCTCTTGTGAGTCCGCACGGATAGGTACCACCGCCCTGCCTATTTCTGCCGTGAAGCAGTAATGCGTTTCGGTCTGAAGGGTAGGGCAGCCGTTGTAACTATACTGAGATCTTAGAACTTATATCTCAAGGTGGGTGGCGCATTTACGTTGTAGATGTCTTTGGGCTCCAGTAACCACTTAACACCAAGTGGGCTGTGGGCTCGTCCACACATCTAAGCAATTAAAAATAAATTGTATACTTTTTATAGGCCTTGTAGGCAGACGAGCATACGGCCCACCTGATGGTGAGTGGTTACCGTCGCCCACGGACTTCAGCAATGCCAGAGGCAGAGCCAAGCCGCTGTCTACCTACCTATTAATAAGTATACTTTGGACGAAATGTGTGTTTATTTCATTCAAAAAAAGATTTTTTTTTTGAATTCGTTATTCCCACACAAATATGTTAACTCGTCTAGCCCCCAAAATAAAGTCGAGTTTTTTTTTTGTTTGGCGTAGATTCGAGTTTTGACGTAATCACTATCGCCATCGTGACACTGAAATTATTCTTGCCGCACAAACACGTGCGCCTCTTGTAAACGATGCTATGTGTTTATTTATAGACTAGTTTCAATATTATACAGTGTTGCGTACTACGAGTTATTAATGTAAATTTTCGTCTCATTAACTACTGCGCCGTCTTGTCTTTAAGTATAGACAGTATCTCAGAACCACTCTCGAAAAGTAAAGGCAAATTGGAGTGCTGGTTTTTTTTTAAGATGACCTCACGATCCACCCGATAAGTGGTCAGCGAACCCCATAGCCATTAACCACGTTAATACCCCACCCACTTAGAGACAAGAGCTCTCATTTTTTTAGTACAAAGGCTGCCTCGCTCTTCAAACCGAAACGCGTTATTGCTTCACGGCAGAAATAGCCAGGGTAGTGGTGCCTACCCATAGCCCACTGAGTTTCTCGCCGGATCTAGTCAGTGGATCGCGTTTCCGATCCCGTGGTAGATTGTAGATTCTACAAAGCACTGCTCTTGCTAGGGTCAGTGTTAACAACACTCCTGTTTGTGCCCCGTGAGCTCACCCACACACGTTAGGGCGAAGCTGAAATAGCCTCTCAAGGCTATCAGCTAGATAGGAGAAAAAAAAAAGTTGCCTACCTGTGCATACGGGTTCCCGAGTAATTTACATTAAAAAATAACGTTTCACTGGTCTGTGTAAATGTTTTTGGCGTTGTCATTAAAACTAGTCATTCTCAATTACTTTCAAACGAAACAGTATTATTATTATAACTAGCGACCCGCCCTCGCTTCGCTTCGGAAACATTAAAACAAACATGAAACAAAAAAAAAAAAAATTTTTAAAAAGTAGCCTATGTTCATCAGGGACAATGTCGGCTTCTAATGGAAAAAGAATTTTTCAAATCGGTCCAGTAGTTTCGGAGCCTATTCGAAACAAACAAACAAACAAATCTTTCCACTTTATAATATTAGTATAGATATAGATAATAATGATTTATTTCGTTTCTTTTTGGACACATACGAAGCTCACAATGAAATCTGTTGAACGTGTACAAGTAACGTCAATTGATCAACAGAGGACCCCCCTTCATTGATATATCCGGTCGTTTCTAAAAAATAATAATCAATGCCTAATGCATTCTTGTTCAAGAGCGTCGCGTTATTTCTGACGAAAGTGTGTCAAAACGGAAAAGTGTCTGTTCGAAATGTGTCAAAAAATGTTTGAAATGTGTCAAAAAATGTTTGACACATTTGTCTTAATTCATCATCATCGTCATCATAGTCGGTAACTCTTGGCATAGTAGTCGTGGCCATGTGGAATCCCTGTTTATTATAACTATGTTTATTAATATTAATTTCTCTTAATAAACATGAGGTATTCAAATTGTGTGTGCGCTTCTGTTGTATAAGGAGAATTTTTCTAATACAGAGACATGGTTATGTTATGAATTTACAATAGATATATGTACGTGGAAGTGTAGTTTAGTGTTGAAGATCGAAGATTTCCTTAAAGATATCGCAGCAAGGACATCGTTTTGTACCATATATTATTATGCATATTGGTTAATAATCGATGGCTCGTGGAATACAGAAGGTTTTAATTTTGTTTGTTTACATTATTAATGTATTTCCGTCACATGCTCGCAAACAGGACACGTATCTATCGATATGATTTCAATTATAATGTCTTTTAAATGAGAATTAATAAATAAAATTACGAAAAATTACATCTGCTTTAAAAAAAGATGTGTTTGAATTGAAATTAGATACTGTAGATTGGTATACGTTGTTTTACAATGGTAACTTTATTGAACAAAAAATTAAAATCTTTAGACGCTTTTAAACTGTCATGCTTAGGAAGTATTTTTATTTTTTTATGTAGCAACCAATATGGCGATTAGAAAAGGATTTGAATAAAAAATTATAGGCCACTAACTATCCTTATGTTTAACTGATCTTTAATAAAATCACCCTTATGCAGTGTTATGTGGGCCGTGACCTTCGTCTACCTACAAGGGCAATAAAACATTAAGTTATTAAAATTAAATATATTATATATAATCTTTATCTATATATATAAATGAATTGCTGTTCATTAGTCCCGCTAAAACTCGAGAACGGCTGGACCGATTTGGCTAATTTTGATCTTGAATTATTTCTGAAAGTCCAGAGAAGGTTTAAAGGGTAGATAAATATGAAATTGTTCGGAATTAAATAAAAATAAGAATTTTGTTTTTCGTTTGATGTGTCCCCCGTCGGACGGATTCGTTTTGTTTGTTTTAAGTTTATTTTATACAAAAGTTTAGGTCTTTTATTTATCGATTGAGGCACTAAGAAGTCTGCCGGGTCAGCTAGTATTATTATATTATATTAGTTATTATATACATAATTAATTATAGGGCAGTCGCAACATAAACATTCAATCAAAACAATTACTTAATAGGTATAACCTGGTAATAAATAGATCGATCTAGTTTTACGTTTATCGTTTCCTAATTCCTATTTGTGTTCTAATTGGCGGGGACATCAAGAAGTACGTTTAGGTGCCAAATGTTAGTCTAGAAAGACTAGTGTTTGCCAACACGCATGTTGGTCGTGATAAACTTAATGTCTTGGTATTATAATGTACGTCTCATATGGAAAGTAGAAATTCCTGATAATTTAACTGTTACAAAATACAAAAGAGGTTATAATTGGAGAAGAAAAAAAACTGGTATCATATTAATCCATTTATATCCACCCATGTATTAGTAAAAAAAAGCTTATCTCGTTTGTAAAAGGAACTGAAAGGATTTGAAGCTTCTTTTTCCTATTTTAAGAAATGTTTAAAAACTTAAGTGGTAACTTATCAGGAAATCGGTTCTAAATTCGGAATTCGGAATTCTCTTTAATTAAATTGGAATATATTAGTTTAAATTTCGAAGTCAGCATAATGCGTGACTTGAGGTACATAATATGTTATATAAACTAGCGACCCGCCCTCGCTTCGCTTCGGAAACATGAAATTTTATTATTGATTATTTATGAAATCACATTAGAAACCTCAAAAATAGCAGTATTTCTCCACTATTAAATTGATGTTATTATACATATAAACCTTCCTCTTCAATCACTCTATCTATTAAAAAAAACCGCATCAAAATCCGTTGCGTAGTTTTAAAGATTTAAGCATACATAGGGACAGAGAAAGCGACTTTGTTTTATACTATGTAGTGATATGGTTGTCTGTCTCTTTCAGGATTCCTGGCACGACCCGAAGATCGAAGACTCCGGTACCGTGATCAACGTGTTAGATATAGGAAGGCAGAACTTCGCGAACAGCGGCGTTATCTCAAGATATTTCTGTGATCTCGCGCAATGTTTCAATCTTGTCAAGTTCCAGTACAAGGATGTTATTCCAGATGTAAGTTTCGTTTTTTTTTTATTGCTTAGATGGGTGGACGAGCTCACAGCCCACCTGGTGTTAAGTGGTTACTGGAGTCCATAGACATCTACAACGTAAATGCGCCACCCACCTAAAATGGTCCTGGTTTTTTCTTTTTGCTGATCGGCCTAAGAGTCTATGTCAGCTATGTGAGCTCACGGGGCTCAAACCTGACGACGTTGCTAACACTAGCCCTAGCAAGAGCAGTGCTTCGCAGAATCTACCATCGGATCGGAGACGCGACCCACTGAGAAGATCCGGCGAGAAACTCAGTAGGCTGTGTCTGTGGGTTAGTTTACTCGCCGAGCCCTTCGTCCTAAGTCCGATTAATTAATACGATTTTAAAGTATTTTTTTTCTACCTGTGCTTGTAACCTCGAGCAGATATGCCAGCGTAATCGGCGAGACTTTTATAGTAACTTGTCTTGTATCTGTTTGTATGTTTTTCTTTTGACCTACCTAATCTTTGGTAGCCTAAGAGTAGCCCAAGGTGGCCATTCCAATTTATTAAGTCTCATACATATTAATCAACGTCAACTCGTTTCATTTAATATCATTTTTAAGATAACAGAATATCGATTTAACAATTAAAATGTTTTCGTAAACTCGACCCTGGCAACAATGGAGTCGCAAAAGAGTCATACTTTAAAAAAAGAAGAAAAATTACTTATTTCTTTACGAAAATAAGCGAGAACTTTTCTAGTAACTACAGACACAAAATATATATCTAATAAAACAGCAGAATTACGTAGCTTTGGGAGTTGGATGTGTGTTAATTGTTCTTCGTTGGTAATCGCATCACTCGAAATGGGCCAGACCGGTCTGGCTATTTTCAGATCTTAGAATGTTCCTAATACTTCAAATAGAGTATTGATAGAAAAACAGAAGTAGGTGGCGCTGCAATCGTGTTTAGTATACGAGAGAACGTACTGGATTATTGAAAAGTCATTTTTAAAATAAAATAATAAGATTTAATTGTTCATAGAAATACGAATATTGATTGATTTCGTAATTCTAAATATTATAAAAAGGTATAGTAGATTGGAAATTGTTTGCACCCTTACAGTGTGGGAAACGAGTGGGGACTGAATTTTATTTTTTATTGCTTAGATGAGTAGACGAGCTCACAGGCCACCTGGTGTTAAGTGGTTACTGGAGCCCATAGACATCTACAACGTAAATGCGCCACCAATCTTGAGATATAAGTTCTAAGGTCTCAATTATAGTTACAACGGCTGCCCCACCCTTCAAACCGAAACGCATTACTGCTTCACGGCAGAAATAGGCAGGGTGGTGGTACCTACCCGTGCGGACTCACAATAGGTCCTACCACCAGTAATAAAATTGTAATTATTTAATTTCACTGACGACCTGGAATTATAATCTGTGTACTCGGTTATTTTATATACAAACCCGAAATGTAAGATATGCCATTATTTTATGATTTTATGTGCTTTTTCAATTGGGCCTCTGAGTAATTTCCATTTGTCACAGGACCCGGTAGGTGGCGCTACGGTCATAGCCCAGTAATATATTATATTAATGGGTCAACGTCGGCGGGGCACGGTAGTTCATATAATAATTACTACATACGATTTTCGCTTCTAAATTCCAGGTGCAAAAGGATCCAGCTTACATAAAAGCTATCGAAGACACAACCGAAGAAGAACTAAAAAAGACTGATTTGAACCTCGACGAAAAGGGAGATAGAGATAAACGGAACAGCGCCGGCTATCTGACCGTGAAGAAACGCGTCGAAGCCAGAGCGAAAAAAGTCTTGACCGATATTAGTTCGGCCATGTCTTATAATATACTAAGGTATGTTGTCAAAGATTTTTAATTAAGGATAAGGATTAAGATCCGGCGAGAAATTCGGTGGGCTGTGTCTATGGGTTAATTCGTCGAGCCCTTCGTCACAAGCGACGGGTTCGACGAGAATGGTGACCGAGGTTTCTTATTTTAGTTCATCAACGTGATGTTTAAAACTAATTACTACTTAATGAAATCAGGTCTCCGCCATCTACCTCCCTCCCCTTTTAACTAAATATCCTTAGTCCCTACAGCATAATTTGCTGTCAACTTTTGAGTGTAAGAAAAGTAAGATTGGATTACGGTTTATTTTTGTTCCAACACATAGCGCACATCAAAACACTTCATAATTTATTATCATTACCAGTTCACCGTCGAAACCGATCATCATCTCTTTGTGTGGATAAAGTGAGTATATCCACTGACCGTAAACGGTACACAATTGCTGACTTGTCCGGTTCCTGGTCATGTACGTTTTTTTTAAGCTATTGCATAGATTTTATCGCGGGCTTTGAGCGTGGCGACCGAATCGAGAAATTCCGTAACGAAAATAACCTGACACCCCCACTACGCCTACTATGTAGCTCGCGTTCAACACATTCACACCTTGCGCTTGTGTAGTGTTTGTGAATAAGCGCGCGGCGTGACGTCGCACTGCCGCATGTACATAATGAAAAGTCTGTCCATCTCTCCCTCGCGTGGTCTAGGTTATGAGCGTGAAGGGGATAGTTAATGTTTTGCTTTTGTTAATGTTTATAAATATAGCGTGGTCTTATTTTATTGTTGTTTTAATATTAAATTATTATTGTCGATTTATAATTGCATAAGTTGATAAAAAATACTATAAAATAGCTTACCGTGGCAGTCTCCGAGTGCCACATGTGTTTTTTTTTTGTACGTGTCTGATACGCGTTTGATGTCCGCAGAGTGGTGGCGTGGCTGACGCACAAGGCGATCCGTCGCGTGGCGGGCGGCGGGTGCGGCACGCGCGCGGGCTCGGTGGCGCGGCTGCGGCGCGCGACGGCGGCGGGGCTGCCGCTCGTGTTCGTGCCGCTGCACCGCTCGCACTTCGACTACATCCTCGTCACCTTCGCGCTCTACCTCACCGGGCTGCGGCCGCCGCTCGTGGCCGCCGGGGACAACATGAGGATACCCTTCTTTGGGTACTAGACCCTACTCAGTATACGCGAGTGCGGCTCTGAGCGCACATATCGCCTTTTCGCATTAAAAGTGTACAATTTCCAAAAATATTCGAAATTCAGTTAATATAGTTAAGTTATAGTTGAGTTAATATATAGGCAGCGGCTTGGCTCTACGCCTGGCGTTGCTGAAGTCCATGGGCGACGGTAACCACTCACAATCAGGTGGGCCGTGTGCTCGTCTGCCTACAAGGGCAATAAAAAAAATTGCGGAAACATTTGGTATCACCAGTATTTTTCTCATAAATACTGTCAAAAGAGTGTAGTTTAGTTTTAGTTTTATTTTGTTTTTTTAGGCTACCTTTGTTTTGATTACTATTAACAAAATTAATTCATAATTTTATCTTACTTTAAAAGACAGATAATGTTACTGGTAAAAAAAATGTTGCAAAGATGATTAATATTAAAAATATTACATGTTAAACTTTTAAAACACTCTTCTGTAAAATTATTAAGTTTTGAGATTATACAGTTTTAATGTGAGAAGACGATATCAGGATCGCTCTAAACAGGTGGTAGGACCTCTTGGGAGTCCGCACGGGTAGGTACCACCACCCGGCCTCTTTCCGCCGTGAAGCAGTAATGCGTTTCGGTTTTAAAGGTGGGGCAGTCGTTGTAGCTATACTGAGACCTTAGAACTTATATCTCAAGGTGGGTGGCGCATTTACGTTGTAGATGTCTATGGGCTCCAGTAACCACCTAACACCAGGTGGGCTGTGAGCTCGTCCATCCATCTAAGCAATAAAAAAAAAACAAACAAGTTTGACAAATTTAATAATTGCTCATTAGGCAACTAACTTCCTGAAAAGATTACGTTTTAAACGCAATCGAAAAAATATAGTATTAATCTATTGTTCTTACGTTACTTGAAATATAATGAAATATACATTAGATTGCTACATATTAGTTTACCACAGTAAAAACTTTCAGAAAATACAAAAAAAAAATCCTTACATACAAAACAACACGCTGTATATCCATACTAATGTTATAAATGGGAAAGTGTGTTTATTTGTCTAACTTTCACAACGTAACTAAGCAATTATTTTCTTAAATTTATGATTTTAAATTAGTCAGGTGTACTGCCTTATAATCTCGAAAAAAAAACACCTCATTTCCACGGGAAACGGACTTTCACGGTGAACACAAAACAACGGATTGACATTATTATTTTAAAGAGATAAGCTTAAGTCACTCACACAAGCGTACTTACCTTTACTACTACTACCTTTTATCCCGGAAAAAACATTTCATTCCCACGGACCACTGAATTAACATTTTTCCTCCAATACACCTTCGCCTTAGTGACAGTCATGTAAACAATAATCTAAATGAACCCCATTCCGTGCTCCAGGTGGATACTGCGCGGCTGCGGCGCTTTTTACATCAGACGAAGAGTTGACGGTTCCGAGCACAACGGCGACCCCGTCTATAAAGCAGCTTTAAGGTAACCGACTCGTTAATTCCTAGCCCCAGGGCGTAGTGAGGTCCATACGGGTCCATACGAATCATTTGATCTTTTGCAACAGTCATGCATTTCATTTTGATGAATGGGACATCCGCATGACAAATATACCTTATGCCTCAAAAAGGTATGATAACGCGAATGCCCCAACATTTGAAACACGTGGTCTAAGTCTTAATTGTATAAGGCCTGAGCGTATAATTTATTTACGTTACAAATAGTGATAGTAAATTATCATTATCTCTGAGCTTCGTACCTACCTTACCTATAAGTCAAGTTATAACAAAACATGTAAGATTTAAACGAATCTACATATGTATGTACATTAGTACAACACTAGATACATATCGTGAATTAAATCAATTTCAGATCTTACATCATAAACAGTTTGGCGGCCAACAACAATCTGGAGTTCTTCATTGAAGGCGGCCGGACTAGGACCGGGAAGCCGCAGCCTCCCAAAGGTACACACTGCGCTACAGTACCAACGTACGGACGCGCGCTGTACCGAGCGGGGGGCGAGGTGCGCGCGGGGGGAGGGGGCGACCACTACAACTTTAAATCTGGTACCCTTTAACTGTGGGTAGCCCAGTCATCTTCCTCGCTGAACCCAAGGGCTCGACGAGTAAATTAACCTACAGACACAGCCCACTGAATTTCTCGCCGGATCTTCTTCGCGTTTCCGATCCGGTGGTAGATTCTGTGAAGCACTATTGCTAGGGCCAGTGTTAGCAACACTCCCGGTTTGAGCCCCGTGAGCTCACCTACACGCCAAGGAGAAGCTAAAATAGCCCCTCAAGGCTATCAGCATAGATAGGGAAATAAAATGTGGGTTATGTGCATCTCTTTCAATATCTATCGATGTAGCCAACTAAGGGACTCGTCTGAGAATGGACAGCCTTCTCTGAGTATCGTACAAGCTTACTGCCAACTGACGTGTACTGGTGGTACCGCCATCATGCTTAATTCTGTAGTATCACACCTTTATTATAACACGGTCAACGGTTACGTTTATTTTGTTTTTATTTAATTCTATACAGTAAGCTGTCGTAAGACATTCAACCGTGGTTTTGAGAAAAACAATTTCGGCGGTGCATGCACAATGTCCATTGACATGTCCATATCAATTAATCTACAGTAGATCTAGAGGCACTCTTCTTTTATTAAACTTGAAATAATTCCTAATAGTTTAAAGTTTGTTTTGCACACTAATTTGAGTAATTTTCTTTATGCTCACGAGGAAATAGAGTGTGGAAATGGTATGTTTTTAAACCCTAGAATTCTTTGGCAAGTGCAATAAATTTTTGGGTACTAGCTTTGATTTGACTGAATCTCATCTCTACATCGAATATTAACCGATACATTTTCTTGCACTGATAAGATAATCAAAAAAGAATTTGCTTAGTTAATAGATTTGTTTTATAAAATATATCTTTTCCCGTTATGTAGGTACCTAGATTTATCAGGAACGCCTTTGTGGATATACTCACTTTTGAAATTCTGTCTTTTAATTGTTTTAAAGTCAAAGACTTCATATAATCCGATTAATAAAAATTATTAACTAAGGCACCCTGTATTTGAAATATATTATATATATATATATTATATGTATATACATCCATTGTCCTCTAACAAAGATTGTTCCTTTATTATTAAATCGTGCGTGTCGAGCCTGTCTGATAATAACATAGTTTGTCAACTGCTTATAACTCCAGTGTAAGCTAATAAAATGCCATAATCTTTTCAGCTGGAATCCTGTCCGTGATAATGGACGCGTATTTGGATGGTACCATAGACGACGCCCTCCTAGTCCCGGTCACGTTGAACTACGACAAGTTGGTCGACGGTAACTTCGTGAGGGAACAACTCGGCATGCCCAAGCAGATGGAGACGTTCTGGTCGGCCCTCAGAGGGATCTGGAGGACAATGAACACTAATCACGGCTCTATAAGGGTCGATTTCAATCAACCCATCTCCTTGAAGGTAAGGCTCGGTCTATTTCTACAAACTTTACATATAATATCAATGTAAATTGCGAAACGCGTATCTCAGTTTAGGGGCATTTACACGTATTTTGTTTTATTAAAATTGTAGTATCGATTATTTTTATTATTCGTCTAAACCGAATATAAAAATGCATTTTTTTGTTTTCAGGAATTAGTGCAATCTTTCAAAAAGTATAATCACTTCAAAGCTCCCATCGAAGCGCCTCTTGGTCCTGCCGATGACAAATTTTCTTCGGATCTGGACCGGAGACTGTTGTACAACCACAGCCACTCGAGCTTGTATGGCGACGACGTCAGCACTGACCACAAGATGATGGTCGAGGCTATTGGGAGACATATTGTTTATGGTTAGTTTTGCTTAAATATGTAGCTTAAGTTTTAAATTATATTTTAAACTCTGTATTAAGATCCATACAATATAAGATAAAATACACGTCTCTTGTTGACATTTATATATATACATATTTAAATATCAAATAAAATTTCTGTTTTGTTCTGTTTCTGAACAGATTAAAATACGTTTAATAGGTTATTTTTCTGCTATAGCGAATTTTTTTTTATTGCTTAGTGGGTGGAAGAGCTCACGGTCCACCTGGTGTTAAGTGGTTACTGGAGCCCATAGACATCTACAACGTAAATGCGTCACCCATCTTGAGATATGAGTTCTAAGGTCGCAGTATAATTACACAATTATTGTGTAACTATACTTAATGTGTACGATCACTTTTTTTGTAGTACAGAAAAAATTATAGTTACTTTTCGAACGCTATTAAAATTTGTTCAAATCAAATTTAAAAAAATTTATTCAACATAAATGAAAGTACATACTTGTTGAACGTCAAAGGAACTACCGCCAATTCACAAAAACTAGCCTCCGTCCTGAGAAGAACTGGCAAGAAACTCAGCGGGCATGTCATTTTTCTTTTTTTTTTTTTTAATATTATATTATTATTATTTTTTGGATTGGATTTTGAATGGTCAATAACGATAAAAGTTTTGACAAATGAATTGCGATGTTCCAGAGGGAGCTCAGGCCACGGCGGTGATGTGCACGAACGTGGTGTCGTACGTGCTGCTGACGGAGGCGCGCGGCGGCGCGGGCGTGCGGCGCGCCGTGCGGGCTCGCGGCGCCGCGCTGCGGGCGGAGGGCCGGGACCTCGCCTACCGCGCCGACCCCGACCGCTGTCTGGAGCACGCGGTGCGTACCCTGCTATACTACGACACGAAACATAGTATTGTCATCGGTTTTCGCGAACCCTACATATAATACTATTTTACGATTTAATCTGACATATATTATTATAATATATGTCAGATTAAAACAATTCTCAATATATTAGCAAAAATGTTGTTTTATAATAGTAATTACGGTGTTTAAATAAGAAAAGACGAAATTGCGTTTCTTCTAAACAACAAGAAACAACATTTAATGCCCTTTCTTCAATAATTCTTTAACACACATTTCACAACGTCCATTAACCGAAAAATTATTTAAACAACTATCAATTGTCATATGACAGATTGACATTCAATCACTCATTACATTATTTTAATTATTTTTTTTACGATTTTCATAAGATTCGAGATTAAATTGTGGCTAAGAATGGTTGAAGATCGCCTAACCGAACTGGCACTTCTCTACGTTCATAAAAACGTACCCATTGACGTAAATGACGTAATAACGCGTTTCGGGAGAAGACGTAAAAGAAAAATTGATTTTGTTATTTAAATATATGTATTTTGTCTATTTATATTATATCTATAAATTAAATTATAAGTTCTTGACTTGGCCACGACTACGTGACCCCCTCCTGGCGCACAAGCTGGATCCGCCCTTGCATATGACTGTAATAAGATGTAACGAGAATGTAATAGAGAATTTTCTAGAACTCAAACAAAATCAAAAAACTTAACTTTTTGTTTCTTATTTTCATCAATTTCGGTTATCATTAACTACGTTAAAAATGGTCCGTTGAAAACACATTATTTCATGATCAATTACAGTTGGAAATGCTCGGGCCCCTTGTGCAGCGAGAGCGGAGAACCGAAACACTTCGTCCTACTAAATCGATAGCCGCCGAGCTGGAACTGTCCTATTACGCCAACACTCTGGTCGCGCACTACGCCGCGCCCGCTATCGTCGGTGAGTATAGCGAGCTTGATGATTTATGAAAGAAAAAAAATAAGATTTGGGGGGGGGGAATAATTGCTCTCGTATAAAGCTAGTTATCTATATATTAATACGTGAAGCAAAAACTTTGTACCCCTTTTTAAGAAAATTACGCGGACGGAGGAGTATGACATTTCCCGCACTTATACAGTTTAAAGAGAAGAAGTGCAGAATGCTATTTTTTTTTAAATTATGCATAAACAATACGTAAAATCAATAAAAAAACTACACTTACTACCATGTATTTAACAATCCACATATAGGATTTGTTTTTGTTTAAAGTTTGTGGTCAAATTGAGAATAGATTAATATTGTTTGTCTTTATTATTTGTCTATAGTGTAGTATTCGCGAAATCTGTGATTATAGAAGTATAGTAATGTTCAAACTTATAATTTCAATTAATTATAGTCGAATTTCGACTCTTGCGGGACCACTAGTGAGAATTCAATCGAAATCTCAATTTAAAGTAATGGTACGCGCTGGGGTTCGGGATAAATAAAAATTTTACCAAAGTACAACTAAAAACTGTATTCAGCACTTAAAACACTTAAACACTTCACAAACACTTTTAGTTTAAAACACTCAAGAAACACTGTAAAACTCTCAATTCGCTTGTTCCGCTTGGCTTCAGGTAATCCATTCGCTGTTTCGCTTCGAGTAGTTCCGATTACTGACTAACTGCGTGCCATCGCTGCAACGCTTTTATAGTATACCTCATCCCTAGAATTATCGAGAATGTTCCATACAACTCTAGTCGTAGTTTCCGCTATCTGTCAATAGATGGCGTTGTAATTCTCGAGCATTCTGGATCCTTCGATATTCGTTCGACTATTCGACGATAGATGGCGTTACTCTTACCGGCGTTTGAATATTGCAGCCACGGCCCTCGAGAGTATAGTGTGTCGGCCGGATGCGGATGGGGACACGGTGCGACACCCAGAGCTGCTGGGCGCGGCGCTGCAGCTGTACGAGGTGCTGAGCGAGGAGCTCATCCTGTGCGCGCCGTGCCACACCATCCACGAGACGCTGCTGCGGGCACTCGACCAGCTCCTGGCCAGCGGGGTCCTTGTTAATGCAGAGGTATCCTTTTTTTTATTGCCTTTGTAGGCAGACGAGCATACGGTCCATCTGATGGTAAGTAGTCACCGTCGCTTATGGTCATCAGCAATGCCAGGGGCAAAGCCAAGTCGCTGCCTACCATAGCTGCCTTCCTGTCATCTCTATCACGATCAGACAAATCGAGATTCAAAATGTACATATACACTAGTGTTCGCCCAGTAATCGCCTTACTGACAACTCTAGATATAAATTCATTTTATATATAACGTTTTTGTTTACTTATAATTAATATTTGTTTATGTAAAGATAAAAACAAAATTAACTTAGATTTATTTTATAGATTCATATATATTTTATAATACTGAAAATCCTATACAACGAACTCTCGCTATAGTGGTTGTTAGGTAGGTGGAACAATGGGGGCGCTAAAAAATATATAAATAATTTATTCTCAAAGGGGGCAGTAGACAAAATAAGTTTGGGAACCGCTGCTGTCGACGAATCAACTTTCAAGCATTTGATAGTCAAAAATAATGCCATAACTTTGAAGTTATTTTATTACAGCGCACTGACGGCTTAGAGGAAGAGAAGTGGTCTCGTCGATTGGCCAAGACTATAGATGACGAGGAAGACGACGGCTACGAGCGACCCGACCCGACCTTAAGAATCAAGTACATCATTCAGAAAACCCCTGAAGCGATCGCTGAGAGGTAGATAGATACATTTAATGAATTTAACATGGTATTAGTTAAGTATAATTTGCGTAGTTAATTACTGGTGGTAGGACCTCTTGTGAGTCCGCACGGGTAGGTACCACCGCCCTGCCTATTTATGCCGTGAAGCGGTAATGCGTTTCTTTTTGAAGGGTAAGGCAGCCGTTGTAACTATACTGAGACCTTAGAACTTATATCTCAAGGTGGGTGGCGCATTTACGTTGTAGATGTTAACACTAGATGGACTGTGAGTCCACCACCCATCTAAGCAATAAAAAAAAAACAATGTAAAACATATATTTTTTAAGGGATTTTATGACTAAGGGTAACTTTAGGTCATGTCTTATTTTAATTTATATTTTTAATTTTATGAAAAATGATAATATGAAGAGAAATGAAATGAATTTGATTAATGTGAAACATGGCATTAAATGAAATGAAATGAAATGAAATGAGATGATATGGGATGAAATATAATCTCAGTAAAATGGTGGTCATTCACTGAGACTTATTCAGTGGACTTTTTAAAGGATCCCGAGAAGTTACGTTCGGCGGTTTTGTTTAATTTTTCCACATTTGTGCACTTTCACAGATACTAAACAGTTAATAAACCACCGTTATTACACGTTTAAACCTGAAGAAACACTAAATAGACAAAATAAAACAAATCACACAACATCACTTCTCGCGTTTCCGCCAAAAAGTCCAATGTAAAACAATGGTTCCTTGAATGTTCCCAGACGTCGCCTGCTGCTGACCCTGCGGCCCCTCATCGAGTCGTACAGCGCGTCGTGCCGGCACCTCGCCCCCGGGACCGTCAAGTCGGTCGTCAAGGCGACCATCGACGGTCTCGTCCACGACTACACCACTAACAAGATGCCGTACGGTCAGTATTGCTAGGACACAAAGGTCGTGATTTAATGACGATATTCACAAATAGGCACTAAGTAGGCAGCGACTTGGCTTTGCTGACGTCCATGGGCGACGGTAATCAGTCACAATCAGGGTATACACTGATATGTCTAAAAGTGCTAAAAAAAGTATATTTTAACACTGACTCTTAGTTTTAGTTATTGGCGATTCGATTATGATTATATTTTGTCACGCAAGATAATTCATTCGACTATCATCATAAATAATGAATAGAAGTTTTTAATTCAACAAATGTTCGTTTATAGGCTACATACGTTTAGTTCTAAATAATATATTTAATAATAATAAATATATATAGCACTAGGTAAAAAATAGAAATTGTATTTCAAACAGATATAAAATTTGTATATTATATGTTTATAGTTAATATATTTTGCCGAATATAATAACGTTGCGAAATAAAGAGCTAAATTACTGATTGAACTCCACAGGCGCGGCCGTCTCGAGCGACGCGGTCAGGAACTGCCTGCGTCTCCTGAGGCAATGGGGCGTCATAGAAATGTACACGGACAACAAGGAACGGAAGATAAGGCTGAGGCCTCCCTACGACGACGCGCAGAAACTGAACGACATCTGCTCCCACATCTACAAGTTCAATGTCGACTCGCCGCTGCTGAAGGAGGAAAGCGCCACGTGATCTCGACCAGCTGACTGTAAACCTTTATCCGAATTAGGACAACTAAACTTGAAACGGAGTGGACCTGATGTGGTCTATTAACACATTGACTGCCGTGTAGGTGACCTACGCGGCGCACTGAAGTAATTATATCGATTTCTGTTACTTAAGCGCTTGGATTGTTACGTAACTTTGCCTTCTTTTGTTTGATAATATATGTTTTAGTCTTTTAGGTCTTACAAAAATAGATTCATTGTCAGTATCATCGCATTCGTCTTTCCCAGAGTCTACTAGATATTCCGGTTCCTTAGTAAAATAATAGTTTAAAAAAACTAAAAAACACGCTTTACATAAAATTCAACTAAAAAATTTAAAAGAGATTTAAATTGAAAATGGTGTAAAAAATATATATATTTTATTGTAAAAAAAGCGTGGGGTGCTTTTTAAGATATTATTGAAATAATAATTCTTCTACTCATATCTATCTGTCAGAAAAATATTTATAACTAATAAAAACACCATTACCCCACGCTTTTTTTTCAGTTTAAATTTATTTTCTATTTTTAGTTGAATTTTATATAAAGCGTGTTTTTTAGTTTTTTTAAACTATTATTTATTTTTCATAAATTTTTTTTTATATTGAATTGTCATCGGTCCTCGATAAATCTACAAAGTTTGAATGAAATCTGGCCGTTTTAAGTGGGTCAAAACCGCGTCTAAAGGAGTCAGTTACAAACATACATACAAGTAAAAAGAACAAAGAGAGAAATCGACATAGTTACTTTAGTACGCCGCGTAGGGCACCGGTGACCTACACGGCAGTCAACGTGTTAAACAATACAGATGGTTTTTTTTTTCGTCATAAATCTTATACAACCAAAATTAGTGTCTTATATGATTTAAAGTAAACCTCAAGCTATGACGAATAAATAGGACAATTCGCCGATATTTTTGCATTTAATTTACATTGGTGCTTATGTTTGTGCATTTGTGTGTGGTCATAATGGTTTTTTTTTTTATTGCTTAGTTGGGGGGACGAGCTCACAGCCCACCTAAGGTGCTAAGTGGTTGTTGGAGCCCATAGACATGTACAACGTAAATGTGCCACCCACTTTGAGATATAAGTTCTTAGGTCTCAGGTATAGTTAGAATGGCCAAAACGATTTGAACGTGATTTTCGTTAGAGACATAATGAGGGTCGCGTTAGCTTTGGATTGTGAATATACCGATTTAATAAACTCTAAGCAATAATTTATTTTTATCATTTAAAAACCGTTGATCGACTTACCTTCTATCAAGTTTGAATCGTTTCTCCATTGTACTATAGTGACCTGGCGATAAATCAAAGGATATCGTTTCTGTATGGTAAACCACATTAGCTCCGCTATCGTTAATTGTAAAAATGTAAATAAATAAGGTGTTAATTTCGTATGATAATCTTAGTTCGCTTCATCTAGTGTAAATGGGACAGAACATTATTATGAACTTTAGATTTTCAATTGGAATGAGAAAATGTTGATCTTTCTGTACTTTACTGCTCATTAAAATACGAAGAAAAGTAATAACGTTTTTTTTTGTGTTTGACAATAAAGAGCTTATGTTAGGTTAAATTTAAGATCCTAAAGTCTCTTCGTTTGTGTGTTATGATCCACAATTTTTACATTTGACTAAAATTTTTGATGTGAAACATCTATAGCCGCACGTAAAACCGATTTCTGGCGTGGCGACGCGTCGCCATGCTATATAATGGTATATATATAGTCTATATGCAGTAGTGTGTACGGTGTGGCGACGCGTCGCCATGCGCAATCGACTGCGATTCTCTCCCACTCGATCCGGCGTTAAGCCATCTCTCTCGCTACACTGAGCTCGGATACCTATAGTGTATACTCCGTAGTGTATACAGTGTTGCTTACTACAGTACACAGTATAATCTGTGTTTTACTTGAATACAAATTATTTTTTCGTAATTTTTTATTTTATCATTATGACATATTTAGTTCCTATCACAATCTGTTATTTTCTGCATATTACTTTTACAAAATAATGTCGATGTTTCACATCTGCCAGGCGTCCCGTGACGGCTCACATTTTTTTTTTCTACAATTTTCATTGATATTTGAACTTCGTTCTAAACATTAGGTGATTTTGGTCGAAGTCAGCACGATTAGTACAAACATATTCAATGAGAGGCGAGAGTTTTTCTACTTTTGTCTCAAATAAGTAAAATCGCGTTTTTCGGACTCAAAACATAAAAATGCTTTTAATTCTATAATACGTAGTTCGTGTGGAAACCAGTTGAATTGTGACTTTAAAAATGTGATTTAGTTTTAAGTAACATAAGTTATTTTTTACTTTAAAATGTAAAGGGGAGCACGGAAAAAATTGTAAATATGAAGTCAAATAGAATTAAATATAAACGGACGCGAGTCTATGCATGTTTGTTTCTAAAATTGACCGAATTGTTTTATCTTTACAAGAGCTATTGACAATCAATATGAACCTCATCAGTAGATTCATATTGATAAGCGCAATCGCTGACTTCAAACAATTGAATGTTTAAATGATTTAAGTTTATTCTAGTTTACAATTTTTTTCTGATGTTTCCTTTATAAAAAAATTATGGGCTTAGAGATATAATTCGGGAGTACAACCTATGTCTACTAGATTAAAAATTTATAAATAAATATATTTATGAATAGCATTTGCGTTATAACGTTAAGATTATTATTTTTTTAAATTACGCACTTCGTACCAAAATATGCGATAGCTGACGGTAAAAGTCATAAAAAATCGGTAAAATAAAATCCGAATATTCTGTAAACTATTTATTGGCAAGTTATTTTCAATTAATTTTCCGCCGACGCAGCTGCTTATACACCTATATTCATAGATTATATCTGTGAATCGGCTTAAGCAATGTTCCTCTCGATTTGATCCGAATTTCACCGTTGTGGGGTGAGACTATTCGAACTTTGCTAATAGCAGATTCTAGCGAAATAAAACTTCGTCTAATAAATCAAAAAATAATAATGGAAAGGTAACTTTAAAAGATTGAAAGATACGAAAAAATAAAGCGGAGATAATTAGAGCGTCTTTTCTTTATGTTGTTGCTTAACGATATAAGATAATTACAAAAACGTTCGTCAACTTATTCAATCGCCATGTGTTGCTCAATTTAAACTACATATTTTTAAGTTAATAAAAAATTTATTACTTGTATCAATCGTTAAAAAACAATATGAATTTGTAAATTAATTGTTACAGGGCTGTATAGGATGTGATCTCAATGCTTACATTGAATTAAACGAATGACCCGAATCAGACTTTATTTTTATTTTGCCATTTTTTTTTATTGCCCTTGTAGGCAAACGAGCATACGGCCCACCTGATGGTGAGTCGTTGCCGTCGCTCATGGACTTCAGCAATGCCAGGAGCAGAGCCAAGCCGCTGCCTACCGCTTAATACTCTCCACAAGCCTCGTTTGAAGAAGGACATGTCATAGCGCTCGGGAAACACCGTGGAGGGGAGCTCATTCCATAGACGGATGGTACGTGGCAAAAAAGGAAGTCTTTAGTCAGGCGCTGGCTTGTTCTTAATTAAACTAGTTTTAACTGAGTACCTGCCGAGCTAAGGGTCGTGGGTTCGATTCCCACATCGGGCAAACATTTGTGTGATGAACAGCTTTGCTCTTTGTCTGGGTGATAAATATCTATGTTTTTTTATTAAAACTATGTATTTCAGTTCCTGGATCCTGGACCTGGATGGAGGAGTCAAGTGACCATCTCAAATATTAAGTGTATTATAATCTATGCATGTGTTGGTCATTAATATTTACATGGAGTTAATAAGTACCTACAACTTTAATACTAACTCTATGAATATTTATTAATATATATATTTTTTTAGGGATTTTATGACCTGGTAAGTAAGACTTTTAAGTCATGTCTTATTTTAATTAATATTCTTATTTTTATGAAAAAAGATAATATGGAGTGAAATGAAATGAAAGGAAGATGATTAATTTGAGACATTAATCGACTGGGATGAAATTACATGAGATGATATGCGATGAAATATAATCTGAGTAAGATGGTGGTCATTTATTGTGATTTTTTCAGTGGACCTATTGGAGGATCCCGAGAAGTTACGTCCAGCAGCGTTTTCATTTTCCCACATTTGTGCACTTTCACAGATATTAAACAGTTAATAAACCACCATTATTACACATTTAAACCTAAAGAAATACTAAATAGACAAAATGAAAAAAAATACTTCACTCCTCGCGTTTCCGCCAAAAAGTCTTATTAATAACTAGTGGCCCGCCCCGGCTTCGCTTGGGAAGTAGCGCACGCGATGTAAAGAATTTTAGGTAATTTTTGAAGTTATACTTCTTTAGGCGCGTTATGAAAAATTGATGAGAGTGAAATTTTACGATGCGCGCGCACCGTGACGCAAAATTAACAGAATGAAGTTGCCCACTAAATCGCTCATTACGATACGACCGACGTAATATAGCTTCAGGTGAACTTTCCCAATCGTTTTTTTTTTTTTTTTCCTACCTGAGCTGATAGCCTTAGGGGCTATTTCAGCGTAACCCTAACGTTTGTAGGTGAGCTCACGAGGCTCAAACCTGATGACGTTGCTAACACGAACCCTAGCAAGAGCCGTGCTTCGCAGAATCTACCACCGGATCGGAAACGCGACCCACTGAGAAGATCCGGCGAGAAACTCAGTGGGCTGCGTCTGAGAGTTAATTTACTCGTCGAGCCCTTCGTCGCAAGCGACGGGTTCGACGAGAACGGTGACCGGTGCTTGAAGTACCTAAAACCACCGTTAGTGGATCGGGAGGATCCGAGATGACGTGTCCGAATCGTACCGAGAATTACCGAATTTATACGATGTCAAGAAAAGAGATGTCCAATATGCGTGTTTGAGGATGTTGTTTAATCGATTTTTTTCCAAATTGATTAAAATTATTTACACGCACCCTTTTTTTTACACATTGGATTACATTATTGGAGTTTCAGTAAGAATCCCTATTTTTTTGAAAATATAATAAATATAGCCTATGTCACCCGGGGATAGCGTAGCTTTCCAACAGTGAAAGAATTTTTTAAATCGTTTTAGTAGTTTCGGAGCCTATTCAATATAAACAAACAAACAAATCTTTCCTCTTTATAATATTATATTATTACTATTACTATAGATTTGATTTAGTACATATATTTACAGATAATTAAAGTTTTTTTTTTCATAATACCGTTAACCGGCTGTAAATAGCGTGCGAGTAGTTTCAACAAATAGATTGCTTTCATAAATTTTATTATTAAAATAATTTTCTGTGTAACGTGGCCGGGTTTCACTAGTATTTTACGAAACTGGAGTTTATATTGGTGAGTTGGTTTTGGACATCTACAATGTAAATGCGCCACCCACCTTGAGATATAAGTTCTAAGATCTCAGTATAGTTATCTCAGTATGTTTATTACTCTTTCACGCGAAAGCTACTGAATGCATTTTGATGAAACCTTTCAATAATATATCTTACACATCAGAAACACATAGGCTATAATTTACAAAGAAATAGTGTGAATTCCTACCCAAAATAATATAAAGATAAGTGTTAAGTAAGTAGGAAAGAAATCTACAATTTGCGAGCTATTCAACCGTGCCCTGCAAAAACCGTTGGAGTTAGGACGTATTTAATGTTTATCTTATGAAATGGAATGGAATCATAGGAAACGTTTATCTTAAATAGTTCTACAAAAAAGCCAGCGACGGCATATATCTATCTTTTATATGTATTATCGCCAAAATAGTGAACCAAAAATGCAATAAAAATTGATAATTCATTAACGCACATTTGGTAGTCACAAATGATCCTTCAATGAAATTAATAGTTTTATTGCATCCGGTAAATAAAGTATACAAACTTTGTTTTTTTTTTACGCTTCATCATTTAAACAAATATTTGAATAGTTATGACTATAAACAAACGAGTGCGGCATATCATGAAAGATCAAGAATCAAAATTCAAAGCTCATAAATTACAGTTCCTGAAGTTACATTATAAATTTCTTCAGCATACTACTGTTACGCCGCGTTGGTAAGAGTAACGCCATCTATCGCCGAATAGTCGAACGAATATTAAATGATCTAGTAGCATCTAGAACGTTCGAGAAGTACAACGCCATCTATGGTCAGATAGCGGAAACACAATACGCGAAATGTGTGGAACTTTCTCAATAATTATAAGGATGTGGTATCGGCTATAAAAGCGTTGCAGAGATGGCACGCAGTCTGTCAGTAAACCGGAACTACTCGAAGCGAAACAGCTAACGGATCACCAGAAGCGAAACGGAAGAAGCGAATTGAGAAGCTTAATGTTTTGTTGAGTGTTCTAAGTGTTGAATACAGTGTATACTTGTAATTTGGTAGAACTTTATTTATCTCGAACTCTAGCGCGTAGCATTACAAATGTATCAAGGGGAAGCCTTTGGTACATCTGTACCATTTTCATGATTCATAAATAGTGCTTTGATATATGTTTTCCCTCAATTATCTTCTATAAATACACAGAGTCGATACGCATTCCTTTGAAAACCTTTGATCTCTTTCTTTCTCTCTCTCTCTCTCTTTGATCTTTGGTCTCTTTAAACGCTTATCTCAATTATTGTTACAAAGAGTTGTCGCTGTCTTATGTATATTATTTAAATCTGTCATCTTTCATTCTTTTCTTTTTTGGCTTCCTCCTAAATAGGTTGAAGTATTTACATAAATATGGTAGTGGCGTTTTTAGTCGCCACACCCTTTAGCCATAGTGAGGATACTACAGCTAAGTATAAATTCATGACAGACACATTGCGAAAAAAAACACAGGTGGTAAGATTTCACACACGTATTCGAGTGGAATTGTAATGTACCCTAACACCAGAAATTGAGATAAGAATGTAGGAGGTGAGATAGGAAAATACCGATGCTGCTGCTGCAGACTCATGATTGGGCAGCAGTACTTTTTAGAGGTCGAGGTCGTACTCCTCTGTCTTCAGTTCATACATTAATACAAAACGAAGGCAAACATTATGCACCTGTTTTTGAAGTGAAATTTAAGATTGAAATACGTATTCTAAGTACAAATTCAAGTTTTTAGTTCGGTCACGCTGTTTGTGTCTAGGTCTTCTATATCGTTTCCTCACTACTGAGGATCGCGACCACATGCGACGAACTTCCAATGTGCTCGATCATGGGTGGCATGGACTGCATGGTATAGACTACCACCGAGTGCTTCTCTTGCTAGATCTGACCATCTGGCTGGTGTTCTGCCCACAGCGCGCTTGCCCTCTATGCGATCCGCAATTATTATGAACTTCTCTAATTCATGTCTGGGAGACAGCATGATGTGTCCGAAGAAGTTCATAACACGTTCTCGGCAGATGGAAGAGAGCCTTTTTCGGATGTCTAGCTGCCTTAGAATGGACTCGTTTGTTCTCATGGCAGTCCACGGTATTCGTAGCATCCTCCGCCACACCCACATTTCAAAGACATCGATATTTTTGATATCCCGGCTTTTTATGCACCATGTCTCCGCCCCGTAGAGGAATATGGGAAAGATCAGTGCCCGCACCAAGCACACTTTGGTTTTATATCGGATGCTACGATTTTTCCAGATCTTCTTGAGATTGGCCATCGCACTTTTAGCCATACCGGATCTTCGGCGTATCTCCCCCGTGCAGCCACCCTCGATAAGATACCGCCCTCAAGATATCTGAATTCCGCTACTTTCTCGTAACCACTGAGTGCATCAGAACGTGGAAGAAGTTGCGCTCTATCTATTATCATTATTTTGGTCTTAGAGTGGTTGATTTTAAGACCGAGTTTAGCACTTTCTTCTTCCACACGGTTCAGCAGAATTGCCATTTCCTCTTCATCTGATGTAAGCATGGTAGTGTCGTCAGCGTATCTCAGGTTCGTGAGTATTTCACCGCCCACGGAAATACCGTCGTTCCAGCCTTCAAAGCCTTCAGAATGTGTCTAGGTACCAAAGATTAAATCCTAAATAATGTAAATCCTACCAGTAACAGTGGAAATTAAACTACAATCTACCACGTTAGTAGCTTTAAGATCATCGGGACGTGATTTAATCTTTTTCTTTGTCAAATAAAACTCGTTGATTCCAAAAATTTATTGCTTTGTTTCAGTATTTCAGATTAGTTACCTACATAATACGTTATAATATTTAAGTGTTGCATCCCTAAGCTTTATCAAAAGTCAACATTCAGTAAATGTCAAACGTCAGTTGAATGTCGAAACAAACGTCAGAATTGAAAAAAAAGCTATCAAATCAAACACAAAGGTGATACAGGAACGAGCTGTGGCTTTGTGATGGTCGTAGGAATTCGGTAGTTTGCACTTCTATTAAAGACCAGTGCCTTGTTTAAACATTAATGAAATAGTCCGTACATATATTTATTTGAGAAATATGCTCTACTCTTCATTCGTAAACATTGTGGTGTAAATATGTCTCTGAAAACTTTTAATGTAACAATGTTTGGTGATTGTGTAGTGTTGTGCATGGTTTTATTATTTACGTTTGCAGTGATACAGGATGTTGGTGCACAACAACTTAGTAAGTATAAGAGTTAAATTGATTTCTAATAAGCAAAAGGATTCCATTGCCTCGAAAAAATCTGTTCCGAATTCAAAACTTGAAAATTAGGTAGATTTTGTTTTGCTTGGAACTTCATGCCGTAAATAGAATTATTATTTACTGTGGTTTTTTAAAAGCATAGAATTACGTGGAACCTAATGTGATAATATGTTAATGAGGTGATATTAAATAAATTTTTATTGTGGCCACTAAAGTACCGAAAATCGAAGATGTATGATTTTGAAAAACTGCTGTTTCGCAAGTGTGAGAAGTTAAATCAGACATTATTAGACTTATGTCAGAATTATGACAGTAAACTTAATTGCATTCTCAAACATCCCCATTATCAATGGTCTACAGTTTTACCAAGTACACTAATGCAAGGCATTAAGACCTGAAACTAGGTCTCCTTTTTTATCCAAATTCTATTGCCTAAAAATTTCAACTCTATTTCTTGTAAAATTATTTGAGGCATCACTATTAAAAGCCAGATACTTGAACATACATATAGATCTTATATGCAGTTATAATAATTAAATAATGCAGTTATAATAATAATTAAGTATATGCAGTTATATTATCATAAATTTCAGTTAAATCAAAAAACTCAGAAAGACTAAATTTATTTCTTAAGTGTGATGGATAAATATAATGGAATAGCTTGAGTTAGTATTTTATTCAATTTGTGTATGTTTTTAATTGCAAAAAAAATGTTATCCTAGATTGAGTATAAGCTACATATTCCTTGGCCTACTCATTTGTTAAAATGTGATGATGATCTCTGATGTATGATGAAATTAAGAAAGTGTAAACTTTATTAAATATGTTAGCTAAGCTGTATCTCTCATATGTGCAACTTTGACCAGTCTGTTGGTCTTCTTTGGAATTGCTTTTAACTCCTGCCACTTCCAGAACATAACACTAATAGTCAAAACTACATTCACAGTAAATTGAATATAATACACATATGCTTAAGTAATATCACCTTCACACTACACCTACCAAGGTTCATCTCTGCACTCCTCTAAGGTAGACTGTTAGAGAATGCCTATGGCATTAAGTCCACCTTTATACTTTCTAGTATATGAAGTTATAAATAAATAAATATAATTAACCTTTCTGATTCTGGCGACGGGGCAATGGAAAGTCACCATCACCCTAAACATGACTTTTCGGATCCCACAGATCCACTCTTTGATCTGACTCACGCGAATCGCTTATAAGCTCCTCAAGCACCAGTTACCATTATCGTCGAAATCGTCGATTACGACGAAAAGTTGAACGAGCAAACTAAGCCATAGACTAAGCCCACTGAGCTCTCACTGGAACTTCTCAGTGAGCCGAGATTCCGCTTACCGAATATAGATTCTGTGAAGCATTGCTCTGGTTAAGGCTAGTGTTTGCAAATTCTCATAGCCCACTAGGTTTCTCGCCGGATCTTCTCAGTGGGTCGCGTTTCCGATCCGCAGGTAGATTCTGCGAAGCACGGCTCTTGCTAGGGTCCGTTTTAGCAACGTCGTCAGGTTTGAGCCCCGTGAGCTCACCTACTAGCTCGGCAAATCTAGAATAACCGCCCGAGGTTACTAGAATAGGCAGGAAAAAAAAAGCTAATTCTCTCAGGCTGAGCTTGTGAGTTCACCTACCCGTCTGCACGTAGTTGGAATAATCTCTTAGGCTACCAGTGAATAGGCTGGGGGTAAAACGCCCGCATGACCCGTATTGATCGATACGACTGTACCAGGGCTCTAATCCCGTAAGCAGAATCAATTTCTCAAAGAAATTCGTACCGTTGTGTTCACAAACGAATTTGGGATGAAGGAAGAACATCTGGAAAATAAAGATAAATCCCGGAAATGTATAGCTAATTATTGATATTGGGCGTATTATAAGCCCGCACGGTTAGGTACGTATGTCTATGCCGCGAAGGGCAAGGCTCTCACGCAATACAATTGACCACTCAAATAAAAAACAAAACCAAATTTTGCTCATGTTTTTAAAGTTAAGATCAATGTGATACCCTATATTTTTATTAGAGAGTATAAATTAGGCAGTTCAAAATTAACTACAAACAAAGTTTTCGCCTTTTAGGAACACAATTAATATACATAGCTATTATATGTTAAGTGACGGTATGCCTATTAGCATGCCTACCTGTCCGCAAAGGAAGTTCATATCAGATTTTAAATCACAGAAAAGGAATTCGCCAATCCTAATGCGAGGACAGCACGAAAATCCGGTAGCGGATATACTGCCTTTTTGAAATCAAACGGTATCTGATAGGCAATCAATCACATGTCATTGTTGTATGTTTAAATATCTTTCAAACGTCAATTAGTTACGTATTTCATTTTTTTAAAGGGATTTTATGACATGCTAACTCAGACCTTTAGGTTAAGTCTTATTTTAAATTCAATGAAAACTTTTTTATATGAAAAATGATACTGCAAAATGAAATGTAATGAGATGAGATGATATGGGATAAAATATAATCTCAGTAAAATGGTGGTCATTTATTGAGATTTTTTCAGTGATCAGGGTTCCCGAGAAGTTACGTCCAGCGGCTTTGTTTTATTTTTCCACATTTGTGCACTTTCACAGATATTTAAGCAGTTTATTATTACACATTTAAACCTGAAGAAACACTAAATAGACAAAATAAAACAAATCACACAACTTCACCACTCGCGTTCCCGCCAAAAAGCCTTATGTATTTCAAGTATTTAAAAAAAAGCAAATGGCGATTTTAAATGCGTTTTTTTTTCGATTAACCAATCACCCGATGTTGAAGTGTGTGCCGCCGTCCAACTCGAAATATGAAGTTTAAGTCACAATTTTATTGTAACAACAGAGTTAAACTTACCCGTAACACATGCATCCTTCGCGTTAAGAAACACGCGTCCCGTTTAAACCAGTAATAAATTCTTCAAACATATATTTATACACTATTTACTAATAAAAAAGCTGAGTCTTTAATTTCGACCAGACGATTCATGTTTGTTTCAATCGTAATGCGAAACATTGTAGCTTCAATGCAAATTTTTGCCTACCTAACCGATGGTAACTTAAGAGACTATTTCAGCTACTCTCGGACCGGTAGGTGAACTCACGGTGCTCAACCTATGAGTGTTTGCTAACACTAGTCCTAGCAAGAGCAGTGCTTAGCTAAGTCTAACACCGGATCGGAATCGCGGCCTACAGAGAAGATCCGACAAGAAACACAACTGGTTGTGTCCATGGGATAGGTTTGCATGTTTAACTCTACGTCGCATTCAACGCATTCGCCAAATTCGAACTTAAAAGGTATTTCGGATATTAGAAGAAAAAAAAACGTCTTAAGGCCAGCAAAAATTAGCTTAAGGAAAAGATTGTCACGTGAATAATTCGCAGTAGCTTTAGAACAGTTAAATGATTGCGGATGTAATGTAATATTATTTTCAATTCATCGCTGACACTACCTACTCGCTTCCTAATGATTCACTTTGGTTTCCTATCGGCGCCTGCCTTCACACATGATTCACCCGACGTTACGATGAACAATAAGCTAGTATGCTAATTGTTTGCTATTCATTTGTTTGTAATAAAAATTAGCACCTACATCGGTTTTTTTTTATATAAAATTGTTTTGTTACGAGGATTTTATTGAGAATGAAACCAAAGTAGCCATTTGTACCTAATTTAGAACGAAATCAAAAGTAAGATTGTTATATAAAAGTAGTTAAAATTCTAAAGCTATGTTCTTAATTCAATTTTTTATGAATGCCGTACTATTTGTAATAATAATTGCTTACGAATAAAGTGTGGCGTACTTAAAAACAAAAAAAAAAACAGATTTATGTATCAATCGTAATAAAACTATATCGTTTTAAAATCACTGACTTGAGAATTATCATTGTGCCGTGTTATTGCTGCAAAGAAATTATACGTTTTAGATTACGCTAATAAAGCCTGTGCGAACTTGTATGGATATTTCAAGGTAAATGTCATTGCAGAATAAACTCGAATTCACTTTGTTAAAGTTGTAATTACCGCGCACAATTTACTGCCGCATACGTTTGTCCATCTAAGTAATACTTAGAAGGGTTCATGCTGACGAGACAGCCAGTGCGACCAGTGTTGTTTCTGTGTGCATAGAAAGAAAAACCTTGGAGCAATGCACTTTTATGTTCTTATTGTATATAATACTAGCTGTACGAGCCATTTAAAATTAACCTTATTATTTCTCACCCCCACAAAGATTCTCATCATTAACGACCCCGCAACTGGTGTAGGGAGTCCAACGCTCATATAAATATTAGCCTATCCATTAAGTACATGTATTTTCTACATGGATACCAAGTTTCAAGTCAATTGGATGCATGGTTCAGTAGCTATAACGGAAAATCCGTAAAAACCACTGTACATTTATATATTAGTATAGACTAGAGGTCCCGCAGTAGTCGAAATTCGACTATAATTAATTGGAATTGTAAGTTTGTACGCTGTTATGATTGTATTTTATACTTCTGTAATCATAAATTTCGCCAAGACTACATTATAAAAAATATCAACTACATAAGACAAACAATATTTAATCCATTCTCAGCTTGACAACAGACGTCAAGAACAAAAGTTTGACAATAAATAGTATGCATGCGTATGTGCGTCAAATACGTGGTATGTAGTGTGTGTAATGTTTTCTTTATTGATTTAATGTATCTTTTATGCATTATTTAAAAAAAATATTAGCATTGTGCACTTCTTCTCTATATTCTCTATAAGTGTGGAAAATTTCATACTCCTTCGTCCGCGCAATTTTCGTAAAAAGGGATACAATACAACAAATTATGATACAAAGTTTTTGCTTCACGTATTAATATATAGATTTATTGTTATTGCTTTTGGATCGGGGATTATGCTTTATTGTAGTCCTTACTTATATTGTGTTACATAAGTAATACTAAAAGAAATGTGTGTACGTAATATTCTTGGCTCAAAGAAGGTCGCCTCTGCATAGAAGCAGTGGCATCGGTATCGCAACAATAGGTCAGTTTTTTGTTACTTGTATAATAAATACACAATTGATGTTGATATGAAATGGTGAAGATTCGGGTGACGTGTGCCGTCGACTCCTGTCAAAAATTGGACATGTCGAAAAGTGTAATTAAAAGGAAGAATTAGGGCCTCGTAATAAAATACAATATTTGCATAGTAAAAGTAATAATAATCTAATCTATCTAATCTAATCTAAAATAAATCTAATACATATAAATAAAATTGGAGTGTCTGTTTGTAATATTGAAATAACCGCTTTTTACTACACTCATATGAATATATATATGGTACATACACCAAAATAACATTTTTTACAATTTTTGTCTGTGTCTGTTTGTTCCGGCTAATCTCTGTAACGGCTGGACCGATTTTGACGGGACTTTCACTGATAGGTAGCTGATGATATAAGGAGTAACTTAGGCTACTTTTTTTTAGACTAGCTTCGCCCCGCTGCTTCACCCGCGGTACGACAACAACATCGCGGGACTCAGCTATCAATAATAAAATTTAATGTTCCGAAGCGAAGCGAGGGCGGGTCGCTGGTGCTGTATATAGTTCTATGCTTCTACGATACATTTTCTTGGTTCACTAACGTACTTAATTAAAAGTTTTCCTTACATAATTATAAACGACCCATCTGGTCGTAAGCGGTTAAGGCCATAGATGTCATAACGTGGATTTCGCCATACACTTTCAAACATGCGGGGGGATATGATCACAACATCGAATTACCAAGTGTATTGCCCATTCTTTTTGCGAAAACTTTGGTCATCTTTTTCGGCACCCAATCGAAGTGACGATGTTATTCTTGGCCACAGATACTGTCACGTTTTTTGAGGTAATTAACACGCGGTCTCAGAATACAGAATTTTCGCACTGAGCACGCGGTGTCCACTTTCCTGAAGTTGCATTTGATTAACCACAACTGCAACATATTATATTGATTTATCCTCAATAATTTCAAGCTTAATAAATAATATTTTTTATATTGATTTGTCCTCAATCATTTCAAGTTTAATAAATAATATTTTTATATTGATTTATCCTCAATCATTTCAAGTTTAATAAATAATATTTTTATATTGATTTGTCCTCAATCATTTCAAGTTTAATAAATAATATTTATAGAAATGATTGAGGATAAATCAATATAATATGTTGCATTTGTGGAATTCATATTGCACATCTATAAATGGATCATTAACAAAAGAAAATCGTCACAAGTGACTTTTAACGAGTTTTGTGATAATATCACGGGAATACGTGATTTCTTGTCTGCTGTCTGTTCTTGATTCTGCGTCCATAAATCTCGAATGATCGATAATTTGTAACATTATACTTGTCTGATAACGTGTAGGTACTGTGCCCATGACAGAATTGACTTCAATGATCGCTTCCATAGTAATATAGGCTTTGTACTTGTCTAACATTGAAATCGCCTTATCGTTGCGGCCGCTGACTAGTCCCCGAATGTCCCCTAGTTCCCTGATCATGCAGGAGCCAGTCATCGTCGATGCCCTAGACACGTCCTTACGGATCCATCAGATCCAATAACCTTTGCATTAGCGTCTTCATCTCTAACACTAGGAGCAGGCTTAGGGACCCCGGTAACCGTACTCGTCGAACTCGACAAAGAGGTGTCACCTAACCCGTGCATCAGCCCGCTGAGTTTCTCACCGGATCTTCTCAGCGGGTCGCGATTCCGATCCGGTAGTAGATTCACTCGCAGTCTCCTTCGGAGGCACTCGGCCAGTTGTTAGAAAATCCCACTCCTTCTGGCTGAGCCTTTGCTCGGCCACCTGTCCTGGTGAAATTGGAAAGGCCTCCGGGCCACCAGTAATCTTTCAATCATAAAAAAAAACATGTAAAGTAAGAACTAAACTATAAGACTTTTTGTTCGTGCCTTCAAATTACTTTCAGTTTTAAGGACCAATGCTCGCCTAAGTATTTTAGTGCTTTAGAGAAGCTGTCAAGGCTGACTTGGTGCGAAGTAGTTACTGGTCACATGGAACGTTAACACCCTCGATTAACTTGAGACATGAAAGGTCTCAATTTTGTTCTAAATTTTTTTCCTACCTATGCTCATAGCTTTGATACGCTATTCCAGCGTAACCTTAACTAGTAGGTAAACTTACGGGGTTCAAATCGGAGTGATGCTGACACTCTGACCCTAGCAAGAGCCGTGCTTCGCAGAATCTACTACCGGATCGGAAACGCGACCTACTGAGAAGTTCCGGTGAGAAACTCAGTGGGCTGTGTCTGTGGGTTAATTCGCTCGTCGAGCCCTTCGTCGCAAGCGACGGGTTCGACGAGGATGGTGACCGATTGGAAGCATTAACTGCAACGCGTTAGAAGTAGGTAGTAAGGATGGTGATATCCACCGAAGCGCTCGTGTGCCTGTCATTTGAATAGTGAATCGATCTACTAATGAGCTGTGACTTGGCTAGTCAAACTATGACTACCAAATTACCATAGAAATATTATATAAAATGTTTTTTTTTTCATTAACTATTCAAATTTTCTTTAGTGCTCAGTGACGTAAATATGATAACAATACAAAAGATTAAAAAAAGATTAAAAACTCAGTGAAATATACATTATTAAGGATAACCCAAAAACTGCTAGCCAGATCCTGATCTCAATAGAACCACACTAGAGGCACCATTCAAATAAGAAATGTATCAACTAAATCGGTTCATCCTGTGGTTTGTTTTGGGTTAGTTGCTTGCTTTCTTAGACTGTATATGAATATGATACATGAAGTTATCATGATTTAATAGCAATATATAAAGACCCTCCTTGAATTATCGTATATCGATGTTCGAATAATTGGTAGATAAATGATATACATATGCTTAGCTATCGGATATTTAGAGAGATTAAGCCCGATGTCCGTTGATGGTAGGTGAGTTGTAACTTGTAGTGGGGGCTAGATAAGCGACTTCGACCGGTCATTGGTCAATTAACCATGGCTCTCATTTCCAATTGGTTTCGTTACCGGTAAAACCAGTTCGTGATGTGTCTGCAAATTCTAGATTCAGATGATATCCTACAATCTAATATTAGGTACAGTAAACAGTCATGTACCCTTGTCCTTTAAACGAGGATTGTGGAGTGTACTTAGCGGCTTGACTCTGCCTCTGGGATTGCTGATGTCTGTGAGCGACACTCACCATCATGTGGGCCGTATGCTCGTCTGCCTATAAAGGTAATAAAAAAGCGATAGAGTTGTATAGTGCATAATCATTAACCCAACTATATTAAATTAATTAATGTTCGAGCAATGATCAAAATTCGATCATAATTACTAATGCCTCAAGATTCAGATTTAGAATCAGCATGCAAACAATATTTTTCATAACTTTTTTTATGAACATTAAAAAAACTATTGACAGCACCAAATCTCTTTAATACCACCTACTATTAAATATTAACTGTGACAAGCAGATTAGAAAATAGTACCGAAATTTAATATAGGCAAAAACCAAATGCTTAAGTAATAAATAGTTTAATAATCTTAAAGTATTGAGTTGGAATAATCAATCAGATATGCTCTTTGTTGTATGATTGAAGTTGTCCAATCGCGTTAACTTTTCTATGCGAATTATATAAGAAGAATATTTCATTAATTTATTCCAAGTCTAGCTAACTCATAAGAGCTCTTATAACTGCGGACAAGACAATTTTTGCACAAAAAACTAAATTCTAGAGCAGACTGCTCCGTTAAATTGTTTGATCAGGTGCATTGTCTACTTATACATAATGTGCAAACAAAATTATTATATTAATAAGAATAATAATTTAATAACTAAAATATATTATTAAAAGGAGTCCCTTTAGGCAAGGTTCCGAAGATACTGGCAGCGTTCCCCCTTTGAATAGCTAGACTAATTCTTTGTCAGAGGTAGCTGCCAGCTCTTCGGTCTCCTGTGGTGTCGACTAACCTTTTTGCTATTTCCTTAAAAAGACTTATAGCGCTAGGACCCCACGGACCAAGGGTCTCGACATCGAATGGCATAAAAACATATTCCGAGCCGAGACCCCTGTATTTGCATGCTTTGGCTTTTTTTTTTATATTAATTATTTTTAGTTATAGTCACATAACTACTGTTCCAAAGTCAAACTAATTAAAATGATTAAGTGTTGTAACTGAAATAAATGAAAAAAAAGTTCGACTTCCGCTCCCCGACACTTTATTCCACATTCGAAAACGTTAATTTAAGCGTCACGCAGTCATTTCGTTTGTTAGAATAAAATATAAAAATCTCCAGCTTGGTGGCAACGTACCCAAAGACCCAACAGCTGTTTATAGATGCGTCAATTTTATCTTGGTCCCCTTGTAAGATGAAGTTGGAACTTCGTTATATGAACCGATGTATCTTTGTCATTTGGTGTTACTTATTTCTGGACATGGCGGGGCTAGTGTCGGTATGGGAATGACGGGTTCCACATCGGGACACGGTGAGTTTCCTTCGGATGACGTCATGTCCGATACTCCGGAGAAAAAGTATTCGGTTCGATTTCATTAACTAATCAAATAAGTGCATCCGTGCTTTCAATGCACCTCATATCTGTTTCTTTAAAAATTTGGAACGTAAGATTGTCTTTCGGAAGAAATAGGTGACAGTTTGATATCATTCATTCACAATCATCATTGTCAAAATTTCGTATTGAAGTCATAAGACACCTTGTGTACTCGTATCCACAATAAAGTTCGATTTTTTCTAACGAAATACGTATTTCACTCATGTTCACCAATAAATGAAGCCGTCAGCGCAAAAGTGGCCTAACCCACAATTTATATTCGTGCTTTATGTATTGCAATTTATTTAAAACATAATAAATTTTGATGCAAAATCGGTGTATCCCTAGTTTCACCCATAGATAATAGATGCCTTTGTAAACATCATCATTTTAGCGCGTATTTTTTGCCTACGAAGTATTGTAAAGGTAAATTCGAACCTCGAACCTCATTATCTCCATACTAACTATGGTAAGCTTTGGCCACTTTTGCGCTGACGGCCTCAAATTTCCCCACGAAAGAAAGAAATGGTGTAATAAAAATAAAACCCGCATAAAATATTATTTACGTAATCTCTACACAATTGAAAGATTGATATTAACATCAGGTGGGCCGTGAGCTCGTTCATCCATTGAAACATTAATATAAATTGATTCTCACGCGAGGACTTTGTTGTCGATTGTTTTAAGTAAGTTATAATAATATGACTACTAAGACTATATCACTCATTTGGAGCAACAGTGACATAATTGCAAAAAAAAGTGAAATTTATTTAATTGTACCACAATGATTTTTTTTCCACTTAGATATGGTTGGATTTCAAGCCTAGACTTCAAACTACAATAGAAAAAATAATAGAGATAGTCATTACCTGTCAGAAATATTTAGAATCTTCATTAGTATTACGAAAAAATCATAAAACTGGCATAGTGTAAAATTTACAAATTCACAGTTGTGTCACAGTCGCTGCAAATGAGCGATACTATGTATAACGTGCTCTACATCCAGTTACCAATATCAGCCGTATGAAGTATCACCATGACAACGCGATTCGGTTAATGAATACACAGGATCTGTGTGACGTCATGAATCGCTCGCCGGAATACGGAGTGGGTCGCGAAACAAGTGAACGACCGTACGTACAAATTTATGATGATTGTTTTCGCCTATATATACCAGTTTATACACGATAATATTGAGGTCAAACGCCATTGTGAATTGTGGCGTTGAATTCTTGAACGAATGAAAGCGCGTAATTTCCTATAAATGTTACCGTGGCATGCGATATAAATATGCCTTAAAAGAAATTAAAGTTTTACAGGCTAACTTTTTTTGAAATTTATATGTAACTATACTTGAGACCTTAGAACTTATATCTCAAGGTGGGTGGCGAATTTACGTTGTGTTTGTCTATGGGCTCCAGTAACCACTTAACACCAGATGGGCTGTGAGCTCGTTCACCCATCGAAGCAATAAAAAAAAAAAACATTTGCTTGCGATATGCGATGTATTTTCTTCCTATGATTCATGTTACTCTGGTATACATGACGGTGATTGTTCATTGACATTATATATTTTATCATTATCATCACAGTTTACATAAGCAAAAAACAGAAGATTTAATTCACAATTAATCTCGTCTGTCTTTTGGGTAGTTTTCAGTTAGTTAAATAAATAAAAAACTTAATCTTTTGAACTATGAAACGAATGGAAATCTTGAAGTGTCAGTGATTCAACATTCGTAGAGCACATTGACAAAATGATTGAAAGTGATAAAAAAGATATATAGAAGCGAATAAATACCTACATATCTAAGAAAATATGCTTGCATCTACTATTTTGAAAAAAAAAAAATTTCAATGTTTTAAAATTCTCGAACCACAAATGCATAAAATAGGCACATAACTGACATACTAATAATAATTCGGATATGAGTTATTATTTCATTAGTAATTAGTACATATGCCACATTATGCCTATTCGTATCGCACTAAAAGCAATCTCTTCTCGACAATCAGAATTTTAAAAGAAAAACGTACTCATTGCTATTTCGGTGAAAATGGGCAGCTTGCACAATTCATTTCGGACTCAGCCTTATATCCGTGCTGTGGATCGAGAATAGCAATTAGCACCCAAACCCCATTTCCTTCGATCGATAATTTTAAAAAAAATAGTACTGTTATTACCTATAATTTTGATCTAGAGGATTAAAAATTGACCTCCACATACTTAGCTAATGTTTTTAAGTACATATATGTAGTTAATTAATTTAACTATGCATTTAACCTTGGAATAGTGAATGGGTATTAGTGTAAAATGAAGTACGTCCGTTTTGTTTTGTAAGGTTCTGAATTAATTATAAAGAAAGATAAATATAATCTGTGTGAAAAGAATCGTAAATGCTTTTTTTTGTAATTCGACGGTAGTTAGCCAAAATATTCAAATGTCTACGAATAAGACCTTAGTCGTCCGTGATCACAAAAAACTGTGAAATATTCAAAATGTCCAAAGTAACATCGCAAAGAAATGCGATAAACCGTAAAAGTAGTTTTAATAATGTCTACGTCTCGCGAAAACCGAATAAAATGCTGTAAAATAAAAATGCCTCTTATAATTTCTTTGTAGAAAATGAAGGTATAAAAGAATGCACAGTGGATCAAAGATGTATGCTTTATCCTTTTCCCTAATACCTAGTCAGGTCATAAGTATTGTCACACAGTAAAAACTTTTCTTTTAGAATGCTGGTCACAAAAAAGTTTATTGAATTCGAATTTCGAATATTTCATGAAAATAAAAATGTATACTTTTAGAATTTTACTCAGTTTTAAATATGGAGTGGACGCCTAAAGAAGACCGTGTTGCAGTTGTTGCGTTGCATCGTTGCGGTTGCACGCCAATTCAAATTTTTAACATACTGAAAAATTTGAATATAACCAAAAGATTCGTTTATCGTACCATCAAACGATACAATGAAGACTCTAGTGTAGATGACAGGTCAAGAAGTGGTCGCCCTCGGTCTGTTAGGACTCCAGCAGTGATAAAAGCTGTGAAGGCGCGAATTCAAAGAAATCCCAAACGTAAGCAGAAACTGTTGGCCCTTCAGATGGGGTTACAACAAACAAAATGATAAGGCGTACGCACACAGTAGTGAAGAAGCGAGCAACCGTATTCCGCGTGTCCAACGAGGTCATTTTCCATCCTCGCTCATGGTATGGTTGGGAGTTTCTTATTGGGGCTTAACAGAGGTACATTTTTGTGAGAAAGGTGTAAAAACGAATGCAGTTGTGTATCAAAATACAGTCCTGACGAAACTTGTGGAACCTGTTTCTCATACCATGTTCAATAACAGGCACTGGGTATTCCAACAAGGTTCGGCGCCAGCTCATAGAGCGAAGAGCACAGAAGACTGGCTGGCGGCGCGTGAAATCGACTTCATCCGGCACGAAGACTGGCCCTCCTCCAGTCCAGATTTGAATCCGTTAGATTACAAGATATGGCAACACTTTGAGGAAAAGGCGTGCTCAAAGCCTCATCCCAATTTGGAGTCACTCAAGACATCCTTGATTAAGGCAGCCGCCGATATTGACATGGACCTCGTTCGTGCTGCGATAGACGACTGCCGCGCAGATTGAAGGCCTGTATTCAAAATCACGGAGGTCATTTTGAATAAACTTTAGTGTCATAAGAATCTATGTTTTGTTAAGTTCATTTTGGTATATGAATGGTTACATAATGAATAAACTTGTTTCAATTATTTTACATTAAACATGTGACAGAATTTATGACCTGACTAGGTATATACATAAATAAAAACCAAAGGCTGTTCACGTTACATAGTGTTCGTGAAACATGAAGTGAGTAAATTAAGTGTTACCTAATGCTTAACTCAATAAATGAACAATATTTTCCGTTCACACTAAGTTATTAGGTAACTTGCGATTGGGCTCTGAAAACGGTATGCTCACCCCCTGTCTACTTATACAGGGTGTGTCTTATCCTCTACATGCCCTAAACACGTCATTACGGATCCTCCTGATCCATTAACGGTGCTTTTAGGTATCTCAAGCACCGGTCACCGTCCTCGCCGAACCCGTCGCTTGCGAGGAAGGGCTCGACGAGTAACTCAACCCATAGACACAGCCCACTGAGTCTCTCGCTGGATCTTCTCAGTGGATCACGTTTCCGATCCGGTGATAGATTCTGCGAAGCACTGCTCTTGCTAGGGCAAGAGTTAGTAACACTCCCGGCTTGAGCCCGTGAGCTCACCTACACGTCAAGAAGCTGAAAGAGCCTCTCAAGGCTATCAGTATATATAGGAAAAAAAATCCTCTATACATTCAGCATAGCTATTGCTTCCATTTTTTTGCTATGTACTTTTATATACTTCAAGTCTGGTAGGGTATTTAATAGGTAAACGGATACCAATAATAAAACAATCTAAATAGTAGTTATGACAGATGTGACATTTAGAAAAAAAGTCGTTTGATTCCCTTTTGTATAATTTATAACAAGTACAAAGTTATGGCAAGTACTTCTTTCAGTGTGGAAGTATTTCTATCAAAAACATGACTTGATTGGCGTAACTCTGCGTCAGGGCCGTCACTAGAAGATATTTGCAGTAACCGTCTGTGGAATTAATTAATCAATTTAATTCTGGTATTTTTATTGTTTAGATTAGTGGTGTCTCTAAAGTATCGTGGGTCAGCTTCGTTGATACCTATATAATAAGACTTTAGTGCAAAATCTTCAAAGAAATATATTTTGCTCAGTCTCTTACCAGTTGGTAGTGGTAAATAAGTTATTCTATGATTCACTTATAACGAAATTATCTAGTTCATACAGTTTTACAACTTTTGAAGTTTGTCTGGATTCGTCATTCCCCAATATCCCGTATTTGCTATCGTAAATCTAATACTGTAAAACGGCCGTCTGGTGTAGTGGTAAGTGACATGGTCACTACATAAGGGGGTCGCGGGTTCGAATCCCGCCAAGGGAAGATATTTGTGTGATAAATATAAATGTCTTTTCCAGGGTTATGGATGTATATTAAATATATGTATGTGTATAATAAAAATCTTACATTTATTTCCGTTATTTGGTACCTGTAACACAAGTTCTTTACGAACTTATCACGGGACCAGTTAACGTGGCGTGATTGTTAGTAAAATATTCATTTATTATTATTAAGTACTTACTGTAGTGTATAATGAAAACCAAACTTTTGTGTTTTTCTGTTCAAATCGAGGCTCGCGTTGAACTGTTATCACCGTAAATTAATGAAACCTAATTAAAAGAAGTATACCTAATAAATAACATCGCGTGAGACTCGCCCACTTGGACGCAATTAGAGCGTCCTCTCTCCGATCCCTGTTCTACCCATAATTTACTGTTTCAACGAAACAAGAGCACCTAATTTACCGAAATTTGTTTGACACTAACCGACTACAATTTACGTAGGTAATTGACGAACTCACCTTATTAGAAAATTGCGGTCCGAATATATCAATGTTCATAGTCCATTTTTGGGCTTGGTTCTTTATTGTGTTAACTACGCTGTTTCACCGGAAGCCATTTTTGTCTCGTTTACATTGTTCGTGCGCTCTTGTGGCATGATACCCTCTAAATGTGTTCTCATTAAACAGCAGTGGACGGTTTTATATACGGAACGTTGATATCATGTTTTTTTTTGTTTTGTTTTGTTTTAAGTTTGATGTTGTTTGTCATAGAGATCATGTGGTAACTAATTTTTTTCCCGTACCTATTAAAAAGGTTTTAATGGTAAATACAAAAGTATTAATCTTTAAAATGGTAATTGATCAGAAAACTAAAAGAAGTTTCATTAATAATTCAGCTCGATAATCGATTTGAATCGCTCGATTAATTTGCAACCAGTGCTGTATTATTATCGATGTAGTTATACGTGTTATCCCAGTGAATCAATACAAAACTTTTGTCAACAAAAGCTCAACAAGACAACAAAAACACACGCTGTCGGAACAATTTAGTGACGAAATGCAACTGCTGTAAATGCGTTTTTGACACGTTTTAATTAGCTTAGTATGTACTGGTGGTAGGATCTCTTGTGAGTCCGCGCGGGTACATACCACCACCCTGCCTATTTCTGCCGTGAAGCAGTAATGCGTTTCGGTTTGAAGAGTGGGGCAGCCGTTGTAACTATACTTGAGATCTTAGAACTGATATCTTAAGGTGGGTGGCGCATTTACGCTGTAGATGTCTATGGGCTCCAGTTACCACTTAGCATGAGGTGGGCTGTGAGCTCGTTCACCCATCTAAGCAATAAAAATAAAATTAAAAAAACTTATGTAAGTTTGTTTGTACGTAACGGAATTTTTAATCGTAAATTTTACTGACTAAATTTAATTAGTTATTATTAACTAGAAAATTGGCACATTCATCAAAGGCCAGTTAACTGGGCCAGTTAGAATACAATAATTTTATAACTGCGCTCTAATATTATGATATATACAAAAACAAAATAGATTTAGGTGCGTCAATTTGATACAAAAGTTTTCATGGTTACGTTTTTATTATTATTCCGTCGATGGATGATGGACTTAGAGCAGACAGCATTTGATTTTGAGCGGTAACCGGAGCCCTGAAAAATTATAACAGAGACACCGCCGTCTACCGTCTGTGAAAATGATGAGGTGGAAATCTTAATTGTATTTTTGTGTTTTTATTGCCCTTGTAGGCAGACGAGCATACGCCCCGCTTGATAGTGAGTGGTTACTGTCGCCCGTGGACTTCAGCAATGCCACAGGCAGAGCCAAGCTGCTGCTTACCGTTAAAAATTGCTATAATACTCAGAAAATGCGAATTCTGAACGCTACCTATTGTCCGGGCAATCAATTAATCTCCGCCCTTAATTAACATAATATGACATTCACGGGAAGAGATGAGGTGGTACATTTTACGCTATATTAACGAGCTTAGATAACTCCAGAACGTGCCGAATGGAATAACTATAAGCTAAAAAACAATAGACATTATAGTGAGATGACTAATGCGACATGATCATCGTTAGAGTATTCCGTAACTCAACTCAGCCAAGTTTTGATTCAAGATGAAAGTCCGGAACGCGTTAATAGGCTTGGACTTGCGAAACATTCGCTTGATTGGCGCAGTACACCCAGGGCCGTACGCGCGGGTAGTCATAATATTATTATTATTATTATTATTATTTTATTGCTTAGATGAGTGGACGAGCTTACAGCCCACCTGGTGTTAAGTGGTTACTGGAGCCCATAGACATCTACAACGTAAATGCGCCACGCACCTTGAGATATAAGTTCGAAGGTCTCAGTATAGTTACAACGGCTGCCGCACCCTTCAAACCGAAACGCATTACTGCTTCACGGCTGAAATAGGCAGGGTGGTGGTACCTACCCGTGCGGACTCACAAGAGGTCCTACCACCAGTAATATATTAAGTTTATTAAAGTTCGGTACGAAATGTTTCTGTAAACGTATGTTTATTCCAGTCTGTTTGTAATATTAAATAAGCGCTTTTTACTAAATGCATATCGACGCTTGAAAGGCAAACGTGACTAAGAGACAATAACTGCTTTATACATAAATGATAGGCAATAACCATATTCGATGCGCAAAAAAATATATTTCTAGGTTAGAATCATTTCAATCCTACAGCTACTAGCTATATTCTACTACAGCTAGATTCGTTAAAATATTCGTTCGTTTGTTTTCAGGTATTTCAACTTTAAATTAGTCCACTGTAAAGTTCACGCATTGTCGCTTAGTCACGTTTGCCTTTCAAGCGTCGATATGTATGTATACACGGTACATACATTAAAATTGTTTTCGTCTGTCTGTTTGTGCCGGTTAATCTCTGGAGTGGCTGGACCAATTTTGACGGGACTTTGACTGATAGATAGCTGATAATATAAGGAGTAACTTAGGCTACTTTTCAGACTAGCTTCGCCCCGCGGCGTCACTCGCGGTACAACAATAACCGCGGGTAACATCTCGGGACTCAGCTAGTTTATAAATAAAAATTTACTGTTGTACTTTGAATGTGTAAAAACTATAGATAGAGTAAAAAAGACACAGATTGCATTACATAAAGTTTGTGTTTTGTATGGTAGAGCTATGAAGCCCTGTGTGGTCAGAGCGCGGAGGGCCCAATCTCGGCGGTCCGTGCTGGAGTCATGGTCCAGACGGCTGGCTGATCCTTCGGCCGGTCGTAGGACCGTCGAGGCGATTCGCCCGGTCCTTGTGGATTGGGTGAATCGTGACAGAGGACGCCTCACTTTCCGGCTCACGCAGGTGCTCACTGGGCATGGTTGCTTCGGTGAGTTCCTGCACCGGATCAGAGCCGAGCCGACGGCAGAGTGCCACCATTGTGATTGCGACTTGGACACGGCAGAGCATACGCTCGTCGCCTGCCCCGCATGGGAGGGGTGGCGCCGTGTCCTCGTCGCAAAAGTAGGAAACGACTTGTCGTTGCCGAGTGTTGTGGCATCGATGCTCGGCGACGACGAGTCGTTGAAGGCGATGCTCGACTTCTGCGAGTGCACCATCTCGCAGAAGGAGGCGGCGGGGCGCGTGAGAGACGCACAATCCCGCCGCCGTCGAGCGGGGGCCAGGGAGGCGGATCTCGCCCAAGCCCTGGCCCTCTAAGTGTTTCGGGTCCCCCTCACATGTCGGTCTGGGGACCGGCGAGGGGGGCCTAAGAAGACGACGTGCAAGCTGCTCTGCACGCGTTTTACGCAAGAGCATCCGGGTGATGGAAGGCCGGCTATCCTCGACTCACGCTGGTTCTGGTCCAGCGGGGTATTCCGTAGGATAGCTCACTCTAACCGGCGCCATCTAGGCGGGCTTAGGATAGCCTGCCGACCGAGAGGGCTGGTGGTCGTGGCGCCGACGACCGCCGGTCCGGCGTCCCGAGGGGGAGGGTGATGGGAGAGATGTGCTCCGCACTAAACGCTTCACTTTCCCCCCTCTGCCTCTTCATGAGTTCTGTCTCATGCGAGGTTTGGACGTTGGTTGTTGAGCGACAGGAGGTTTTAGTCAGTTCGACTCTGACATGCCCCGCCCTCCATCCCCAGTGGAGGGCGGAAGTCCGCTATGAAGCACCGTCTTGTATAACGGGCAGAGTGTCCACCTGGAAACAGTAAGTTATTGTCGGAAGACTCACCGAAATAGCGCTAGTGTAGGAAGTGGAAATGATATGAATATAGCGTGTTTTCAAACGGAGTGAAGTGTGCTGGGTTGATGTAAAGTGAGGTAGTTTATGGCGCTGTTTTTAAAATCTTTCCACTTGCTAATGTGGCGCCATCTTAATTGGTTCATTTTCAGCGGACACTTTTTAAAACACTAAGATGGCGCTGCTCACTTCTACCATCCATAGTGTTTTGTCTGGAAGTGGGAACACAAAATTTAAAAAATATTAATATTTTTATTTCATATATAAGAGTACTCATACTGTTGCGTATGTTACTTTATTCGGCTCTTTTATTCACAAAAGTCTTATTTAAATAATAATTCACTACAATCTGTTTGTGTTTTACTCAAATAACGGATATTATACTACATACAATTGCATTGCCCTAATGTCGACATAAAATCAGGCCAAATGAAATCAACGAATATTCCGTAGACTTATCGAGATGTTCGTGGTCAAATAAATAAAACTGCCCGGCTTGACTGATAAGTGTCCACGATGAACAAACCTGGGCCAAAAAATTTGTAATGCCCATGAGTCGGCGCAAGACTTGCTTTATTTAGTAATCTCGCAAAGAACATCTTTAGAGATCCATATTAAGGTTCATTCTCAACTATGAATGGCTAGGAGGATATATTACTAAAGTTTTGTGGAGATGTTTCAGTCGTGCAAGGTATTTCGATAATTTGAAACCTCCCACGCCACTGAATACCCTGGTTACGGTACTGGCATCCTGGTACTCTGCTCATTGGCCAGCAGCCAATCCTCGCCAATACATACATCATGATGGGTAAACAAAGATTAAAAACATTGTTACGGAAATAAATTGCGTTCATTGATCTTACACCTAGATTGTTGTACTACGGATTTTTACGACCGACTCTAGATGAGTTTGTGTGGGATCTTTAAATTAAGTATTACATCTTTTTTGAAATACATATAAAATCGATATGTAATCTCGAATTTAGGATTTAGTTTATATAAATTTTATATTTCAATGATTATAATGACTGGAGATCACAAGAGATTTTTATGGTTTAAAATTAAAATAAAACGTCATTTATGGACTACGAAAACAATTCATGATTTTTAATAAAGCAATTATTTAATGTCTGATTTATTTCCTCCGGTGGCACTCTAAAAAAATTGTAGATATCTTGCTATGATACATTAGAACAAATTAAAATTGAAATCGCAGTGCCCTCTAAAGGATCAGAAGTCTGGTATACTTGTATTCAGTGATGAGATTATGCCGTTCTTCCAATCCCACAAACTTGAGAGACTGTACTTGAGATGTCCTCGGGGATTATTTCCACCATTCCTCCATCATCATTTTCCATGAAAGGATAACTTTGTGTAATATAAAATCGGAAGCCCTAATATTTGCGTAAATACTGGTGGCAATATCTTTGTAATCGTGTACCAACACCCTGCCTACCTCCACTGTGGTCCCAACGGCGATGCGGTCCGATTTAAAGGGTGCAACAGCCGTTCTTCATGAGCCCAGGAAACAACTAGAAACCAATACCTTATATCTTAATTTAATAGTGATATTTCCATCATATCTATCGGTTCCGGTAACCACTTAACGCCAGGTGGGCCTTCACTCATCACTCATTAAATTTTATTTGCTTCTCAGTTTTATCTTTTGTTTGTGTAGCAATAACCCATTTTACCGGCTTGTTTAGTCTGCATAGAAGTATAGGTTGAAAGAAATATATGCATGTATTTATATGTAATATGTTTATGCATATACATATTTATATGTAATATGTTTGCACTCTTTAAACGCGATGAGCACGCTTAACGAATCGATCTTGATTGCATATTGCATTACATTGCATTTGCATACACAGAAGTTATTGAGCTGGAGTGTGGGAAAACGATAGTGTTGATTTATATGCATTAAATTTAATTTATAATGCGCTAAAACTTATTTAAAACAAGGTCGGTATTTCGAGTGTAATTCTGGACGGAACCCATAAAGCGTAATTGTCGATTACCTTCAAGACAAGAGGTCAAAGTTTTAATTGATTAGAATAACAGATTTCACAGCCTTTTTAAAAAAAATGAAACAATTGGCAGACAAACCAAATCGATTGCTTTAGAAATTAAGAACTGTTTTCCTTCGCCTTGCTGTCCAGTGAATGCACAGCCCGCTGGGTTTCTCGCCGGATCTTCTCCGAAGGTCGCGATTCCGATTCGGCGGTAGATTCTGCAAAGCGCTGCTCTTGCTTGCTCCTGTAAGCACACTCTCCCAGATTGAGCCTGTTAGATAACTTACCAGACATAGCGTAACTGGAATAGCCTCTTAGCCTGTGAACTGAACTATTCATCCGCGCATTGAAATACGGAATAGCTCTATCTCGCTATGGAATAGCTCCTTAGAAAAAAGTTATAGGCATAGCTTAACGAAGCGAGCGAAACTAGTTTCAATTGATAAATACGTTAGATCGATGTTTGATCAACCCGCTTTTATTTCTGTTTCTATCACGCAAAGGGGCTCGTTTAGGCAGTTACCTTCCGGACCTGTTAATTGTTGCATCGCTAAAAGACTCGCGAAAATCTACGTAACGATAATTGAACGTTAATTTTGTTCACCTCCATTGTATTCCGTACGAAAAACACGATAGCAATTTTTTTATTTATTGTTTAGATGGGTGGACGATCTTAACGGCCCAAGTGGTGTTGAGTGCTTACCGGTGCCCATGGACAACAACAACCTTTACCAATATTATTATTTTTTCCAAAATTTTATACATTAAATGGCTCTCCTGTAAAGTTGCAAAAATGTCACTTAAACCAAAAAGCCAAATTCACCTCTCGATATGATTTTTACATTTAACTTGAACTTGAAGTAAGCGAACGTTAATCCGGTTGCTTTTGTTACGTATTAAATATTAGAACAACCTTGTCACATTCACACACATCTACACACATATATTATACTAAGACTTGTATAGAGGTTCTATGTAATATTTATATGTAATATATTGTATAGTTCTATGTTGAATTCGCCGTGGCCTAAAGGATAAGGCGTCCGGTGCATTTGTATCTAGCGATGCAACGGTGTTCGAATCCCGCAGGCGGGTACCAATTTTTCTAATGAAATACGTACTTAACAAATGTTCACGATTGACTTCCACGGTGAAGGAATAACATCGTGTAATAAAAATCAAACCCGCAAAATTATAATTTGCGTAATTACTGGTGGTAGGTTCTCTTGTGAGTACCATCACACTGCCTATTTCTAACGTGAAGCAGGAATGCGTTTCGGTTGAAGGGTGGGGCAGCTGTTGTAACTATACTGAGACCTTAGAACTCATACCTCAAGGTGGGTGGCGGCATTTACGTTGTAGATGTCTACGGGCTCCAGTAACCACTTAACACCAGGTGGGCTGTGAAATCGTCCACCCATGAAAACAATAAAAAAAATTATAAAATTTCGTTATGCTATATTATAATACATATTTGTATTTTTATATATTACTAGCTGACCCGGCAAACATTGTTTTGCCATATATAAGATTTTTAGGGAATTTCTAGTGTAGAAAAAAAAAACTAACTTATTGTAAGTGTGTAAGGATGTGGTAAATGAGTGAAAGAGATATTTAGTGCTGTGAACGATGAGGGAATATATAATACAAATAACAAAACCTCATTCAACCACATAATACCTCATTATAACAAAAAAAAAGTCCAAAAAAAAAAAATGTTAGGGGTGGACAACCCTAATCACTTAGGGGTATGAAAAATAGATAGTAGCCGATTCTCAGGCTTACTGAATATGCATACAAAAATTCATGAGAATCGGTCAAGCGGTTTCGGAGGAGTATGGGAACGAACATTGTGACACGAGAATTTTATATATTAGATATATATTGAGATAGACAAATAGGCATACAATTTAGACGTAACCATATTGTACCAACGAAGTAGGCTTAAAGTATACAAAATATTTTGGATGCAAATAAAATGTAATTGTAAACTACTCGTATATGTCACCATTTTAGAGATACTGAGACTTCGTTGAGAGGATTGTTTGTAATTAAATTTACAGTTGAATGTGATGTTAACAAAACTTGAAAGGACCAACAAAATGTCTCCTTTCTAAATATAAACCAGACGAAATGTAAAATGGACCGATTCTAATTCGGTGCGTGCGCGCCTAACGGGCCGTGTGTGTGTTGCCGCATGCAAAAAACATTCAGATGTTTGGAAGTTTTTCACTTAAGCGAGTGGTGATATGGTTCGGTATATTGACGCTTTGAATTTTATCCTACGGGGCGATTTTTTTTATTGCCCTTGTAGGCAGACGAGCATACAGCCCACCTGATGTGCTGAAAAAAAGTGCTGTTATTACCTATAATTTTGATCTAGAGGATTAAAAATTGACCTCCACATACTTAGCCAATGTTTTTAAGTATATGTAGTTAATTAATTTAACTATGCATTTAACCTTGGAGTAGTGAATGGGCTTAAGAGTAAAATGCAGTAGGTACGTCCGTTTTGTTTTGTAAGCTTCTGAATTGATTATAAAGAAAGATAAATATAATCTGTGTGAAAAGAATAGTAAATATCAAGAAATCCTTTTTTTTGTAATTCTTTTTTTTTATTTCCCTTGTGGTGAGTGTTTACCGTCGCCCATGGACTTCAGCAATGCCAGGGGCAGAGCCAAGCCGCGGCCTACCGTTAAGTAGTCTCCACAAGCCTCGTTTGGAAAAGGAAATGTCATAGCGCTCGGGAAAGACCGTGGAGGGGAGCTCATTTCAAAGCCGGATGGTACGTGGCAAAAAAGATCTCTGGAAGCGCACTGTGGATGAACGCAGTGGCTCCAGGTAGTATGGATGAACTCTACTCCGGTGGCGGGCGATGCGATTATAAAAACGAGATGATGGTATCATCTCAAACAATTCCTCAGAGCACTCCCATGGAACATACGGTACAAAATACAGAGGGAACCGAAGTCCCTTTTCGACGAAGCTTGTCTATGTACAAACTTATTTTGAAAGCGTCGTATACGCGATTCACGCATCTGTCATGTATACTATTGTTAGGCGGTGAGCAGTTTTATAGTTTAAAAAAAAATCTTTTAATAAACACTGAATTTATTTATCCTTTACAAGAATCTGATGTTACACGAACAGAGTAAGACTGTTACCTTAAGATTGATGTCGAACTTTTTGAGTTTCAAGGAGAAAAAGAATATATACAGGAATAGTATTTACTAGACAATTAGTAAATGAGTCATTTAGACTATGAATCATATTAGTAAACATATTTAGGTTCCAAAACAACAACATTAGTAAATGACAGGATATTAGAAATGTGAGAGGAATACATAATAATATTAACTAATGTTCTAATTATCAATGAAGATTTGATGTAAATTTAAAAATATACAAATGATTTAGTAACATAAGGAAATAAGTATGCTATATATAATATATTAATAACAATGATTTAGAACTTAAGAATTAAAAGTTAGAGTGTATGTGTTTATAATAATTGATATATGACTTCGGTACTAGTGTGAGGGGCATAACATAATATGATTTTCTATGATAGCTACCTCTAGAACATATTAACAAACGAGAGAAACATAGTTTCTTTGTGGCCTCAAATGTTCAAAAAGTTTGAAGAAGGACATATCTTACCTTCGGAAACCGTGGAATAACCAAAGTTCTCTAGAAAATTCGCCTGCGAAACAAAAGCACTGAAGTCTTTCCATAGATGTAGGCTCCATATTTGCAATACCAACTGCTACGTTTTTTTAAAATTCCTGATGCTGTTTACACGAAAATTGATACTAATAGTATCGTCTAGTACGTAAAAAATGCTGCTGAGGAGTTGTTCGAGATGATACCGGTTTCTGATCTCGTTTTTACCATCGCACCGCCCGCCACCGGAGTAGAGTTCATCCATACTACCTGGAGCCACTGCGGTCATCCACAGTGCGTTTCCAGAGATCTTTTTTGCCACGTACCATCCGGCTATGGAATGAGCTCCCCTCCACGGTGTTTCCCGAGCGCTATGACATGTCCTTCTTCAAACGAGGCTTGTGGAGAGTATTAAGCGGTAGGCAGCGGCTTGGCTCTGCCCCTGGCATTGCTCAAGTCCATGGGCGACGGTAACCACTTACCATCAGGTGGGCCGTATGCTCGTCTGCCTACAAGGGCAATAAAAAAAAAAATTTTAATGTCTCTTAACATCGTAAGTAACCTACAAAACATAACAGCCAAAATAAATATAAACCACAGGATGTTAGAAAAAAAAATGTTCGTTAGAGTAACACGCTTACGCCCAACAGCTGCCTAATGGATCGGGAAAGTGTCAATGTAATGTGCGATGCAAAAAAAATTCAAACTCAAGCAGACGGCGAGCTTTTTTGCTACGAACATTTTAATGCAGGTACGGTCTTAACACGCTTTCATTAGTCTGCAATGTCACTATGGAATCAAATAGATCGGGAATCTATACTTATACCGTGTTTAAGCATTGATTCGAAACTTTGTGTTATGAACATACCTCACAACTGTTTATTTATAGAACGAAGTAGTAGTGTTTAAAAAAAAATGTTGGTTTAAACCGTGTCCTTAAAATTGTATTAAACCACCTACTGAGCTTCTCGACGGATCTTCTCAGTGTATCGCGATTCTGATCCGCTGGTAGATTCTCTGAAGCACTGCTCTTGCTAGGGCTAGTGTTAGCAAATTCTCTCAGGTTGAGCCCGTGAACTCACCTACACGTCCAAATACAGCTGTAATAGCCCCTTGGGACACAAGCGATCAGTTTATTGGATATATTAGTGGACGAGCTTACAGCCCACCTGGTGTTAAGTGGTTACCGGAGGCCATAGACATCTACAACGTAAATTCAGCGACCCACCTTGAGATATGAGTTCTAAAATCTGAGTATAGTTACAACGGCTGCCCCACCCTTCAAACCGAAACGCATTACTGCTTCACGGTCTTAAACTAGTCACGTAAGAAATGATGCCATGAATTTAATCACTGGAAGTAGTGTCCGCGCTCATCTACCATCAATCGTATACGCTTTATGTCTGGCGCTGCCTTTATGTCAACGCTTCCGTTGTGTCGCAAAACATTGAGGTTTCGTGGGCTTGCGGTTCAATTTGACTACGATTTCGCGATGCAAATTTAATACAATTGTACTGTTATTTTTTATTTATGTTGGGTGACGACATCGATACTGCGGTGTTTTGGGTTGTGGTTGCCACTCAACAACAAGCCCGGCGCGAGTACTTATACTTCTAGTCAAAAAATAATATTGAAATTTTAGTTAAAGTTTAACTATCAGGTTGTAACCATTTGGGTCGGTTTTTGGCTACTGCGCCATGCAGTAGGACTTTTCAATGTGAACTTCCTTAGAATCTCATTCTAATCTAAAAAAATTAAATTTTCGAATAGGAAATCGTACATCCGTGAATTGTGTCGACTGTCTCGCAAAGACATGATCTTATAATGCTTATCATCACGGGTGACATAAACTTCAATATTTGCCTAAGCATAAATATAGATAAAGCATGCGTGTGTGCATTCGTTTTTCAAAACTAATCTCGACCCAATTTTTTGCACTCGAGAATGGAATGGAGTGGAATGTAACCCGAGATAGAGATGTTCTCAAACCTAAAACGTTTGTCTTGTTGGAGTATAGAAAAAAAATTTTTTTTTATCTCGAGCTGCCTATAGCTGTCACTTGTCTACAGTCCGAAAGCAGTAACAGTGTCAGTTACGTCCTTTGTAGCAATCGTTATAAAAATACGAAGAAAATTGACATGATTAAGGCTAAAGAAGAGGCTTAAGGCTAAAGAATTTCAAGACCTTGAACAGAAACAAGATTAAAAACAATGTGTAGACAGACCTTCAGTCTAGTGAATAAAAACATCTGCACCGCGGAAGATTTTCCCTTTGTTGTTTCCTATATACTGGCGATCCCAACGTGACTTATTCCCTAATTCCTAACACTATAGTTCCTATATTAAGTACACGAATCAATCATGCTTTCTGATTCAAATTGTTACTTGTTCTAGCAATTCAATTGAGGTTTTTATCTTTTTCAATTACAAATTGCTGTGTAAAATTTATAATAAAGAGGAGGTTACAAGGTTTTGATTTTAGTTTGCAATTGTTCGTGGGCAGTTGTTTTTCGCTTTCTATACATTACGTATTTTTGTATTCAATGAATGGCTATTCGACTCATCAAAGCACATGATCGCTTTGCGTCTGAATTGCTAGTGCAGCTATACAAGCACGTCGAATTACGAGCATTTTAAACCTCTTTTAAAGTTCTGCATTCATTTACTTTTCATTAATATCAGTATTAGTAGAGAAGATCACGACCTGCAACACTGTACAGTGGATGCACACCTTTATACAGCCACACAGGATTCTCGCTTTAAAAACATCAATATAAAGGATCTGTTACCTACATCTTCTTTGTGGGACACACTTGACAAAGTGCTCGTGATTTCGCTAGGTAGTAGCATTCATTAGGTCCCCAAAATATTTAAGAATTGCCTGATGCACTTTAAGATCTGGGGGTTTAAAGCGCTTCTTGTACACCGAACCGTGGTGGCCTTCGTTGCTTTCTTTGTTAGGTCAGTTCATCAGGTTAGTGATTGGCTGCGTGATCTCCTACCTACAGTGATTGCAAAACAATACTTCCATTCTTTGAAAACTAACGTAAACATGATTTATCGCCACTAACGTCCTGCTTCCTTTTAATTTGCAAAACTATAATATAATTATTTACATGAAATCCTTCATATCGAAGGATGAGAATCCGTTGATAAATATAATTCTCGGTGACAATTAAATTTATTATTCCACTTTATCATTATATACAGTGTCACGTGTAAGGTCATGTAAAAATAATCATAACAGGAAAACCAAAACGTTTTAATTGAAAATTTTGCAGTTTATTAACCGCAAATATGTGTAAATTAATAAACATTATTAATTAGCAAATCAGACGTTTTTTCACGAATAAATCTATTATAATTATAAGTCGATATTTTCCCTATAGATTCTGAAACGCATGGACGGATTTCGTGATAATTTTCAGGAAATTTTGAAGTTTGATTCGATTGATTCAAAGTCAAGTTAATATATTTACCATCTGCTATTTCCGTTTGTCACCTGAATTTCTTCTTTCTTTTAGTAACAACTATGTACGAATTTTTTTTTAAAACAAATTGCCAATAAACAAAATAAAAAGTATATATAAAGTAAAATTAATCCAAAGTTTGAGGGGTCAATAGTCATGGCCGAATTTCTAGCATTCGAACGTTAGTATAATAAATACAATAATCTAATATATGAATAGAAATTATGAATCGAGAACTTATTTATGTTGATTATTAAGAAAACAATACATAAGTTAAAAGTTTAAAACCGGCTAAAGCTAAACTTGTAAGATAAGTGAAATTCAGGCTGGCTACTTTGTTCAAAATCTTGTTTGAAATTAGACGTGACTTAGTTAACCCTTAATAAATGTGTATTGGATGTAGCGATAGTACTAGTCAACTATTAGCGTGTCAAATCAAATCTAGATGTCAATTAATGTTATTACTTACTTTAAAAAAATATATTTAAATGTTCATTTGCCCGAGTTTTGCAGCTTCTACAGATTTCACTAATTTTGGAATTCTACAAAAATGTAAGTTGGGACGGTCCTTAATTCATTTTAATTCAAATATTGCCTTAACTTAACAATAGTCGGAATGTTATTTCCGTCCTTCAAGAGTGCTTAAGTTGAATGGAAATCTGAATTAACGATTTCAATAATACAACTTAGAATATGAATATTGCCAGAATGATCCCTACTATTTACATCTTGGAATCGTTCTGTTTATTAAATAGCCAAAAATAATGCAGTTCCAGGCTTCAGAGAGAAATAGCCATGAAACTTTAATTGATTAAGAATGCTATCTACAATTGCTAGAAGATGGTGTGCCTTCTTTTTTTTGGTCAGTCATGATAGGCACTCTAGTGTACCTAGCTAATGATGAGTGTTATCACGTATCTTTCGACGCCTTTATGGATTGCATTTTAGATATTAAAATCTAATGAGATGCGAGATCCGTACATCGTGTGAAGATATATAGACGTATTAACGAAATTTCAGATTATATGGAAATTGGAAGCTTTGACACTGAATAACAAAGTGACCTTACAATACTTCAAGGGTCACAGGAAAAACCCGTATGCGTTTTATAGTTTCCGAATACCCCGTTGAATTATCTTTGACAAGTCCATTGACTTCGAAACCGATATGAATAATTTGAATGCACTATATCGTGAACAATAAATTTGTCAATACATTGTAAACAACCATGAACCGACCACAGTTTGTGAATATCTTTGTTTTGTGGATCACATGAGTGTTACCGTTTGAAATTCAAATAAAAATCCGAATTTTAGATTTTATTAATTCTAAATACATTCTTGTTGCGCCTAATCCCACTCCTTTTTATGACTATGTTGGGTCATATCTTTTAAGTAGTACATTAATAAGACGGGCAGAATTACCCCAATCCTCCTTAGAAATGAAGTCTTGGATTATGTCACAGTCTATGAAAACAGCAATCCAAGCTCTTCAGTTTTTCTTTTGGTTAGTCATAACAATCTGGAAATACCATACTGAGAATAATGTGAAAATTAAGACAAATTTAAAAAAAAACATCGATTAATTTTCATTAAACAATTTGCTCTAGGCAAGTAAGGCTCGGGGAAGACCTATGTCCAGCGGCTGAAAGTGTAACAAAATTCGTTCAAAATATTTGTTTTACTCGTTAATAAAAGAAAGGTTGTTGACACAGGTACCTAACAAGGGAAAGCATCGACCGGCTTCTACCCTTTAAGTACGACTATTTTATGTCCTTACAAAGTGCTTTAACGGGAATAAATTATATGCTCGTGATTATATCATCTACGGTGTTTCATTAATGTTAATATTTTTCTCAAGGTAATTCCAATGTTCGAATTACATAGAGGCTTCTTGTAATATTATTTTAGTATCAAATGAAAAAAGAAAATTTATCTCTTTGTCGTTTAATTCATAACTGTGACGTGTGATGTCTTTGTCGTTTTACACCAACCCACATAAGTCATTAAGCACTAATTTGAATGGTCTTCATTCTTGTCATCAGGCATTTCCTCCCCCCTCCGGTTAATTGAAGCGATGACTTTTGAAGTCTGGAAGTGGTTTATGTCTATTTTCATTATTACAACGTACAAACTAGTAGCATTGTATATTTTTTTGTTTGTCGTTATTGATCGCGACGGTATAAATCTTATTTTCTTATACATCATACCGAGATAGATGATCATACTGTGACTTTGCAAGTAATGGATTTTGTTTTTTTGGAACCAATATTAGGAAATTACTTAAATAAATAATAAATAAATAAAAAGCCTCTAAAATACAAAGTAAATAGGTATTTAATAATTTTATTTTTTTTCACTAATGTTTGGCAGGAACCCATTAAGCACGGTGAAGGCCTCCTCCAAGTCCTTCCATTTAGTTCTATTTTGGGCTACCTGTATCCATCGAGGGCCAGCAATAGCTTTTATATCGTCTTCCCATTTTGATATCGGGCGACCCTTTTTTCTTTCCCTTGTGACCCTTCCCTTCTTGCAGTTCATCTCTGGTCCTTAAGTCTTGTTTCATGATCAGCCCACTTCCACTTCAAGTTTCTGGCATACTCAAGAGCATCTATAGCTTTTTGTTTGTTCTCTAATTTTTGTGTGTCTGATTTTATGAATTTTGCCTTTGATGTAAACTTCCAAGTTTGTCAGCCATAGGTAAAGCATGGTAGAATGCAGGAATTCAGAACCTTGGTTTTTAAGTGTATTGGCAACGTACTTTTAAATACTTCACGTAAATTCCATTACTACAGGAAATTACTTATCATAATTTTTATTCCTGCCGTTGCGCCGTTGCGATCAGGTACAAGTAATTATTCGATTTGGCTGAAGTTATGTGGGCAGCGAGCGGCCCTTGCCTCATTCACTCCGAGACTAGGGCAGAGGAAGTTTCAATTGGACACAACACGATAATAGTCCTATTTCCTTCGGTATATTCTTGAATGCCCGTATTCTTGGCGAAATTTATAATGTACTAGTCTGCTAGTACAATTGGGGGCGATTTGTTTGGGAATTCAGTTGAGTACTTTAGTTCTGAGCGATTGTGTTTTTGTGATCGATGGTACTTTTATTGTATTGTACAAATTGATGATTTTCTTTGTTAAAACTATTTTGTGCAAACATTCATTCACTAGTAATATTTCGATTCAGTATTTACTTCGGTTTTCACAAAATAAATCGTATACTAAACAGTTTTCGTGGTCACAGTTAATCTTGATTTCACTTCACAAATTGCGAGTGTTGCAAACTTTTTTTTTAATTAATCCATTTATATATCTTTTTTATAAAACAAGCGTATTGTTTGCCGCTAGCTGTGAAAGTTCAAAGTCGAACTAATAATGTGAATGTTCAAATTGATAAATTTGAAGCGCGTAATGATCTAGAGAGTCTAGACGCTCGTTCAGAGCATTCATGAAAACAGCCTTGATTTCTTTTTTGTTATTGAATTTTAAACGAAAGAATCAATGTCTGTTTTATTTTAGTACAACTAGATGATAACGCCATCTTGTTGTGTCTTTAAAGCGGTCAGTTGCCCTCAATTAAGAAAAATAGTATTATTATTCGCCAATAGATGTCGGGAAGAATTGATTATTGAAAACACGAATAAAACAACATTTTTTGAAAATAAATCGTAGCTAGAGCGATTTATCGCCCCCGAAATCCCCTGTATACTAAATTTTGTGAAAAGCCGTTGGAGCCGTTTCCGAGATTCAGATTATATATATACAAGAATTGCTTGTTTAAAGGTATAAGATACAAGAGTAACAAGCATTTTTCGATGACACTGATGCTATCATCAACATTGATGTGAACGAGTTCATTGTCAAGAACGACTTTAATGAAGAAAAAACAAAACGCGTTCTATCTGCAATTTCTGTGTGAGAAATCTACGTTTTGTTCGCCGATTAACGTGACCTCGTTGGAACTTTTTTTTTTTTTGGAACTCACAAGAAATTGTATCAGTTCACGTAACTGCGATTGTTAAGTAATTCTGGCCGTTGATTTAATCGGCTCAGGTAGTTGATGTCTGTGCAGTGTCGTTGGTCTTTCTAAGAAAATTACTATCAAGCGTATCGTGTGTGTATTTCAATGGATTTGATTGGTTCGATTTCGAGCGAAACGTGCCGTTAAAATTTACATTCAATCACGTCATCCTTCCGCTCTTCTCTACATAACTCTCTTAGTGCTGAACTTATTTTCACGTATTTTGCTGAAATTGCTAGGCTTTTTGAAATAAGGTACTTTATATAAAAAAAATAACTTAGAAAAAAATGCTAAATTCACAGTAATAAAATTTTAAATGGTTATTTGTAAATGTTATTAACTTATTAAAAAGTTATAAAAGCGCGCGCTAAGTTACGTCCGTACAGGTACCTAATACTTATAAATATCAAACTGCGCAAATAGTCGGTATTCCGACGCTCCATGCTTTATACGCATTAATAGAGAGTCGATAAGGATTGAAATATTCATTGATAATTAACTTTTCCAATTTTGGGAATTGGAACGAAAGTAACAAGAGTAATCTATTCACAATTTGAATACTGTAGACTACCTTCAAATATCAACCACACGTGATTCAACAGTCTCACAAGCTCGCAAACTGAAAAGTTGTCCTACTTTGACGCATTTTTCAACCGAATCGCTGGGAGACCCCGAAATAACAGATTAGTTTAATGGTGTATAACTGTTATTTCTCGTGCTCTGGTAACTTTAGTTTCTCCGTAACGTAATTTCGCCCTCAAATCGGTGTCCAATATCCATGGGAAGCAATTTTAACTGAACGGCCAAGAAAAGAATAGTGGACACGCTTCATTGAACTTCAGAGGCGAGGCAAACGATTATCAAGAAACAAACAGAGTGAATGTCGTGTCGATAAAATTGGGGTTTTGTTCAAACTCTTTATCATAAACAAAATTCTCTGTCGATTTAACAACTTTTGGATGGTTAGTCACTAAGCTGATATAGAATATTGAATTTAAATGCAATTCAGATATACGTTGTTAATAAATTTAATATATTAAATTGCAAATACCTTATTACACATACAATTATTGAAAGGGTTCTTTTCACCACGGTTTCCGAATTTTATGAGTTGGCGCGATATTTTGGGGGCTTTTGAAAGCATCAAGATCACGGGAACACTTATAATGTAGATAGCCGCGAAAAATTAAACGAAATGAAAAGTTAATAAAAAAGTAAAAACAACGATCCAGGTTTCCGTAGTGTTGTGCAAGATATAGAGTACGGAAAACCCACGAGAGCAACGTTCATGTTTGATTATAGTTTACTTAAAAGAATATTAACAGGTACAAACCCTTTTTTTTTATTTCTTACGTGTACAAATGAGGCCGTCAGTGCAAAAGTGCCCGAACCCACAAATTTTCATAATCATGCTTATAATTCTACAATAAATATTACAATTTATTTAAAAATAATAAATTTTGATGCAAAACCGGCCTATGCATAGTTTCCTCCATAGATAACAGATGGCTTTGTAAACAATATTTTTGCGCGTATTGTTTTTTTGCCTACTCAAATTCAAATTGATAAAAACTTAAATCTCATTGCTCCCTTATACAAATACAATTAATTTTTATATCTCTTATAGGCAGGCGAGCATACGGTCTATTTGTTGGTGGGTGATTATCGTCGCTCATAGATGTCAGAAATGCCAGGGCATAGCCAAGCTGTTACCTATCGCTAAATTTATTTTCTCTTATTTATTTAACAAAATAAAATGTCAGGCAGTGCTATAATTGTCGCTCAAGAAGGTCAGCAGTGTTTAGGGGAACAATCCACCTGCTGCCTTCCGCTGACATCGCTTTAAGAAGCACATATGACAGCGATCGAGATATAAAGTGTTCAACTCAGACCGCGATGAATCTGGATGGCACGATGTAAAGTGATCTCTTGAAACGCTATATTATGGATGAATGCAATAGCTCCAGATGAATTGCTGTCGCTATTACTGTTTTTTTATTTTATTTTTATTGCTTAGATGGGTGGACGAGCTCACAGCCCACCTGGTGTTAAGTGGTTACTGAAGCCCATAGACATCTACAGCGTTAATGCGCCACCTACCCTGAGATATAAGTTCTAAGGTCTCAGTATAGTTACAACGGCTGCCCCACCCTTCAAATCGAAACGCATTATTGCTTCTCGGCAGAAATAGGCAGGGTGGTGGTACCTATCCGTGCGGACTCACAAGAGGTTCTACCACCCAGTGTTCAACCCAAGCCGCGATGCATCTAGATGGTACGATGTAAAATGATCTCTTGTAACGCATTATATATGAATACAATAGTTCCAGAAGAATTGCTGTCGCTATTACTGAAATCACTACAGTCTTGAAAATTCTGTGCCTATTTTGAAACATATAGAGCAGCGATATTCGTGCTGTGGTCCACTTACACGAGTTGGTCTGTAACATCGACTGCCTTTTTTTATACATACAATAGTTAAATGTAACCGTGAAATTAGATAGCGCGACTCTTTCTATGAAAGTCGACCCATTTTATCAGCATAATTAACTAATGTACATTAGTGTGCCGTGTCAATTACAATTACATCATCACGCTTAGTTACCCAGGTCGTAGGTCGAGTGGGGGAGGAAGTGATTACGAAGCTCTAATTATATTTCACAATTATAATCCGAGTGAAATGTACTGGTTGTATGGTTAGGCAGACAGAAGGTAGCGGTTTGGCTTTGCCCGTAGCATTGTTGATGTCCATGGGCGACGGTGACTGCTAACCGTCAGGTATGCTCAGCTGCCGACAGTGGCAATGTTGTTAAACTGTGGTAAATAGATATATGATTGGCATTACAATACAAACGCCATTGATGACCACTGAAGCATTGTGGCTAACTTTTCAAAAGTAATCGTGAGTGTTTTAGGGCGTGAATATTCGAACTAGACGAGGTTTTCTCAACGATAGTGTACGAATCTAAGCCCCACTTTATTATAAGTGGTAACTGTTGCCCTAGGACAGTGTCAAGAGCGCATTTACTCAGCAGAATTCCTGTCGCGGAAATTTTGCTGGTTCAATTAGGGCTCCATTTTCGGGTGTCATATTGAATAACATTGTGATAGATATCATGAGTTTCACCGTGAGTTTTATTACTTGTTAAAGATCCAACAAAAAAACATACTGGTCTGTTTGCGGCTTCTGGCATCTGAGTTATACGCTAGACCCTAAATTTCATCCGGGTGATGGAAGGCCGACTATCCTCGACCCACGCTGGTTCTGACCCAGCGAGGTAATCCATAGGATAACCCATTCTAACCGGCGCCATCTAGGCGGGCTCCGGATAGCCTGCCGACCGAGAGGGCTGGTGGTCGTGGCGCCGACGACCGCCGGTCCGACGTCCCGAGGGGGAGGGTGATGGGAGAGATGTGCTCCGCACTAAACGCTTCACTTTCCCCCCTTTGCCTTTTCATGAGCTCTGTTTCATGCGAGGTTTGGACGTTGGTTGTTGAGCAACAGAAGGTTTTAGTCAGTTCGATTCTGACATGCCCCGCCCTCCATCCCCAGTGGAGGGCGGAAGTCCGGCGATTTCCTCCTGACCAAAAAAAAAGACCCTAGATTTAGTATCTTTGGTATGTAGGACACGTACTCCTCGGTCGTTTGCTCTTGTCAGAGTGGGGACGCTGCATTTTCATTGGCTAAAGCAGCCCCGCGATGCGCCTCTACTTGTTACAACCGTCATCGTCCCTCGGGCTTATATCTGTGGAGGTATAATGACGTCTGTCGAATGTGTAGGTGATCAACGGCATGCCCTCTTCCTCTCCACCTATCCCTCGATAAGTATAGTGTCAACTATTTAATTTAAATATTTTATTCGTTCGTGTTTTTAACGAATACAAATTGTTTTTAATTGAAAGTCGCCTTAGTAAAATTAACCTTTTTTTTATACTGAAACTCAATTGGCAATTTTGATACATTAAAAAGTTCGCTATCAAATTTGTTGAATGTTTACGGAGTTACGGTTTTCCGATAAAAACTCATTTATTGTTTTGTTTTGTTGGTTTAATTAATTTGACCTTGTTCTTGCGTCGATTATAATCAATTAAAATCGCGAAGCTAATTTTGCTGTATACGTTTTTGGCGATAGCTGATGACGATTACTCTGAGGATAAAATTTGAATACTCAGTTTTTTCTCGTTTTTGGCATCGTGCCGTTGGCCACCGGAATTTATCCATGCTACCCAATGACAGACTTTGTGTGACGGTGTATCATTCACTAGAAGCCCATTGAGTTTCTCGCCGGATCTTTTCAGTGGGTTGCGTTTCCGATCCGGTGATAGATTCTGCGAAACACTGCTCTTGCTAGGGCCAGTGTTAGCAGCACTCCCGGTTTGAGCCCTGTGAGCTCACCTACTATTTCGGTCAATCTAGAATAACCTCTCGAGATTTCTAGAATAGGTAGGTAAAAAGATCCACTAGAATGTACATCTTAGATGACTTCTACCCGAATCAAGATGTTAACAACACCTAATCCCCGACACTGACACACAATTAAACGAACGTTGTTTGACGGAGACGATTAGAGAGGATCAGGGGCTTGACACAAATTAATATCGTCCCCAATTGCTCAACAATAAGATAAGATAAGAACCTCCCATAAAAGAGAATCATGAATCTATAAAAAAGAACCAGAAATACCTGAGATCATCAAAAAGAATCAGAAAATTTTAATATTTTTTTTATTGCTTAGATGGGTAGACGATCTCACAGCCCACCTGGTGTTAAGTGGTTACTGGAGCCCATAGACATCTACAACGTAAATGCGCCACACACCTTGAGATATAAGTTCTAAGCTCTCAAGTACAGTTACAACGGCTGCCCCACCTTTCAAACCGAAACGCATTACTGCTTCATGGCAGAAATAGGTGGGGTGGTGGTACCGACCCGTGCGGACTCACATGAGGTCCTACCGCCAGTAAATTAGTTACTCATTCGTAATCTACTGGCGAAGCGACCATGATCTGGAAGATTCTCTTGTATAAAACCTTTCATTGATTATTCGGTCCAATTATAATTCAACTATCAACGCAGCCGTACAGTATACTGGGCGCCTCGTTTTCATTAAAGATTCACAGACCTGTGTTTGTATAAGCGTATTGTTATCGTTTGCTAGTGTTCATTGAAATGTTTATACAAAATTGTGGAGGCCTTAGCTTATGATACGATTATTTGAATTGTTCATGACAAGGTTGTAAGTGTTGGATATTTAGATAGAAATATTGGCTTTAGTGAGGTGTTTTTTTTATTTATTGCTTACAAAAGTGATCGAGCTTTTTTTTTATTGCTTAGATGGATGGACGAGCTCACAGCCCACCTGGTGTTAAGTGGTTTCTGGAGCCCATAGACATCTACAACGTAAATGCGCCACCCACCTCGAGATATAAGTTCTAAGGTTTCAGTATAGTTACAACTGCTACCCCACCTTTCGAACCGAAACGCATTACTGCTTCACGGCGGATATAGGCGGGGTGGTGGTACCTACCCGTGCGGACTCCCAAGAGGTCCTACCACCAGTGATTACGAGGGATCGCCTAGTATTAAGTGGTTACCGGAGCCCGTAGACATCGACGTAAATGCCACCACTCACCTTGAGATATGTGTTCTAAGATCTCAGTATATTTACAACGGCTGCCTCACCCTTCAAACCATTAATCAAAATCAAAATCACCAGTTAACATTATTGTTAATGACGCGCGAACACTCAAACTATGATGATGCTCTGACCTCTGCGTCCGAGAATTCAGGCTTGCGTTGTCTCAAAGCTAACCATGTCTATAATACTCGTAATCTGAGGCATATCAATTTGTATATAATACTAGAATAATCATAATTTTACTAATTGAAGAGAAACTCATTATTATGAAGAAGAAAAAAAAACAATTTACTCATAAATGATCATCACGAGTGATTCACAGCACCGTATCAGGGAAAGTGCTTTAAGAAATTGCGTTTGAAAGCGAGCACATACATAATATGAATATTAGTTCCAATTATATCGGGAAAGTTATACAATATCTATTCGGTAGTCAATCGTGCTGATTGAATGTATTAGATTTTGTAGTCTTGTTTGTAGAAGCAATTGAATATGCAATTTCGAAAAGGGCACATGTCGTATATTTTGTCAAATATGTTTTTTCATATTCATGTAGTTTTGAGGCTTACCTACACCCATTTTATAATAATTCCAGTAATTTTCAATCGCTAATTAACACTAAAATATATCTCAAAAGTTAATATTTTAAATTTTACACTGGTTTAGAAAATAATCAGTTTTTTTTCATTTCCTGAACATTTTACATTTTCCGAGATGTGCCCTTTTCGAAATTGCATATTCAATAGTTTTTTGCTGTATTTCTGTTTTGGTTTAATTTTATATTGTAAAATATAATTTAGTGTGCGTCGTGGCATTTTTTTACTTAAAATACGGCCAAAAGCCTGCTGTTTCGTTGACACTTCTCAAGATTGTCTTTTTAGAATCGAAAATAGAGTTAACATTATTTTTTGACAAACTACGAGTATATTTTAGATGAAATATTTATGTGTTTGTATTGAGACGTACAAAGAAGCCTTATTTTTTATTTTTATTTAGCATAAAAGAGCAGTATTGTATAGTGAACACAGAATTAAGAGTGTAGGGGATGAATTAGAGAATTAGAACGCTATCCGATTTTTAAATGTCTTAGTCCTCTAATAGAGGAGAATTAAGAATTGCAGATTTTAAAGAAAATGTTTGAACTCCCTTGACGGAACATCAAATAATGTTGGATTCTGTTGTTATAGACCGAAATCCCGTGAAGGAGCCCAGAGTCGATGTATTTAATATGCGTTTCATGGTACAGATCACCCTTTATTTATAAAGTACTAGCTGACCCGGCAGACTTCGTAGTGCCTCAATCGATAAATAAAAGACCTAAGCTTTTGTATAAAATAAATTTAAAACAAACAATAGGGAACACGTCCGACGCGACGGGGGACAAAGAGAAAACAAAATTGTTATTTTTATATAATTCCAAGCATTTTTATATTTTTATACCTTTTGAACCTTCTCTGGCTTCCACAAATAATTCAAGACCAAAACTAACCAAATCGGTCCAGCCGTTCTCGAGTTTTAGCGAAACTAACGAACAGCAATTCATTTTTATACATAGAGATTGTCATAGGTTTCTCATTATATTATAATATGATAATGCTGTTATAACATTCTTCGTTTGGACCTAGTACGGACTCTCAGTATATGTTCGTGTCGTCTTTATACATATAATCTTGTAAATCCGTCTTGCCGATGAAAGACATTCAAAAGATATTTAATGAAATTTTGATGTTTCTATATTGTGTTATTTCTAATTAACTGTATAACAGGCTGTTTGTTATTTTAATCTAAGTAGGCACCGCGAATTGTTGCACTTTCTTAAAATCGTTTCTTTTTAAAATTATTATGTCAGAATATATTGTTTAAATAGTCTATCTCAACGTATGAATTCCTTATTTTGATCCTTAACTTATCTGAATTGCCTTTATCTGCTATCATTGGCAAGTTTAAAATAAATTGAAAACTTTCTAATAAAGGTAATTGGCAAGAATTGACTCTAGCGAATTTCTTTATATTATTTATGTTTCATGACTAATTCTGTAGTAAGCACTACTGTGGAACGTTGATTGAATCAAGATATAACAAAGTATCCACGCTTTTTCGCTACTAAAGCGCACAAAAATAAACAAATTAAAAAATAGTCAGTTATAAAGATAACAACTGCGAAACTTCCTATCATCTGTTGTTCGGCGAGTGAAACCAAATAACAACAAGGGGTCAAGAGCATCACGTCTAGTCGCATCGAATGTCTGACTCACTCACCTCAGCGCTTCTGTTTTTAAAACAGCCCAACTACAATTATAAGACAACTTTATTGCAATGAGATAGAGTCGTTTTTTTTTCTTCCTTAAAGCAAATGTTTGCAAGACTCTTGGTAATTTGTAGTCTACGGCATGTGTTTAATACAGCCGCGTAACTGTAACGATGTGTTCTGGTTGAAACACTGAATTGATTAGTTCCATTCTATTATCTTGCCAAGTGAAGTGCTAATAAACATTGAAAATGAAGCTTACATGATTGTCACTGTAATTCTTACTTTTGTATATCTATTAGAGGTTCCGCAGTAGTCGAAATTCGACTATAATTAATTGGAATTGTAAGTTTGTACACTATTATGATTGTATTTTATACTTCTATAATCACAAATTTCACCAAGACTACATTATAAAAAATATTAACAAAGACAAACCATATTCTATTCTCAATTTGATAGCAGACGTCAAGAACAAAAGTTTGACAATACATAGTATGCATGCGTGTGTGCGTCAAATACATGGTATGTAGTGTGTGTAATGTTTTCTTTATTGATTTAATGTATCTTAAATGCATTATTTAAAAAAAATATTAGAATTGTGCACTTCTTCTCTATATTCTCTATAAGTGTGGAAAATTTCATACTCCTCCGTCCGCGCAATTTTCGTAAAAAGGGATACAAAGTTTTTGCTTCACGTATTAATATATAGATACTAATATATAAATCTACAGTGGTTTTTACGGATATTCCGTTATAACTACTGAACCATGCATCCGATTGACTTGAAACTTGGTATCCATGTAGAAAATACATGCACTTAATGGATAGGCTAATATTTATATGAGTGTTGGACAACCTACACCAGTTGCGGGGGTGTTAATGATGAGAATCTTTGTGGGGGTGAGAAATAATAGTGTTAATTTTAAATGTCCACCGAAGAGAATAGGTACAGCTAGTATATTATAAACGCAAAGTGAGTTTGTGTGTAATGATTTCACGTCTTTACAACTAAATCGATCATTGTGCAATATTGGGAATACATTGTCAGGGGTACACAAAAGGAAAGATGGTACCATAAATTCAAAAAAAAAAAATTACTATTTCGATGGAATATTTTTTTTGTTCTAAATTAACTCTTATGAAGCCACGGTAACAGCTGGCGTAATGTTAGCTAAAAAAAATTACCATTCCTGAAGACTTGTGACTTCGAAGCCGACGCTTTAATTATTTTACTGTAGTCTGTAGTCACTGTCGCCCATGGACATCAGCAATAGCAGATTTATTAATCATCTATCTAATACCTAACTAGCCTACTTTTGTTGCGAAGTATTCATACGTTTCTATATACCGGGAGATTCCGATCTAATATCTAAAGGGTCGTGGCAATCAAGGTCTGATATCTCTGGATACAAGTTACTACTAAACACCTGGTGGATGTCATACATGTAGAATAAAAGCGTAGAATAGAATCCGTAGCATAGATCAGCAATATCGACAACTTACCGGTCATCGTTCTCGTCGATCCTGTCGCTTGCGACGAAGGGCTCGGCGAGTAAATTAACCCACAGACACAGCCCACTGAGTTTCTCGCTGGATCTTCTCAGTGGGTCGCCTGTCCGATCCGGTGGTAGATTCTGCGAAGCACGGCTCTTGCTAGGGTTCGTGTTAGCAACGACGTCAGGTTTGAGCCCCGTGAGCTACTAGTTAAGGTTACGCTGAAATGGTCTCCCAAGAACTTTAGCGTAGGTAGGAAAAAAATCTATAACTCGATACGATTTCATATCATTTAAATTTGATATATCCTCATTGATCTAGATTGATTCGCATGTCTATATAAACATCAGTACAATATCTAGGTTGCGGTCCGTTCACAATTAGACCGTTAAAACTCTCCCTTCTGGTTTTGCAACGTTCAATATCTGGGCTTCTATCAAACCTGCAATCCGATTGCGTTTTCACCGCCCACCCGTATCCTGTGCTCGCAAATTGTGGTGATTCATTTTGGTCTTTAAGCCCGTTTTATCTATCTTCATTTTTATATACGATTTGAATTTCATGTTTATAAATTCCCGTTTGATTGATGTTTTTGACAGAAATAAGTAGTTCTTCTGTCGATTACCTTTGCTGGGGCTGTGGTCTCCGAAACGACGGCATTGCTGATGTTGATGGAGGACGGTAACTATTCACCATCCGATCGGCCGTATGCTCGTCTGTATAAAAGGGCAAAAAAAAGCGACCACCTTTCAGCATTCATGACGTCTCGCTTTGAATTACGAAAGAAAAAGCACCTAATAACGCCAATAATAAAAGTTAAACTAGAATAAATGCCCACAGAACCACGCTTTGTGTATAATAGGTTGGAGAAAAAGTCTTTTCGCATTATAGTATGTATGAACTTGTAATAAAATCTCTTTGGCTATACTATTTGTATCTGGCTGGTTTATGTTATCATTAAAAGTTTAAATTGTAAAGAAGATAATTCCTAATTCAAATTAGGAAAATGTGTGATTTTTATTTATTTTTCGTACAGTTAAGATGAGTGAATCTAATGAAGAAATTCGATACATTTTTTTTTTTATTGCTTAGATGGGTGGACGAGCTCACAGCCCACCTGGTGTTAAGTGGTTACTGGAGCCCATAGACATCTATAACGTAAATGCGCCACCCACCTTGAGATAAGTTCTAAGGTCTCAGTACAGTTACAACGGCTGCCCCACCCTTCAAACCGAAACACATTACTGCTTCACGCCAGAAATAGGTGGGGTGGCGGTACCTACCCGCGCGGACTCACAAGGGGTCCTACCACCAGTAAAAAATACATTTTAAAATTTTACTACAAAAAAAGTAGCCGCTAAAAAAATTTGCGATGTTTTTGGACCTAGTGCAGTGTCTGTGAGAGTAGCACAAATTTGGTTTAAGCGTTTTCAATCCGAAAGTTTTGATGTCAAAGATGCACGTCGCTCTGGTCGCCCTATTACGAATAAAAAGGATGCCATTTTTTTTAAAAGTGGAGCAAGATCGGCATATCAGTAGTTACGACGTAGCTGAATAACTGGGAATTGACCACTCTTAGACACCGACTGGGCTCTTGCTATCATCATCATCATCATCATCACAATCGGTTGCTCTTGGCAGAGCAGTAGTGGTCATATGGAATTCTTGCTTATTAAAGCCTTCACAGATGTTTTCCACAGTTTGCAAACCGAGGCCCGGCGCACACACTCGTTAAGTGGGGTTTCAGTAAGGTCTTTCACCTGATCAGTCCAACGCATGGGGATTCGTCCACGAGATCTCTTACCATTGACCCTATTTATATACTATAGCTCTTGCTATAGTCGTTTTAAAAATAGATGAAAAAATGGCGGAAGTAAAAAAGAATTTATTCTCAAAGCGGGCAATAGACAAAATAAGTTTGAGAACCCCTGGTGTACAGTAAAGGTTGTTCTACTTTTTAAATAGAAATGACTGTATGTCCAGTATGAGTGCTCCGTCACGGTATGCTTGAACTGATCCATGCTTCTAAAGTAGGTAAACGCGTTTTTGCGAATTCACTCTCAATAACATATCAAGGTGACTGATTACGAAACTTCTTACGTTTATATATTCGTGTTATAATATTATACCGTGAATGATTTGAACGCGCTTCGAATCCGGTTACTTAGTGACCGTTATATTTTGAATGATCTTTTGTTTTATTGAAGATTGATTAGACGCGTTGATGTGATATAAAATGGAGGTATTTCCTGTAGTTGCTGTTAGTGTTGTATTGATTGATAGATTACGGCTTGGTTGTGCTCTCGGCGTTTAGGAGCGACGGTGACAACTCAGTAATTGGTGGGCCGGATGTTGCGCATAATGTCGATAAAAACTGCTTCTCGATTTTAATTAGTGTATTCTAGTAGATACGTACTTAAGTGGCTTAGTCGCGTCTGCTTTGCGTAACCAATGCAGACGTAAATATACTATATATTGCCAAACCATAATAACTATGATAATCGAACGTAAGCGAGCAAAACGGAGCCTAACAGTGCCGCGTCTACAAGCCCCGCATACTCGTAGAATTTTACATACCCGATCCTGTGGACCGAATGGTAAATAGTCGACGTCGCCCAAAACACGTCATTACGGATCCTCCCGATCGATTAATGGTGCTTTTAGGTACCACAAGCACCGGTCACCCTCCTTGGTCCCAAGCGACGGATTCGGCGAGTAAATTAACCCGCAGACACAGCCCACTGAGTTTCTCGCCGGATCTTCTCAGTGGGTAGCGTTTTCAATCTGGTGGTAGATTCTGCGAACCACTGTACTCGTTAGGGCCAGTCTTAGCAACACCTCCGGTTTGAGCCCCCAGAGCTCACCTACACGCTGGGGTAACGCTGAAATAACCTCTCAAGGCTATCAGCATAGATAGGGGAAAAAAAGAAGGAAATATTGAGTAACAAAAAATTATATCTAAAAATAATAAAATTTGCGTCATCATTGGTGGTGTGGTTTCTTGCCATTCTACCCGGGTAGGTAGGTACCACCACCCTGCCTATTTCTCCCGCGAAGCAGTCATGCTCTACGATTTCGAGGGTGGGACAACCGTTATACTGAAAATTGAGATTTATGTTTCAAAGAGGGAGCATTCAGTTAGTTGACGTCTATGGACTCCAGTATTCAATTATCACCAAATGAACCGTGAGCTCGTTCATTCGTGTATGTAATAAAATTAATATTAAACCAATGTCAGACTTGACGAGCTGGCTATTAGATATTCGAGAATTCCGCTTCATTACCAGAAATACACGATGTCTTATTCATATAAGCCTACAGGCTATATTTACTTGGATAGTTTGAAAGTTATACGATATTTTTAGAACAAACAGTATTTGCTTGTTTTTTTTATTGCCCTTTTTTTTAAAATGCTTAGATGGGTGGACGAGCTCACAGCCCACCTGGTGTTAAGTGGTTACTGGATCCCATAGACATCTACAACGTAAATGCGCCACCCACCCTGAGATATAAGTTCTAAGGTCTCAAGTATAGTTACAACGGCTGCCCCACCCTTCAAGCCGAAACGCATTACTGCTTCACGGCAGAAATGGGCAGGGTGGTGGTACCTACCCGCGCAGACTCACAAGAGGTCCTACCACCAGTTAGGTGTAGGTTGTCGAACATATACGGCCCACCTGATGGTGAGTTGTGACTTACGAAGATGTCGTAGACAGAGCGAAATAGAGGGGAAATTTAAGGAAAGCTGACCTCATTACCAAGTGTGTTGAATAGTCAGGAGGAGAGAGAGAATATTTGTTTGCAGTTATCATTTAAAGGCAATGTACGTGTTACAAAACAAAAGGTTTTTAATCAATGCATAGTTTTACCTGAATACCGAGAAGCAGCTAAACTAATATACGTTGCATAATATCTGTAAACAATACGATGATATTACAGTCCCGTGCGGGCTCCGCGTGTGCGGGGCTGGGGCCACACACAGTCCGCAGCCACCTGTAAGAATCGTTTACAATAACAACTTTCTCGCAATCTCTAGAAACACGGTATTGTTTACATTATGTCGTTCAATAAACAGAGTATCATAGAGCTATACTATATATTTTTTATATGACAGGGAGCATAACCATTAAATGGCGTCACACACGGCGAAGATACTATAACATTTTATCTTAACATACAATATCGTTCGCTATATATGTTGTATATATGTTTTTTTTTTATTGCCGTTGTAGGCAGACGAGCATACGGCCCACCTGATGGTGAGTGGTTACCGTCGCCCATGGACTTCAGCAATGCCAGGGGCAGAGCCAAGCCGCTGCCTACCGCTTAATACTCTCCACAAGCCTCGTTTGAAGAAGGACATGTCATAGCGCTCGGGAAACACCGTGGAGGGGAGCTCATTCCATAGCCGGATGGTAGGTACGTGGCAAAAAACGAATGAAGTATGTATGTATGAAGATACTGTAATATTAAAATATATTCTACTAGCTTATGCCCGCGACTCCGTCCGCGTGGAATGGTTACTTTGGCATAACGCTAAATTTTACCCCCCACTTCTTTTACGTAGAAAGTGAAAATATTTTGAAACATTCTTTATTGCTGCTCCACTTGTATTGGTCTTACCGTAATGTTATATAACCTATAGCCTTCCTCGATAAATGGGCTATCTAACACTGAAAGAATTTTTCAAATCGGACCAGTAGTTCCTAAGATTAGCGCGTTCAAACAAACAAACTCTTCAGCTTTATAATATTAGTATAGATTATCTTAACCATGTGTGATAGTTCACTCTTGTGAACTTCTACTGGTGGTAGGACGTCTCATGAGTCCGCACTGATAGGTATCACCACCCCGCCTATTTCTGGCGTGAAGCAGTAATGCGTTTCGGTTTGGAGGGTGGGGCAGCCGTTGTACTGTTAAAACTTAGACCTTACAACTCATGTCTCGAGGTGGGTGGTGGCATTTACGTTGTAGATGTCTATGAGCTTCGGTTACTTCTTAACACCACGCACACACACGCACGCACGCGCGCACACACACACACACACACAAATGATTCAAACTATAACAATCACATCTATCAGTTAAAAAAAATGTTTATAAGTCGACAAAATTACGATGAGTTCTTGTGATGCATCAAAATATGTGTAACAATAAAAAAATATGTAGGTATGTCAACCGCACAGTGCAACCGAGATAACCCCGGGCTGCTGCGGATGCGTAATGCAACTGTTTTGTATCAGGGCCGATAAAGTGTATGAAACTAACCAATGGATTCGTTTGCGTCTCAAATAAATATTGTTAACTAGCGACCCGCCCTCGCTTCGCTTCGGAAACTGTAATTTATTATTGATTTCTCCACTATTTAATGGATGTTATTATACAAAAAAACCTTCCTCTTCAATCACTCTATATATTAAAAAAAACCGCATTAAAATCCGTTGCGTAGTTTTAAAGATTTAAGCATACATAGGGACAGACAGATATAGGGACAGAGAAAGCGACTTTGTTTTATACTATGTAGTGATGATGATTTTGAAAAACGTTCTTACACTTAAATATCGCGTTTATTTTTTTAATTTTTTTGTCGTCGACGATTGAGGTGAAATTATTGAGAATTATAATTCAAAATTAGATTCCGAATATCTCGCTTAGCTTTCTATTCTTTATTATAAAAAAAAAAAGTAGTTTTGATAAATATGTTTTTGCGTTTGTTTGCACACAGAACGAACTAATCACATAAATCGGTCCTTTTAAGTATTCCAAGCGCCAGTCACCGTTCTCGTGGAACCTGTCGAATGTGTGGTGGTAGGACCTCTTGTGAGTCCGCGCGGGTAGGTACCACCGCCCTGCCTATTTCTGTCATGAAGCAGTAATGCGTTTCGGTTTCAAGGGTGGGGCAGCCGTTGTAACTATACTTGAGACCTTAGAACTTATATCTCAAGGTGGGTAGTGCATGTACATCGTAGATGTCTATGGGCTCCAGTAACCACTTAACACTAGGTGGGCTGTGAGCCGTCCACCCATCTAAGCAATAAAAAAAATGTTTTTTATTGCCCTTGTAGGCAGACGAACATACGGCCCACCTGATAGTGAGTGGTTACCGTCGCCCATGGACTTCAGCAAAGCCAGGGGCAGAGCCAAGCCGCTGCCTACCGCTTAATAGTCTCCACAAGCCTCGTTTGAAGAAGAACATGTCATAGCGCAGTGGATCGCAATGGCTCCATGTAGTAAGGATGAACTCTACTCCGATGGCGGGCCATGCGATGGTAAAAACGAGATGATGGTATCATCTCGAATAATCCTTAAAGTTATTTAAAAAGATAGTAGTATGTAAATAGGTTAAGTTTAAAATCATAACTACACGAAAGAAAAAAAAACGCAGAAAGGACCTTATTAAATTGTTCTTTTGAGGGTTACCGGCTGTGATGATGGATAATAATGTGGATCTCTTAATTATGACCTACATGTCATAAGAAATTAATGCGATTATCATTCGTGGAAAAATAACATGAATCATTCATTCATAACGTCTTACAAATAGTGAATCGATTGAGTACAAAGTTACTACTACAGGTGCTAATACTCGATAAGTCATCTCTCAATGTTAAACAAATGTTACACTCGTATTGATTGTTTGGATTGTGATTAATCGAGTCGTTCCAATGTCACAAGTTATTCACTTAATTGACGGTACTCTATTATGTTTACATGAACAAAAACATACCCGATCCTGTAGACCGAATGGTAAACAGTCGACGTCGCCCAAAACACGTCATTACGGATCCTCCCGATCCATTAACTGTGCTTTTAGGTACCACAAGCACCGGTCACCGTCCTCGTCGAACCCGTCGCTTGCGAATTAACCCATAGACACAGCCCACTGAGTTTCTCGCCAGATCTTCTCAGTGGGTCACGTTTCCGATCCGGTGGTAGATTCTGCGAAGCACTTCTCTTGCTAGGCTTGCTAGTGTTAGCAACACTCCGGTTTGAGCCCCGTGAGCTCACCTACACACGTTAGGGCGAAGCTGAAATAACCTCTCAAGGCTATCAGCATAGGTAGGAAAAAAAATGAACTTAATATGGTAGCCCACTTAGTTTTTCGTTGAACCTTCTCAGTGGGTCGCGATTCCGATCCTGGTGGTAGATTTTGTGAAGCACTGTTCTTGCTAGGGCCAGTGTTGAAAATTTTCTCTGGTTGAGCCTGTGAGCTCATCTACCTATTCGCTGGTAGCCAGCTAAAAGGTAGGGGAAAAAGTAACAAGATAAATACAGAAAAATAACATAATACCCATCTTCGAAGTATTTGTTTACATGATATTAGTTTAAAATAATGTTCTTTTAATTTGCAGACTGTACCCTCTAGAATAAAAATATAGCTAGAGCCCAAATATGTCCAGATGTAGATGGGTTATAATGCGTACGTTTCTACATAAAACCAAGAAGTACTGTAGTAAGAAATGATCTTAATCTGAGATTCTGAATAAAAATTTCAAGCGTCACAAAAGACTATCCGTATATATTCGATATCGCGTTGATGCCATAAGTTTATATGAATTAACCAATTTAATGTATTCACCAATCGAAATACAACGAAAGTATGCATCAGGCTTAATCTAGACTGATAAAATATTAGAATAACTATAGTATTATTTATTTATTTTGAAAGAGTCCTTATTCTGTATTTTGTGTCTTTATTTAAAATATCTAACCAATCCAACTCTATGATTCTGTATAATAAAGGTACTACTACATCGTATATCGGAACACGCTAAATTACAGCACGTACTCATAGCTGGTAAATATCAAGGGGGTTTTGTACAAATAAAAAAGAGTCCTTATTCTGTATTTTGTGTCTTTATTTAAAATATCTAACCAATCGAACTCTATGACTCTGTATAATAAAGGTACTACTACATCGTATATCGGAACACGCTAAATTACAGCACGTACTCACAGTTGGTAAATATCTAGAGGGTTTTGTACAAATAGAAAAATGAATTCAAAAGCAAATTATTTATAATCAATGAGATTTTCTGCCCCAAAAGTTTTAATATACAACATAGGTCGAAATGCAGCTTCAAACAAATTGAAGAATGATACGTACGTTTGAAAAAATCAAAACATCCTCATGAAGCCAGTTATAACTAAACACAGTGAAGTCACATTATCATAGTGTGATTCACTTACGAGAAGAAATTAATATTGTCATCGAGTGTAAAGGTTTGCGTTATGATTCAAAACGTGTTTCATTTTATATCTGATTCCGTGTAGCGATTTTTTTTATTGAGTCGACTTCCGTTTGGTCCTAAGTGAAAAAAAAAAAAACTAAAAAGATTCCCTTAAATAGCAAACCGAACTAAAAATTGCTTCCGAATCGAGCCAAAGATCCTTGACGCGTGTGTTCCGAGTTAATCTGACGTCTTGAAGGCGTTGAAAATGATGTTAAAAATCCATAACATACTAACAAACATATATTTCTACATACTTAACAAGTTATAACCCACTGAGTTTCTCACCGCAGATATTCTCAGCGAGATTCTCTCGAGATTTCAATCCGATGGTGGATTCAGCTTCTTTTTTTTTCCTACCTAAGCTGATGGTCTAGAGATACCATATCAGCGTAACCTTAACTAGTAGGTGAGGTCACGGGGCTCAAACCTGACGATGTTGCTAACACGAACCCTAGCAAGAGCCGTGCTTCGCAGAATCTACCACCGGGTCGGAAACGCGACCCACTGAGAAGATCCGCCGAGAAACTCAGTGGGCTAACAAAGCACTGCTCTGACTATTATAGATTTTAGCAAATCCTATCAGACTGAGTTTCGTGAGTTTGCCCACCGACCAAGGAGAAGCCGAAATAGCCTCTCGAGACTACTGGCAGTACCTAAATTCAAGATAAAAGAGCGTGTTCGGAACTTTAATACTATTTGAGTACAAACAGCTAATTACCTACTCGCGCCTTTAAATCAATGCCACATTAGAACAGTAGTAAGTGAACACAGATGTGTGAAAATAAACACATGCACTGACTTCTATCTTAAGTCACTGAATAAAAATGCATGATAGTACTTAACCTTTTAGTTTATGATATAAAATAGGTACGTTTGGTAAATGTCAATCTATCGGTCTCTACCGAACTGATTTTCAATATTACATGCAATGCGAACGAAATATTCGAAAAATGGTGAAACCACCAACGGCTTATGGCCTTAGGTTACAAGATATATCTTAGACCAGAGTGGTAATTTTTTTTGTACAAAACCACCTGGATATTTGCCAACTATGAGTATATGCTGTCCTTTACCCTGTTCCGATATGTGATATAACACCGACTTCAAAAAAGGAAGAGGTTCTCAATTCGACTGTGTATTTTTTTTATGTTTGTCACTTTATAACTTTTGACTGGGTGAATCGATTTTGATGATTCTTTTTTTATTTTGTTAGAAAGTTGACGCTTCCCGTGTGGTCCCATTTCAATTTAGTCCAGTTCTGATAATTGTATCCATGTGAAAACCATATAAGCCTTAAATTTGCAAATAGATGAATAACTCAATAAGTCAATATTACGCCAACCGATTTCGATGATCTTTTTTTTTTTTTTTTTTCTATTAGAAAGTCGGTTTTTGTTAAAGCATGTCTATTTACAATTATATTGTACACGGTCATAGAGTTCGATTGGTTACACACTTTAAATAACGACATAAAATACAGAATAAGGACTCTTTCAAAATAATACTACAGTTATTCTAATATATTATTAGTCTAGATTAAACCTGATGCATACTTTTATTGTATTTCGTTTGGCGAATACATTAAATTGGTCAATTTAAATAAACTTTTGGCATCCACGCGATATCGAATAAATCCGGATAGCCTTTTGCGAAGCTTGAAATTTTATTCAGAATCTCAGATTAAGATAACCTTTTTTAGCCGAAATAGGTCCCGAAATCACATGCCGCATAACATCAGACGTAATAACAGGACTTCAAACGTAATTTGAAATGTTCTTTATATTACTATGCTTGTGGCATTTTAAAGAAATCAAGTCGCGTCTTCTGTTGGGCTTAGGCCTTTACGAAGGTTCTACACAGCAACTGGTTCTTCGTTCCACTTCTAACGAATTCTAGCGGCTTTCACTGACAGTTTTTCGGATTTTCGGGGTGTTGGGCTCGCCGGATGGGTCGCGGTACCGATCCGGTGGTAGATTCTGCGAAGTACTGCTCTTGCTGGGGCTAGTGTTAGCAACGCCCCCAGGTTGGAGCCTCCAGAGCTCAGCTACTCACTCGGTTACGCTGGAATAGCCTGAGAGGTTACCGCCTTAGACAGGAAAAAAAAAACTGACATTGTAGTCATAGACCATAAGAATCACCCCCATTAAAAATTACTCAATATCGTAGACGTAGAACATAAGTACGATGTCGCTCTCTTAGAGACAATCGTCAGCGAACATTACGTATTAGCATATTGAATACATTATACTCGGATGTCGTTCATGCATTCGACTGCTGTTGACTCATTTGACAGGTGCAAAATCGTGCAAGCTGCAAGCTGATTGTCCACGTGAAACTTGGGCAGGTGCTTTCGGAATATTGAATGGATTGGTATTGAATGTAATAATACGGAATTGTGGTTTATTGTAATAATATGATAGTAGGGCGTACAATAAATGAGATAAGTCGGGTTTTTTTTCTTTTTTTCCTATCTATTCACTGGTAGCCTAGTCTATTCCAACCACGCTACGTTCGGTAGGTGAGCTCATGGGGCTCTCAACCTGAGAGAATATGCTCACAAGAGCAAGACCTTGGCAGGATTATCACCGGATCGGTATCGCACTGAGAAGATCCGCCCCGAAACTCAGTGGCTTGTGTCTATGTATACACACACAGGGTATAAGCATACCAGATTTTTTATTAATGGCATATTAAATTTTAAGATTTTTTTTATAATTGTTAGGTAAGTTATCGCATTAAAAACGAATTAATAAACAAAAATAAACTCTACAAAAGATGCATTCTTTATCTTAGACGATGTTGTTCCTTAATAGATGAACTCGTTCATAACACTGCAATGTTGATCTAGAAGAAATGATTATTAGCCCAGAAACAAAGTAGTATAGTTTTTATACTGTATCTAGTGGTCTACCTAATACAATCCTCCCGATCCATTAACGGTGCTTTTAGGTACCTCGAGCCCCGGTCACCGTCCTCGCCGAACCCGTCGCTTGCGACGAAGGGATCGACGAGTAAATTAACCCATAAACACAGCCTACTGAGTTTCTCGTTGGATCTTCTCAGGGGTCGCGTTTCCGATCCGGTGGTAGATTCTGCGAAGCACAATCTCAACGTCAGGCTTGAGCCCCACGAGCTAACCTACTAACTCGGCGAATCTAGAATAACCCCTCGAGGTTTTTTTTTATTGTTTAGGTGGGTGGACGAGCTCACAGTTCACCTGGTGTTAGTGGTCACTGGAGCCCTTAGACATCCACAACGTAAATGCGGCACCCACCTTGAGATATAAGTTCTAAGGTCTCAAGTATAGTTACAACGGCTGCCCCACACTTCAGACCGAAACGCATTACTGCTTCACGTCAGAAATAGGCAGAGTGGTGGTATCCACCCGCGTGGACTCACAAGCGGTCCTACCACCAGTAAAAAAGGTTACTAGAATAGGTAGGTAAAAAAGAATTCTAATGCATTTTAGTTTCGGACACAATAGTAACGTTGTCCTTTGACTTTCTTACGGTACTTATTCATTGTTAAAGTCATTATTCCGTCATGTTTGTTCTCCAAAAGCCTAAGTCTCCGTACCCGATGCCCGTTCGCGTCGGCTTTTATTCGGTTACGGCCTCGTGCCACTTCCCTTATTCGTTCGTCATGGAAACTGTTAAACAAAAATTGTATGAATGGGACAAACGGCGTCTCGTGAAAGAGGTTGACTTTGACCGATTGTTTTAAAGTGTACAAAAATTCGATATTCACCGTTTCATACGACGAGTCTTTTTAAAGCTTCTTCTTTTATTTCTTGTTTATTCGGTTTTTTACATTGTGACTCTTTTTTTTTTGGTCAGGAGGAATTCGCCGGACTTCCGCCCTCCACTGGGGATGGAGAGCGGGGCATGTCAGAGTCGAACTGACTAAAACCTCCTGTCGCTCAACAACCCACGTCCAAACCTCGCATGAGACAGAACTCATGAAAAGGCAAAGGGGGGAAAGTGAAGCGTTTAGTTTGGAGCACATCTCTCCCATCACCCTCCCCCGCATTGTGACTCTAGATGCGTATTCGGAATACGAAGTAAATTTTATTAAGGTTCGGAGACGCACCGATTTTCTTGTGTAGTTTTAAGGATGCTTGTTCATAGATATGTTATGATTGCAAGCAAGGGTTTTTTCTATACCTTCTTTTGGTGTTTCATTTACTTCCTACGATTTTGGGTCTATGGTTTATATTTATTTTAGTATTATAAACATTTACAATAAAATTTAATTACTCTCAATTACCTACCGGAAGATAAAAATGTCATATTTTGGTAACTTGTGTCATCTTATTTTTTTTTATATTGCTTAAATAGGTGGATGAGCTCACAGCCCACCTCGTTTTAAGTGGTTACCAGAGCCCATAGACATTTACAACGTAAATTCGCCACCCACATTGAGATATGAGTTCTAAGGTCTCAGTACAGTTACAACGGCTATTCAACCCTTCAAACCGAAACGCGTTACTGGTTCATGGCAGAAATAGGCAGGGCGGTGGTTCACCTACACGATAGGACTCGCAAGAGGTCCTACCACCAGTAATATGCTCTACTGCCAGCCAAAGAATAAAAAGAGCAGCAGCTATTTCAGCAGGCAAAGCCTTAACTGTCTCCGACTATTGCTGACGTCCATGGGCGACGTAGACCATATGAAATCGCCGTATTTTCGTCCGCCAACAACAGTAATAAAAAAAGTAGAATTATTAAAAGTAACTCAACGAACCGTCCAGTTATGGATAATTATTTTGGTGAAAGTAGGTACACGTACGAGCATATACGTAATTCGTATGACCTTGTCTCGTTATTATGCAGTTTTATTTTTTTATATTTCACAACGTACATTGATTACACCCGTGCTTATTTCGCGTCCTTGCGAATTTACTATCTTAAAAGTGAATAATAGTACCACGAAACGGCCGGACTGATTTAGATGAAATTTTATCGAAATCTTAGGTTAGCCTTAGATTAGGGATCGTGTGAAGGTTGGTAGCAATCGGATCAAAGTTTTTTTTTTTTGCTTGGATGTGTGGACAAGCTCACAGCCCACCTGGTGTTACGTGGTTACCGGAGCCCATAGATATCTACAACGTAAATGCCGCCACCCACCTTGAGATATGAGTTCTGAGATCTCAGTATAGTTACAACGGCTGCCCCATACTTCAAGCCGAAACGCATTACTGCTTCACGGCAGAAATAGATGGGGTGGTGGTACCTACCCGTGCGGACTCACAAGAGGTCCTACCACCAGTAATTACGCAAATTATAATTTTGCGAGTTTGTTTTTTATTACACGATGTTATTCCTTCACCGTGGAAGTGAATCGTGAACATTTGTTAATATACGTATTTCATTAGAAAAATTGGTACCCGGCAGCGGGATTCGAACACCGGCGCATCGCTCGATACGAATGCACCGGACGTCTTATCCTTTAGGCCACGACAATTTTGTTATAGATGCCCTTAAAATTATCCTTTTTACTTTTTTAGTCGTCGGACGATCGCGTAGTGTAAACTTAACAATAGCATAATTAAATGTCAGTAATAACGGTAAATTGTCTGACAATTGGCCAATTATCAATGAGCTCGAATCACATGTGCTCTATTTAATGTAACTGTAAGAGAATGCGCTTCCAGAGCTGAAACAGCACATAATAATAGATAGCTTTACTGGTGGTAGGATCTCTAGTGAATCCGCACGGGTAGATACCACCGCCCTGCCTATTTCTGCCGTAAAGCAGTAATTCGTTTCGGCTTGAAGGGTGGGGCAGCCGTTGTAACTATACTTGAGATCTTAGAACTTATATCTCAAGATGGGTGGCGCATTTACGTTGTAGATGTCTATGGGATCCAGTAACCACTTAACACCAGGTGGGCTGTAAACTCGTCTACCTATCTAAGCAATAAAAAAAAATTGTAACTACTGGAACGTAAATGAAAACCAGTAATAACGATGGTAAGGCGTCTCACATGAACTCGCACGTGTAGGAATCACCACCCTGCCTATTATATCGCTGCAAAAATAGTAATTTAAAGCTATAATAAAAAAGTTCTACATTCGTACAATATTCAAACTCTAAATACAGACTAAAGTAACTTTTAGTAGCTTCTTAATAGATAAACACGCAATGTAAATCTGACAAAATCTTGTGATCAACAATCTCGCCGAGGCAGCTGGTACCACAATTATGAAACTAAAAAAAATGCTTTTCGCTCGCATCTTTAGTCTTTAGAACAAATCTAGACCGCTACCATGAGTTTTCGTCGATTGTATTCTGTACAGTTTAGTTTTTATTGTACGCATAGCTCCAGATTGGCAAAATTAATATTTATATATCAATACAGACTGCCTAAAATATTCAATATGACTTAATTGATTATATTCCCGCAAATATTCGATTTCATTATCTGCGCATCCTTTCAAATACACGCAGACATTAAAATATTGGGTTATTGAATTTAAATGCAAGGAACGCCACATCGCTACGAGTCACTTTGAATCCGTTCGTGTGAATAAATAAATGTACAAACAAGTATATCGCAATTAATAAGAAGAAATAATATGATGTTATTTTCACATATTCGCATGTTCATATTATGCTAATTAAAGAAATTAACGACAGAATACTGTAAGAACTTTAAGATAAAAATCAACAACACATTGTCCAAACAAATAAAAGCTCTTCATAATCCATAACGGGGTTGGCAGCGCTTAAAGCAGACACAATTCTCACAATGGGAGGAAGTTCACAAGCCGTGCGTCATCGCCTCAAGAAAAAAAGGATAAAAAACAGGATATAGAGCCGCATGATGTCTTGCCTCTCTGCAGGATCGCGGCAAACTTTAAATATAAAACTCACGTACGTTTAGCTCAGGCTCTATGCGTCCAGAATACGAACTTGTATCTATCTATCTGCTCTATCAGGCCGTGTTCTAAATTTCACCTTGACAATGTCTTTGTGCAAGTCAATTACGATTTCGTTACGGTACAAGTGGGGCATTCGGTTTTGTGGCAAAAAAACACTCGAAGCAATTTGAGGCCGTCAGCGCAAAAGTGGCCTAAGCTTAAGCATAGTTATTATGCAGCAATGAGGTTTAAGTTTGTCATGAATTTGAATTTGAGAAGGCAAAAAAACAATACGCGCAAAAATAATGTTCACAAAGCCATCTGTTATCTATGGGTGAAACTATAGATAGGCCAAGCCGGTTTCGCATCAAAATTTATTATATTTTAAATAAATTTGAAAAATTGTGGGTTAGGCCACTCTTGCGCTGACGCCCTCATTTAATGTTTTTCTTTTCTTAGCATACAGATCACGGCCCAGCTAAAGGCGAATATCGCCGTCCGCGTTTAGAGGTTTTAATGATATCCCAGTTGTATTTGAATAGTGATTATGGCGCCCTGTAGAAGTGGCACGTGTTTGATTGTTCCTCAACGATAGGACGCTGATATCTATTCAGATTCGCAGCATCGTCCTAAAACAAGAGCAGAGAAAGTTTGTTAAGAAAAGATGATGATACTATTATAGTACTACTGTGGAGGTATGACATGGAAATATAAGCGGTTGGTCAAGTTCGATGTTTTTTTTTTAATGGATTTTATGACCTGGTAACTGAGACCTTTAAGTCATATCTTATTTTAATTTATATTCATATTTTTATGACAAATGATATTATGGAGTGAAATGAAATGAAGATGATTAATTTGAGACATTAATCAGCTGGGATGAAATGAAATGAAATGAGATGATATGGGATGAAATATAATCTCAGTAAAATGGAGGTCATTTACTAAGATTTTTTCAGTGGACTTTTTGGAGGATCCCGAGAAGTTACGTCCAGCGGCTTTGTTTCATTTTCCCACATTTGTGCACTTTCACAGATATTAAACAGTTAATAAACCACCATTATTACACATTTAAACTCGAAGAAACACTAAATAGACAAAATAAAACAAATCACACAACTTCACTCCTCGCGTTCCCGCCAAAAAGTTCTCAAGTTCGATGTATTGACTTTTTTTTCCTATCCTCTTTCTAGTAAGCTCGAGGTGTTATTCTAGATTCACCGAACTAGTAGGAGAGATCGGGGGGCTCAAACCTGACGTTGTTGCTAATACGAACCCTAGCAAGAGCCGTGCTTCGCAGAATCTACCACCGGTTCGGAAACGCGACCCACTGAGAAGATCCGGCGAGAAACTCAGTGGGCTAGTATTGACGTGAAACAAACATTGCTATGTATAATAGTTTTCAATTTATAAGTTGGTTTTTCTTCTTGTGGTTCAGTTCAACAGGAAATATACTTACTCGATTCACAGAGAATATCTATCTTAAAATTGGATCAGACTTTTTTTTAAACATTCATTTACATTAATTAATACGCTTTCATTAGATTCAGAGGTATGTCAGTATGTAACGGAACTTTTGAACATGATTTTGAGTAGTTATAAATATTTTATGAAGAGATATGAGTAGAAGGGTTATTTTGATAATATATATCCTGAAAAGCACCCCACGTTTTTTTTTCAATAAAATCATATTTTCTTACACTATTTTTAATTCAAATTTATTAATATTTATTTTCTATTTTTTAGTGGGATTTTCTATAAAAGCGTATTATTTTAGTTTTTTAAAAACAATTATTTATTTTTTATTAATAACGTTTCATGGTTTAACGCATGTCTTGAAAGGTTGTTAGCACTTTATTTACACTTTTATTTCATGAGTTCGTTTGGGTGATTGCTTGAATTCCAGCACGACTATTAAAAAATCCTTGAACGTTGGCATCGTTGTGTCTAAGTATGGTATGGTCTTATTTCATTGACTGAGATAAACATGTGCTTTTTATAGAACACACTGCTCGTTCACGACAATATCTCGTCGTTTTAAGTATACATTAGCTAGTTGAGTTAACTTTCGAAAAGGCAACGAAACTTTTCAACCCCGACGTCAGTGACCCTTGAAGTGTCTGAGTCACACCGATATTCTTGCACAAGACTTGACCTTTGTGTGTAAGGGAATTGGGATTAAATTCGCTTGGTTCGTTGAGGTTGTCTCGAGGACCGTTAAGGCTCGCTGGCTGTCGAAACTGCAGGACAATGGGCGTATCGCGTCACACAAACTGCATGCGAAGCGTTTCGGATCGATGGTTTTACGGTAACGTCAAATTGTAAGAGAAAACGTAAATGGTTTTACCTAAAGCAACCATTAACTATTTATTTGTGACCTCTTGTGAGTCCGCGCGGGTAGGTACCACCACCCTGCCTATTTCTGCCGTGAAGCAGTAATGCGTTTCGGTTTGAAGGGCGGGGCAGCCGTTGTAACTATACTTGAGACCTTAGAACTTATATCTCGAGGTGGGTGGCGTATTTACGTTGTAGATGTCTATGGGCTCTAGTAACCATTTAACACCAGGCGGGCTGTGAGCTCGTCCATCCATCTAAGCAATAAAAAATATATATTTTTTTACAAAAACATGTTAGTTGATACGTTATGGATAATAATGTCCGGTAGTTGTGCTGTTTCATTCGCTGACGTATGCCAACTGCGGTCGGTACCACGATGTCAAAAATTTAGAGCACCTCACTTTTAACAATGCGATTGATACACATAATTCTGGATATTTCCTAAGCTGTTTAGTCGTAATGCAGTGAGCTTCATATTATTTAGTATCCTTTATACATAAATATTACACGCATTCCAGAAATTTCGACGATTGAATTTCTATGTAGTGAAGAGAATTCGAGATAAACATTTCGTGTTCCAGTTTCATGCTCCAAAATTGTACCGATTTTTTTAAAAATGTTATTGACCATCCCTGTATGTTTTTTTTCTTTTGTTAAAGGCAATTATAACAATTTTAGTATTCTTGGTAATAATTATTCCGTTTATTAAATAAAAGTTGGAAAATTGCGTTTCGATTGATATTCATTTAGTATTCATATTTATACTTATACTAGCGACCCGCCTTCGCTTCGCTTCGCTTGGGAAACTGTAATTTATTATTGATTTCTCCACTATTTAATGGATGTTATTATACATATAAACCTTCCTCTTCAATCACTCTATCTAATAAAGAAAACCGTTGCGTAGTTTTAAAGATTTAAACATACATAGGGACAGAGATATAGGGACAGAGAAAGCGACTTTGTTTTATACTATGTAGTGATTATACTAAATTATATATACTATACTACATGAGAAATAAATATAATATATACATATATTAAGTATAGCTATTCAGGGACGAAACAATGAGAGGCTTGTGTGTGGATCAAACCGAAACTGTATTTCCTCTTAAGCGGACAATTTTAATGTGAATAAAATGTATGAATAATATGGATGTAATAAAAAAAAGAGAATAACGTCTTTGTTCTATTGTTTTATTGAACAAACTTAACCTAAAACGTGATATTCGTCACAGTAAACGAATCTAGAGTTCCACCACTATTTTTATTTTTAGACTATGCAAACGGTTGCTGGCACGTAGGGCTTCGAAACAAGAAGAAATACAAAATTAACAATTATAATAAGACACGTTTAATTCTCAATCTCACGTTTGTTCGTTTTGTAAATTTCGATTGTGTCTGTCAGATATTTGATTCGGTTTTGTTTCGTAGTTACGAACGACCAGTCGCAAAAACATTATGTACTGTCGGGAAAAAAAAACGCAATTTATATTTATAATTTATTTATTTATTTGGGAAACAAACAGTACAATACAAACATATAATATTTAAAAAAAATGTAGCTAAAACAATAACCAAATATGTTTCCACAATCAAAATCACATATAAGTAGAGAGTGAACAGGAAGAGAAATTTAGAAATTTAAATTACAAAAAACAAAAGCAACACAATACGCACATATTATTTTATACATCAACTTACACTATAAAACTATACTACTTATAGGGCTAAATCACCTTATAAATATTTTAAAATAGCTTTTCTATATGCTACAAGTGACAAGCAAAAGATGTCAGCATTAGAGAACTTAGCATCACACAACCTACAAGATCTACGGATAAAAGAGTTAGAAGCATATTTCGTTCGAGCCGTGGACATGTGGAAGGTCTGTTTAGAACGCGCGGAAATACGACTACATTTAAATGAAATTTTGGGAAGAAGATAGCTAGAATCAATCTCGTTATAATATTTTTATTATTTATTTATTTATGTGCACACAAAAAAGAAGACATTGTGCAGAGTAATAGGAAAATTATGTACAAAGGCACCGCTTATTTCTTTAAGAAATCTCTTCCAGCAGACCTGCTAGAGGATTATGAGAATAATAATTAAAAGTGATGAGTGTGTGTAGAACAGCTAAAATAACAAATACAACATGAGAATTATAGTATTGCACATACACATATAATATTTTGTATTCAAGTTTAACAATATTTGCTAAGTAACACAGTATATACGAAGAGTATATAACAATGATCATTCGGTTGATTTTTCTTAGTATATCAATGATTGTAGGTTTGCTTTTTGTTGATATTCTATGCGATTCAGTTAAAAACTGCGCTGTTGTTCTTGGTAGTTTAGAGGAAGGTTTTTGGCATAGTATCATGAATGTATCCACAATGTTTCAGTAAATAAATGAATCTGATATAGATAACGATGGTCACGTACGTAGCTAGAATTTATTGATAAATATTATTATTGTAAATACAAAGTAGACAATATACTGAAAATTAGCGCTGTTGAACGCATCCAATACGGATTGCATCAGCTTAGCCATCTTTTGCCTCTTCTTTTTAATTTTATTTTAATTTTCTTATAAACGTTTCAGTTTTATGTGTGAAAGACAGTAAAATATTTGTTCTTAGTATTATTTATTATTAATAGTAAAGTAGATATATGGTATAATAAGATGATGATATTAAAGGCGAATGGTTGTTGGTTTCGATTTGTAACTTTGACATAAAGCTGAGACACAGAAATGAGTGATAGTCAAGCATATATTGGAGTCTCTAAGATTTCAGGTGTAACAGTCATAGAATAGAAAACAATCTACCAAGAATCTGATCTAGCTAACGACATTTAAAAGACAGCTTGCGTGTAATACAAATTATGAATGACAACCTATTGGCCGACGTTCCACTCGTCTTGTGGAAGATCTTGGCATTCTCGTTTTCTATATCCTTTAATATCTTAGCGCAAAGTGGATCATGAATTTGTTTGCATAAATCTATCTATATCTGAGACTAATCCACTGAGTTTCTATCCGGACCGTCTCAGATCAAATAGAGAAAGAAAAAACACCTCACTTTTGTAAATGTAATTAAAATATACTAGTAAAATAATCAATATTCGCTTTTAAAAAAGATTTTATTATTACACGCATGTTTCGAATGATCGCTCACTAAATGTCCAAGTGTCCATAGGTACTACACTGCTTACTTCGAGATTCCACGGCCGTTAAAACGTATGTCTCCCATCCTAGTCCGTTTAATTATTTCCTTCTGTCATTTAATTGTCATTGATTGCCGTACTGGGCCAATAGCGCGCAGAGTGATGGGCGTTGGGGCAAACATTTGCGGAATGTAGGCCAAACTATGGTAAGCGCAGTGCGGAAGTCTACCGAAAAGCCCTCTTGATCGATCGCTTTGGAAATCTCCGAGAAGTCTTATGGACTCTCAGGTTTGTTTACGCTTACTGACAGCATTAGCACTTATCTATTTGTTACAACTTTACCTTTTTTTAATTTCATTACTTAGCAGGGTGAACCAGGTCACTGTCCATCTGATTTCAGTCATTATCGGATCCCTATACACTTGAATAACGTATAGGCCACCACCTACCTTGAGACATGCTCCACCCTTCGAACGGGCAAACATTACTGTGGTAAATATATGCAGGAAAGTGGTATTTACCCGCGCGGACTCACAAAATGACCTTTTTTTTTTTCGGGTAGTGGGCCGAACCTCCTCCGAGGTCTCACAAAATGACCTACCACCCGTAATCATGCAAATTAATTTTTTTGCGTGATACTCGCCCGCTTCGCTGGAGATTTAAAATTAACGTTATTATTTATTGTCATTATTATTGGGGAGTCCAACCCTCATATACATAAATATTAGCCATCCATTAAGTACATGTATTTTCTACATGGATACCAAGTTTCAAGTCGAATCGGATGCACGGTTCAGTAATAATAACGGAACATCCGTAAAAATCACTGTAGATTTATATAAATTAGTATAGATGTTATTCCTTCACCGTGGAAGTCAATCGTGAATATTTCTTGCCCGGCTTCACAGGACTCTCTACCCACCTGTAATAAGATAGTAATAAGATCGGTACGAAACATTAAACATACTCATTCTTTTTCAATTGTGAATATTCCTACCCAAACCTCCATGCGTTTTGTTGTTTGTAGGTAACGTTTCTTATCTCGAAATCAGAAAATTGAGTTCATTAATAATATATTTTACGTAACGAACCTTCAGACGGTCGTTGCAACCGGTAAATGTATTGCAGACTATGTAAAAGCTTTTGGAAGTCGTTGTTACATAACTGCGACCGATCGCGAAACTTATTTCGTCCGATCTAGTCTGGGTGTCGGTGATGTCTTATTATGTTAACTAGTAGTCGAAATTCGACTATAAAAATTATAAGTTAGTACACTATTATGATTCTATTGTTAAAGACTATTTATTATACTTCTATAATCACAGATTTCACCAAGACTACACTTTAGACAAATATTAATAGAGACAAAAAATATTTAATCTGTTCTCAATTTGACCACAGACTATAGAAAAGTTTGACAATAAACACATAGTATGCTAGCGTGTATGTGTCAAATATATAGTAGTGTGTGTAATGTTTTTTTTTATCAATTTGATGTATTTTTATGCATAATTTAAAAGAATATTTACATTCTGCACTCCTTCTCTATATTCTCTATAAGTATGGGAAATTTCATACTCCTCCGTCCGCGCAATTTTCGTAAAAAGGAGTACAAAGTTTTTGCTTCACGTATTAATATATAGATTCCATTTATAGTTACGCCTAGGAAATTAAAAACTAACCTTATCTACGGATTGTCATCCAAGTTGACAACCTGTTAATTTCGCTAGTGGAGACTATCTAAAAAGCTGCGTTGATAAGTAAACAGGATTACGGCGTGGCTTTTAACCATAAATCAGATGGTATCTCAGCTTATCTTAGCATGAGCGGCTAATTCCACGTTAAGTGTTTCTGAAATTTCTGTCACTATGAAGTTCGGAGAATCTCTTTCTTAACTTTAATGAAGCCGGGCCTGTGTTGAAATTTATTTATAATACTAATTCTTCGTAATATATTTTAAAACTTCTTAATAATCGTGTATGTTGTAGTATGTTTGTTTATTATTTAATTATTTATTATATTATTATTTTATTATATTATGTTTATTATAGAATACACAGACTACACATTGTACTATGTGTATTCTATAATACTGAGATGTTATTTTAAGGAAGATTTTTGTTTTGAGTTTGTTCTTTTTTTTTGTTTTGTTGTTGTTTGTTATTCGTTTGTTAATGCACCTACCATGCATTATCTTTGCACCACCCTATGGTCGACTGGAAGAGAATGCCCATGGCATTAAGTCCGCCTGTGTACAAGTTTTGTTTTGTGCATAAAGTATAAATAAATAAAATAAATAATAATTCTTTTTTTTTTTTTTCTAGAACATTGGCGAAATAGCTTTGTGTAAATATGCAATTGATACGTTTTAATAATTATTTTAAATGATCAGGGACGCTTCTAAAATCCTACTACCCTAACTAATATTATAAATGCGAAAGTTTGTAAGAATGTATGTATGTATGTTTACTACCCTTTGACGCAAAAACTACTGAATATTTACAATAATGTAGCAGCTACACATCAGAATATAATAGAGCGCTATGACATGTCCTTCTTCAAACGAGGCTTGTGGAGAGTATTAAGCGGTAGGCAGCGGCTTGGCTCTGCCCCTGGCATTGCTGAAGTCCATGGGCGACGGTAACCACTCACCATCAGGTGGGCCGTATGCTCGTCTGCCTACGAGGGCAATAAAAAAAAAGAATAACACAATTTACAAAGATACAGTGTGAATTACCCAAAATATAACGATAAGTGTCAAGTAAGTGGGAAAAGAATCTGCCATCTGCGAGCTATTCTGGCGTGCGCCGCAAAAACCGTTGGAGTTACACGTACATACACAATGTTTATAAAATGGAAATGTGTATCTTAAATAGTTCTACTAAAAGTCTGTGACAGCATAATATACATATCTATCCTTTATCTGTAAGCCATTATCGCCAAAAGAGTTAAGTTAGTTAATAGTATTATGTTTGATACGTTATTTTTTTATTGTGTTTGTTACTGCCAGGATCAGATTTGTGTGAAAGAAAATTCAATAAGATCAATAATAAATTACAGTTCCCAAAGCGAAGCGAGGGCGGGTCGATAATATTATATAAGTATACATAATTCCATTTTATACAATAGCCTAAGGAAATAATTATACATATATGTGTAATTTTTGGTGAGCCGTTTCTTTTTTGTGATAAGTACCGTTGCACATGGGAATTCAAAATACATATAAGTTTTATAATTACAAGAACTGCTCTGTTTAGTCGGATAAAAGATAACAGAGTCTGCATAATATTATTATAAATATTATCATCAACAGTTGAACCATACAAAATTGGGAGAGCTCACAGAAACATACCGGATTCATTGTTTTATATTTACACTATTCTATGTAGGTACGTAGAAAATACAAATGCATCAGACGATTTTTTTTATCGACTAGATGGGTGGACGAACTCACAGCCCACCTGGTGTTAGGTGGTTACAGGAGCCCATAGACATCTACGACGTAAATGCGCCACCCACCTTGAGATATAAGTTCTAAGGTCTCAAGCATAGTTACAACGGCTGCCCCACCCTTCAAACTGAAACGCATTGCTGCTTCACGGCGGAAACAGGCAGGGTGGCGGTATCTACCCGCGCGGACTCACAAGAGATCCTACCACCAGTCGATGAGGGGAATTTGTTCAGATGTAAGACCACGGCACCACTCAAAATCTCTCTCTTTTTCTCGTTACAACGTGAGATCTTAAAAAAGCATGACCTAATTTTTTTTCATTTAAATTCAATAACTTACACATACAAAACCACACGCGTTGTTTACATATGGATTTTTGGAGTGCCCCAGATATCGAGCTATTTAGGATGCTCTCTGTAATTGTATGTATATTCCATATTTAGCGAAACGGGAGTACCTATTGTGAGCGGACAATGGTGCTTTTGTCCTACTCGTAATGCGAAGTACTAGTACTTACTTATCTTCAAATTTAGACAAAGTGTTTATTTGCGATTTTATTGTATTACTAGCGGCCCGCTCCGGCTCCGCTCGGGTCTTTAACAATAATTTCAACGATATTTGACGTTGTTTTATTTTTTTTAAATAAAATAACACTTATTGCGGCATTACTATAATAGACATATGCTGTCGCGACACTTTTTGTAAATAATAATCTGTTCTACAAAGTCGTAGTACATTATATTTTTATTCTATCATCAATAGTTTTTGCAGGGCACTCGATGTAAAGAATATTTTGTAAATTTTTGTACACCTAGGGTTACATTATTGTTAGTAAGGATCCCTAATTAAAAAAAAAAAGATTATAGCCTATGTCACTCGGGTATAGTGTAGCTTTCAAACAGTGAAAGAATTTTTCAAATCGGTTCAGTAGTTTCGGAGCCTATTCAATACAAACAAACAAACAAATCTTTCCTCTTTATAATATTTGTATAGATTAGTATAGATTATAATATTAGTATAGACTAGTGAGCGTTGTGATACGTCCATCGTCAAACGAGGTTTCTAGAGAGTCAGCAATAGACACAGCCTTGGTTGGGCCTCTGATTATTAAAATTCATGAACAACAATGATGACTTACCCTCTGATGGATCGTTTAATCGTCTGCCTACAGCGGCAATTAAAAAAAACAGGCCGCAATTCCATCATTCAGATTCTGATCCAGTGGTAGATTCTGCCTTTTTTTTTACCTATGCTGATGCCTTGAGAGGCTATTTCAGCTTCACCCTAACATGTAGGTGAGCTCACGGGGCTCAAACCGGAAGTGTTGCTAACACTGGCCCTAACAAGAGCCGTGCTTCGCAGAATCTACCACCGGATCGCAAACGCGACCCACTGAGAAGATCCGGCGAGAAATTCAGTGAGATGTGTCTATGGGTAAATTCTGCGAAGCGCTGCTCTTGCTAGGGCTAGTGTTAGAAAATTCTTTGGTTGAACGCGTGAGCTTACATACCCGTCCCGATCGAGCTAGAATAAAGCCTTTTAGCCTAACAAACTTAAGTTTATCAGTGAATACGCAGGGAAGAAAGCTTTTAACTAGTATGTAAGACGACAAATACAATCGCTTTGTTCTAGAAATAATCAGGGCGATATAACAGTTATGATTTAAAGGCACAGCTGTATCAACGAGAAACAGGCTCCGATATTGTTAAACAAACTCCCCTAAGCGAGTCATTCTCTCTCAAATAAAAACTTCTTTTTTTTTACGAGTCGAATTAAATAGGTCTCGGCATATGGTGGCATTGTTTAATATTCGGCTGCAAACGTAAATATGTATATGGCGGTAGGTCGTTGATCTTCGCTGTCTGGATCGTAATTTGTCTGAAATTATTTCATCAAGACGTTCGAAGTTCTGTTGTAACTGTTCGTTGTATTGTCTAACCCAGCGGCTCTCAAACTTATTTACTGAGCGACGCACAAACATGTTTTACACTGCTTTGTAGGCAAAAACAATACACGCAAAAACAATGTTAACAAAGCCATAATAAAATGTAATATATGGGTGTAATTAGAGATTAGTATAGGGTTTTGCATCAAAATTTATTATGTTTTAAATAAATTGCAATATATAAATACGAATATGAAAAATTGTGGGTTAAGCCACTTTTGCACTGATGGCCTCATATGTACTACCGCAAAATTGCAGTTCCTTCGTGACATCTTAAATAAAAATGTATTTTATTTTATCGCGATAGGACTGTTGGGAACCGCTGGTCTATCCTATAAACGACATCAGATATTCCATTGGCGGGCTTGCACCTATTCATTACGCTAGCCGAAAAGAGAGACGGTTCTCGAAGACACAACAATGTTTTCTGTCTATCTGTTAATATAAATCTGAGGATAAATAAATATTCAAAAACAAAATTGACAACACCTATGAATTTATTAAAAGTAAATCTCGTCATTAATTCATTTATTCACCGTTGGATTGTGTGTTCATCACTTTGCATGGAAGTTATTAAAGGCGAGCTTAATGAATCGAATCCGGTTATATATCACTTAACGATGTATGTACGCACGTTAGAAGGCAAATATTGGCTGTTGCACACATTCGTTCTTGTTCGTGACTAATGAGGAGTCTTGACTTTAGTAATCGACGTTTGTGATTGTAAAGAAAATGTTATAGTTGAAATCAGTTTTTTTGGAACGAAGTTCCGCATGAGACGATACGGAGGGGTACCCTAATCGGAAAAAAAACGTCCGTAACGTAAGACTTGTATTAGTAATGCACACAGTGTACTACTTAACTTCGTAATAATGTACAAAAAATAACATATTTTTATTATATATTTTTTATAAATCATTGTGAATAAAATAAAGTTGATAACTTTGTAAAGTAGTTTATTTTTTTTATCAATAAAAAAATATAAATAAAAAATGTACACCCGAATTTTTTTTTTCTTTATACCTCGAATAGAACTTAAAATTAATATTTTTATAATAAGGAACTTCGTTCCTATCCGGTGTCCCACGACACCACACATCTTTTTTTTTTATAAATCATATTGCATTTTATCTCGACCTTTTTTTTCCTTACAACATTTTGTGGTTGTATATAGATTTGATATGAGACACGTAGACGAACAGTCAAAATCAAAAAAATGCTCTTTTTATTCGAATAGGCTTGTGCAGGGCTCTTAAATTGCCACGGCTTCACCACTGATGAGGAATGCAGTTACATCATTGAGAAAAACAACACAAGAATATTTTGAAAGTGTTTATATACGTTATGTGCTCAGGGGTGTTCATAGTGGATCTGTTAGTATGATATTAACAGTGTCAGTAACGATAATAGAGCTGTTTATTTAACTGCTTGCATTACCCTAAAGAAAGGCCCACTGAGTTTCTCGCCGGAACTTCTCAGTGGGTCGCGTTTCCGATCCGGTAGTAGATTCTGCGAAGCACGGCTCTTGCTAGGGTTCGTGTTAGCAACGTCGTCAGGTTTGAGCCCCGTGAGCTCACCTACTATTTAAGGTTACGCTGAAATAGCCTCTCAAGGCTATCAGCATAGGTAGGATTAAAAAAAACAGAAATCGTATATCTCATTCCCTCGCAGGTTAAATCCTATTGCATGTATATGTTTGTCTCTTTTTAGTGTTGCTCTTCCGTTACACCATAACTGTGTTAAAGAGGCTTTTTATTGAAATGCACTGTTTCTAGCAGTATTGTTTTGTGGTGTCACATTTCAATTCGAAATTTTCGATCTCTTTTGTAACTCACTATTCACTGTTAGATGCAATTAGATGAGACGACATATCTTATAATGATATGAAATTCATTAAAATGAAACATTATCTCCTACGTAGTATGTATCTGGGACACTTTCAGCAAATTTGAACACGAGTCTCCCATTTTTCACATTGCAACGTATTCAGATATCTTTACCAATCAATTTAAGATATAGGCTTTATTCGAATCACTATACGAATTGGGGATGGACTTCATTAAGGAATAACTTGTTTACGCTTTCCGGTAGACAACGGGTAGCTAGGCTTCATGCACGGAATCGCCGTCTGATTTAATTCACAGCATTCGTAACCTCTCCATAGCTCTTCCATTCTTTTCCCTGCTTCTTTGAGTTGAGTTTCCTATGAGGATTTTTTTTTTATAGCTTGGATGGGTGGACGAGCTCACAGCCCATCTGATGTTAAGTGGTTACTGGAGCCCATGGACATCTACAATGTTGATGCGCCACTCACCTTGAGATATAAGTTCTAAGATCTCAGTATAGTTACAACGGCTGCCCCACCCTTCAAACCGAAACGCATCACTGCTTCACGGCAGAAATAAGCAGGGCAGTGGTACCTACCCGCGCGCACTCACAAGCGGTCCTACCACCAGTAAATTATATTTAATGCGTCAAACAATGGCTTTGCAGAAAAACAATAAAACCATCACAAAACCGTTACTAATATGCTAATCGAAATTCTTTGACAGTGATTCGTTCGTGAATTAACTACGTTTTGTTCCTGTACAGTACCTTACTGATTATCTAAATGGAATGCTTAATTACTTGCTAGAATTAACATTGAGCGATGATATTTATTCGTGACACGCGCGCGTTTGCTGTATTTTTAACCGACTCCAAAAAAGGAGGAGGTTCTCAATTCGACTGGTTTTTTTTTTATTTCTTTTATTGCCCTTGTTGGCCGACGAGCATACGGCCCACCTGGTGGTAAGTGGTTACCGTCGCCCATGGACTACAGCAATGCCAGGAGCAGAGCCAAGCCGCCTAATGCCAACCTAATGTTCGTTACCTCATAACTTTTGACTGGGTGAATCGATTTTGATGATTCTTTTTTATTGCAAAGATGATGCGTCCCGTGTGGTCCGATTTCAATTTAGTCCAGTTCTGATAATGGTAGCCAAGAGAAAACCGTAATAAGTCTTAAATTTGCATTAAGTACGTGCACGACAAATAGATGAATAACTCAATAACTTAATTTGTTTTTGAATATCTTTTTTTTTCTATTTGAAGTCTGTTTTTGTTAAAGCGTGTCTATTTACAATTATATTTTATTATTTTACGTTTAGACCACTGTGTGTAAAAGGTTCAATGAATTGTAACGACATTGAATGTACTTATTAACATAATTGCGTTATTGTTTTTAATTGTACGTTAAATTATGTACATTGTGAATTCTAATGTGCGACGGTAGTTATGACAAAAACAAAAACGTGTCAGTAAATATTGCATATACACACACGCATATTCCATTATAGTATAAAATAAAAATAGAATATTAGAATAGAATATAAAATATTAGATTAGCATCTCTGTTCATATAAAATAATTCATAAAAGGATTATATTTTTGTTTGTCGTGTCTATTTATTATAAGTCATGTATTTTTCTATAAGAACTTATTTATTCTCTACCTATTCGCTGGAATACCTGGTTCAACCTCAAAGAATTTGCTAACACTGGTCCTAGTAAGAGCCAGTGGTTCCCAGAGTTACTCAGTGGGCTGTGTCTATGAGATGAGAACTGTCATATGCTTTCACTCATGGTTTGGAACCAGATTAATATTACTTACGAATTGAACTAATGTGAAACTTATGCAAACGAAAGATATGTATAAAATAAGTTATAAATCAATCAAATTTCAAGGTGGACGGCGGCATTTACGTTGTAGATGTCTATGGGCTCTTATGGTAACCACCTAAACTCAGGTGGGGCGTAAACTCGTCCGCCCACCTTTTTTTTTTTTTTTTTTAACGCTGCGGAATCCATTTACGGATACCCGTTCCGGGGGGGTAACGAACCGGGTTATGTCGGACTCCGGCGCCTCCTGAGAGGAAGAGGGGGACGAGAAGGTCCTCCACCTCCCCGAATTCCTCGCAAGAGACTACGCCTTAAGCAATAAATAAAAATATCTAGGAGGACGGCAGACAGATCATCACGACAATTGCGTCAAGATAGATTCTCACATAAATTATTGAGTAACTCTTTCTTTATTTATTTATTTTTTGTTCACAGAAACTCCCGCAAGCGACTTCAGAAGACACAGAATCGTTCTGCCGACCGTACACCATCCGAGGACGAAACGAGAACTCACAACGACAAGGGACACGGTTAGTTTTGATTTTATTATAATACTAGCCGACCCAGCAGACTTCGTAGTGCCTCAATCGATAAATAGAAGACCGAAATGTTTGTATAAAATAAACTTAAAAAAAACAAAACGAATCCGTCCGACGGGGGACACATCAAAGGAGAAACAAAATTTTTAGTTTTTTTTTTATAAAATTCCGAGCATTTTTATATTTATTCAGCTTTCAAACCTTCTCTGGACTAACACAAATAATTCAAGACCAAAATTAGCCAAATCGGTCCAGTCGTTCTCTAGTTTTAGCGAGACTAACGAACAGCAATTCATTTTTATATATACATAAGTAGATAGATAGATTATTACAGTCATATCGAAGTTCAGAGTTTTCGTGGTCACGAACGATTAAACCCTTCTATATTGATCTTTATTTGTCAATTCTGTAAAATACCGAAACTATTCTAACGTAAAAATAATTTTGTGTCTACAATAGTCTCCATATAGAAGAGGGTCGCCTGGATTGTCGATAATCCCATTCTCACGGATCGTTTGGAACCGCTGGGTTTGCGGAGTGCTCTGAGAAATTGTTTGATGATCCCATTACTTGGTTTCTACAATCGCACCGCCCGCCGCCGGAGTAGAGTTCATCCATACTACCTGGAGCTACTGCGTTCACCACAGTGCGTTTCCAGAGTTTTTTTTGCCACGTACCATCCGGCTTGGAATGAGCTCCCCTCCACGGTGTTTCCCGAGCGCTAATGACATGTCCTTCTTCAAACGAGGCTTGTGGAAAGTACTTAATGGTAGGCAGCAGCTCGGCTCTGACCCTGGCATTGCTGAAGTCCATGGGCGACGGTAGCCACCATCAGGTGGGCCGTATGCTCGACTGCCTGCGAGGGCAATAAAAAATAAATAAAAAGCAACTTCTACAAGTCACGATATTCGATGAGTGTAATTATATTGTGATCTAAAAATATTTTAAAATTAAATAGAGATGAAATCGCGAGTTCGTTCAAGTACCACATGATACGCGAAGGCATTAAGGCGGTAAATATTTAATATTAGGATCGTGTTCAGGTCCACCTACCTGCCTGAGTATTAATTGGATTAAGGTTGATAACTTGGTAACTATACTTGAGACCTTAGAACTTATACCTCAAGATGGGTGGCGTATTTACGCTGTGGATGTCTATGGGCTCCAGTAACCACTTAACATCAGGTGGGCTGTGAGCTCGTCCACCCATCCAAGAAATAAAAAATAAAGATACGATAACATTAAAACAAACACCATAGAAAACACTAAAGCATCACGCTATTTATAAAAACAGTTAAATTTAAAAATTTGCACCACTCTATGTGTTTGACAAACATGTGTTTCGATCCTTTGGTCTAGCTTTATAATTGGTTAACGATTATAATGTTATCTCAATCGGACGACAGTTTTATGAAAAATTGAATAATGTAATTCAGATTTTATAACGCGACTATACGATAGTACGATACAATCCGATAATATTTTTGTCCGCGCGAGTAGGTACCACCACCCTGCCTATCTCTGCCGTGAAGCAGTAATGCGTTTCGGTTTGAAGGGTGGGGCAGCCGTTGTAACTATACTTGAGATCTTAGAACTTAATCTCAAGGTGGGTGGCGCATTTACTTTGTAGATGTCTATGGGCTCCAGTAACCACTTAACTCATCTAAGCATTAAAAAAATATATATTTAGTGAGTTATTACATACCATAATTGAATTATTACCTTAAGCCTTTAACTGCCATGTCGGTCACCGGTGCCCTACATGTCGCTCTGAAGTAATTATGTTGATTTCTGTTATTAAGACGCCGGAATGTCTAATGACTCTGGGAAAGATGGAACCGAATACTGAGAATGAATCTATTTCTAAGAGACCTAAAAGACAAAAACCCATTAAAAACAAAAGAAGGCAAAGCTAGGCAATACAGGCGCATAGCAACAGCAATTGACTTAATTACATCAGCGCACCACGTAGGACTCGGGTGACCTAAATGGAGATCAAAAGGTTAAAATAACAAATAAATATTACATTTGTATGAATAAGATAATTTAACTATTTCAATTTCGAATTCAGTTAAGGGTTTTTTAACGGACAAATGAACTCATGAATCATCTAGTGCTAAGTTGTTATAGAAGTCAACAGACACGAGAATTCGCTTCCTATCCCTGAGATATGAAGTGGTAACTTAGTGTCGTAAAATTCCCTTCTGTCTGTTTTCTAGTGTCGTAAACTTTATTTCCGTCTTTCTTCTAGTGTCGTAAACTTTACTTCTGTATTTCTTCTAGTGTCGTAAACTTTCCTTCTGTTTGTCTTCTAGTGTCGTAAACTTTCCTCCTGACTTTCTTCTAGTGTCGTAAACTTTCCTTCTGACTTTTTTCTAGTATCGTAAACTTTCTTTCTGTAGTCTTCTAGTGTCGTAAACTTTCTATCTGTCTCTCTTCTAGTGTCGTAAACTTTCTTTTTGTCCGTCTGCTTCTCTCTTTCTTTCTGTCTCGTCCTTTGCGGTAAATGATTTCGAATACAATTTTTAGCAATAGATTTTAAGGCAACCGCTGATGTACAATCTACAATTACGAAGATAACATTGGTCGGTAATGATACGGTTCTCTGGCAAATGGAACGGAAGCCCCTAATGTGACTGACCCTCGGCTCTCCAATCACGCTACACTGCAACTTGCAAAATTATATAATTTTTTTTTTCTTTCTAAATAACTCTCGTTAAATGAGTTTTTGATAGCATTTTTTTGTTTGTTTTTATATTATATGTAATTCGGGTGATTTGTATACGAGTTATTTCGGAGGTATCGCTTAGAACGTAGATATAATGTTATAATCACTAAATGTATACTGCAAACAGCTAGCTATAGTTTTGTACATTATCGTTTGCCAGTTTTTTTTTATTTTTATTGCCTTTGTAGGCAGACGGGCATACGGCCCACCTGATGGTGAGTGGTTACCGTCGCCCATGGACTTCAGCAATGCCAGGGGCAGAGCCAAGCCGCTGCCTACCGCTTAATACTCTCCACAAGCCTCGTTTGAAGAAGGACATGTCATAGCGCTCGGGAAACACCGAGGAGGGGAGCTCATTCCATAGCCGGATGGTACGNGGGCAGAGCCAAGCCGCTGCCTACCGCTTAATACTCTCCACAAGCCTCGTTTGAAGAAGGACATGTCATAGCGCTCGGGAAACACCGAGGAGGGGAGCTCATTCCATAGCCGGATGGTACGTGGCAAAAAAGATCTCTGGAAACGCACTGTGGATGACCGCAGTGGCTCCAGGTAGTATGGATGAACTCTACTCCGGTGGCGATCGGTGCGAAAAGAATTTTTTTTAACTGAATTTGTTAGAGATTTAACTGCATTTGTTATAACATGAAAACACTAAAGCGTGTCCAACTAACTAAACAAGATAGCGCCATTGTTAATCCATTTTACGACATTATGGCGTTTAGCTGCCTGTGACTTTATAGGCCTCATATATAGATAATAAACACCCAGACGAAGACCAAACGAAACTGTACATCTCCAAAGTTTCTTTAATGTGGGTATCGAACCCACGACCCTAGGCGCAACAGTGTGGGGCGCTAGCTACTCCTCCTCCTCTCCTCTATCATTTCCTCACTGCTGAGGATGGTAACTATCATGTATCAACAGGATTTTCCTACTACAATACTACTACACCGATCAATCAAAAGAGAAGATTAGTGCGTTAAAACTTTTAATAGGTTTTTTTAGATTGCTTATATGGGTGAACGAGCTCACAGCCCACCTGGTGTTAAGTGGTTACTGGAGTCCATAGACATCTACAACGTAAATGCGCCACCTACCTTGAGATATAAGTTTTAAGGTCTCAGTATAGTTACACGGCTGACCCACCCTTCAAACCGAAACGCATTACTGCTTCACGGCAGAAATAGGCGGGGTGCTGGTACATACCCGTGCGGACTCACAAGACGTCCTACCACCAGTATAATAGGTATACAATCTCTATATTTTCTAACAACCGTAAAGCTGATGATTAAGGATGATTAATGGTGTTTCCAGAACGGTGGACACCACAGGGAGTTGAGGATGTCTTTGCCCGTTGACGAAGAAGAGTACTTACTGGAACTCAATCTCAACGAAGATCTGATCACGGATGACCACGTGCTGAGATACCAGAAAGACGGGAAGATGATCGCGCACAAACCAACCATAGAGGTTAGTGTCTTTTTGTTTTAAATTCATCAAATCATAAATCCTTCAAAGAGGTCGATTTAGGTAAACAAAAATATAGTTTTTTAACAATAACTTGATTTAAGCTTGTTTCTTTTTTAAATAAAAACAGATATAAACTAAAAAATTATGTTTATTGTGTGGGTTCTTTTTGAGACGTGTGCAAATTTTCACCTTAATTGGATGTAATTATAAAATACGTTTCAAAATTCTATTATGGAAACGAATACATACATACGGTTTAAGCTAATAAAAGCGTAAGAAAAATATATATATTTCTTAACAAAAAAAAACACGTGTGGCACTCGGGGACTGCCGCGGTAAAGTTATTTCATAGCATTTTTTATGACCTTATGCAATAATAATTAGACAATAATAATTTAATATTAAAACAATAATAAAATAAGACCACGCTATATTAAAATTTATAAACATTAACAAAAGCAAAACTTTAACTGTCCTCTTCACACTCATAAGCTAGACCGCGCGAGAGACAGATGGGCAGACTTTTCATGATGCGCCTGCAGTGCGACGTCACGCCGTGCGCTTATTTACAAACACTACACAAGCGCAACGTGTGAATTCGTCGAACGCGAGCTACATGGTAGGCGAAGTGGGGGTGTTAGGTTTTATTTTCGTTACGGAATTTCTTGATTCGGTCGCCGCGCGTTTAAATCCCGCGTTAAAAGCTATGCAATAGCTTAAAAACTTTACACATCTTTTCAGGATATAGATCTATGTCAATACTCTGGAACTGTGAGGGGGAAGCCGGATTCAAGAGTGGCCGTTTCTACGTGTCACGGCGTCAGGGGAATTATATACGACGGAGACAGACTGCGGTATATCGAGCCCGCTGAAGGTAACTTTACATGTTATTAAATTCAGCCTTTGACTTGGCTATAGAGATACAAAAATATACTAGCTGGCCCGGCAAACGTTGTTTTGCCATATAAATTATTCTCCATCTCAGGTTGGTCTCCGGTAACCACCTAACACCAGGTGGGCTGTGAACTCGTACACCAATCCGAATGACCGTGCGTGACTTGTTCCCAGTTTTTGTTATTATGATTATTAATATAAACGGATTTGTATGCTTCTGACATCCCACTCGCAGTCTTTAGTGTACCCGTGAACAGATCTTGCAACAGTGCCATTCCCGATCCTGCGGACAGAATGGAAAGCAGTCGACGTCGCCCAAAACACGTCATCTCGGATCCTCCCGATCCACTAACGGTGCTTTTAGGTACTTTAAGCACCGGTCACCGTTCTCGTCGAACCCGTCGCTTGCGACGAAGGGCTCGACGAGTAAATTAACTCTCAGACACAGCCCACTGAGTTTCTCGCCGGATCTTCTCAGTGGGTCGCGTTTCCGATCCGGTGGTAGATTCTGCGAAGCACGACTCTTGCTAGGGTTCGTGTTAGCAACATCGTCAGGTTTGAGCCCCGTGAGCTCACCTACTAAAGTTAGGGTTACGCTGAAATAGCCGCTAGGGCTATCAGCNAAAAAAAAAAAAAAAAAAAAAAAAAAAAGCAACAGTGCCTAGATATCTGAAGCTCATTGAATGTAAAAAAACGTGATAAGGGCCCGTTCATAATGTAAATGGCAGGGAGAGTATTAAATATCAGTGTGGCGGTATAATATACACATGTCGTGTTGTATGGTCGTCTGATCCCACAAGGTGGACTGACGACCTATTGAGGTTCGCGAGGATCTAAGCATGATGCAAGCAACACAGGACCTATCTTTGTAGCGATGCTTGTGGGAGGCATATGTCCAGCAGTGGACGTCGGTGGGCTGACAGATAGATAGCGGCGTTTTTTTTGTCCTTGCAGGCAGTGAGCATACGGCCCACCTGATGGTCAGTGGTTACCGTCGCCCATGAACTTCAGCAATGCCAGGGGCAGAGGCAAGCCGCTGCCTACCGTTAAGTACTCTCCGCAAGCCTCGTTTGAAGAGGGGCATTAAGACGTTATCGTGTCCTAAATCACTAATAAAGCACAGACTACATGTAAACATCGTCTCAGGGGGCGACATCCAATCACAGCACTATATGTACGATCACACGGATTTACACACGAACTACAACTGCGGGTATCATGGTGGTGTGACCAACAACAGTAATTACGACCCCGAGCTGTATCACAAATACCAAAAGGGCGAGGAGTTGAGCCGGACTAGAGTTGCCAGGGTAAGTGAATCATAGTGTTTTTTTCTCCGGGTTTCGCGAGCCGTGAACGTAGTTAACACATTGTACGCGGGTCTGGCGGTAATGCGGGATTCGAAGTCTGTCGCTTGAGCGTCAACCCTGTGATAATGCGGGATTCGAAGTGTGTCGCTTGAGCGCCAACCCTGCGATAATGCGGCATTCGAAGTGTGTCGCTTGAGCGCCAACCCTGCGATAATGCGGCATTCGAAGTCTGTCGCTTGAGCGCCAACCCTGCGATAATGCGGCATTCGAAGTCTGTCGCTTGAGCGCCAACCCTGCGATAATGCGGCATTCGAAGTCTGTCGCTTGAGCGCCAACCCTGCGATAATGCGGCATTCGAAGTGTGTCGCTTGAGCGCCAACCCTGCGATAATGCGGCATTCGAAGTGTGTCGCTTGAGCGCCAACCCTGCGATAATGCGGCATTCGAAGTGTGTCGCTTGAGCGCCAACCCTGCGATAATGCGGCATTCGAAGTCTGTCGCTTGAGCGCCAACCCTGCGATAATGCGGCATTCGAAGTCTGTCGCTTGAGCGCCAACCCTGCGATAATGCGGCATTCGAAGTCTGTCGCTTGAGCGCCAACCCTGCGATAATGCGGCATTCGAAGTCTGTCGCTTGAGCGCCAACCCTGCGATAATGCGGCATTCGAAGTGTGTCGCTTGAGCGCCAACCCTGCGATAATGCGGCATTCGAAGTGTGTCGCTTGAGCGCCAACCCTGCGATAATGCGGCATTCGAAGTCTGTCGCTTGAGCGCCAACCCTGCGATAATGCGGCATTCGAAGTCTGTCGCTTGAGCGCCAACCCTGCGATAATGCGGCATTCGAAGTCTGTCGCTTGAGCGCCAACCCTGCGATAATGCGGCATTCGAAGTCTGTCGCTTGAGCGCCAACCCTGCGATAATGCGGCATTCGAAGTCTGTCGCTTGAGCGCCAACCCTGCGATAATGCGGCATTCGAAGTCTGTCGCTTGAGCGCCAACCCTGCGATAATGCGGCATTCGAAGTCTGTCGCTTGAGCGCCAACCCTGCGATAATGCGGCATTCGAAGTCTGTCGCTTGAGCGCCAACCCTGCGATAATGCGGCATTCGAAGTCTGTCGCTTGAGCGCCAACCCTGCGATAATGCGGGATTCGATGTCTATCGCTTGAGCGCCAGCCCTGCGATAATGTGGGATTCGAAGTCTATCGTTTGAGCGCCGACCCTGCAATAATGCGGGATTCGAAGTCTATCGCTTGAGCGTCAACCCTGCGATAATGCGGGATTCGAAGTCTTTCGCTTTAACGCCCCATCCCTTTTGCTTCTATTTTTCGTTATCGTTAAATTGTTAATGACGAATATTGAAACACAAAATATAGTGTTTTACGAAAACGTACAAAATTTCAAATATTTTCTTCGCGTATTCATTGATATTTGATTATTGTTGATATTTACAATAAGTGAATCTTCTAAGCGGTCGATACGGTGGCGGCGCTGTCATTAAATGTCTCACATGCCACCGGCGTACAATGTGTTAAAACTATGTACATTTTACGGTTAGTCTCGCGTTATTTACTCTTATTGTGGTATCGTAAACTTCGAACATGCGGTCGGTCCTTTTAACCAACAATATAACGATGCTTATGTAAGATTTCATGACCTTAAATATCCGTCAGCGCATACTGCTTATTGGGTATACTTGTCAGAAAAACTTTAAAAAAAACAGAACGTCCTCAATGACGTAATAGCAATTTTAACACACGCAAATTAAATCCAACTAGAGGTCCCGCAGTAGTCGAAATTCGACTATAATTAATGGGAACTGTAAGTTTGTACACTATTATGATTGTATTTTATACTTCTATAGTCACAAATTTCTCCAAGACTACACTATAAAAAATATTAACAAAGACAAACAATATTTAATCTATTCTCAATTTGACAACAGATGTCAAGAACAAAATAATTAGTATGCATGCGTGTGTGCGTCATATACATGGTATGTAGTGTGTGTAATGTTTTCTTTATTGATTTAATGTATAGATTACCAAACGTACTCGTTGTATCGTCGCAAATAATACGTGAAGCAAAAACTTTGTATCCCTTTTACGAAAATTGCGCGGACGGAGGAGTATGAAATTTTCCACACTTATAGAGAATATAGAGAAGAAGTGCACAATGCCAATTTTTTTTTTAAATGATGCATAAAAGATACCTTAAATCAATAAAGAAAACATTACACACCCTACCATGTATTTGACGCACACACGCATGCATATTATTTATTTATTGTCAAACTTTTGTTTTTGACGTCTATGGTCAAATTGAGAATAGATTTAATATTGTTTGTCTTTATTAATATTTTTTTATAGTGTAGTCTTGGCGAAATTTGTGATTATAGAAGAAGAATAGTCTTTGAAATTAGAATCATAATAGTGTATAAACTTACAATTTCAATTAATTATAGTCGAATTTCGACTACTGCGGGACTACTGGTCGTCGCAAATTATTATCGACTTGCAATCGTTTTGGGAACACCCTGTATAGCATCGTTTCTATATATTGCAGTACAAAAGGAGCACTGACGACAATCAAGTACGCGAGCCCTTCAACGCGAACACGCTGTCGCGTTACGTGGAGCTTGTCCTCGTCGTCGACAACAAGGAGTTCAAAGCGAACCACGGAAACCTGCGAGCTGTGTACCAACAGATAAAGGACGTGGCGAACATCATTAACTCTGTAAGTGTTTTGTTTAATACTAGCGACCCACACTCGCTTCGCTTCGGAGACTGTAATTTATTATTGATTTCTCCACTATTTAATGGATGTTATTATACATATAAACCTTCCTCTTTAATCACTCTATCTATTAAAAAAAACCGCATCAAAATCCGTTGCGTAGTTTTAAAGATTTAAGCATACATAGGGATATAGGGACAGAGACAGCGACTTTGTTTAATACTATGTAGTGATGACAGTGCAAAGGATTTATATCATCAACTTTGTAGTTCGATTAGCATCGTGCTATAGATGGAGATGGAAGTAGAGAAAAATATAAAAAACTAGCTGTAGGTACCGGTCCGCTTCGCTGGGTATTTAAAATTAACATAATTATTTCTCACCCCCACAAAGATTTTCATCATTAAAGCCCCCGCAACTGGTGTAGGGAGTCCAACACTCATATAAATATTAGCCTATCCATTGAGTACATGTATTTTCTACATGGATACCAATTTTCAAGTCAATCGGATGCATGGTCCAGTAATTATGACGGAACATCGTAAAAACCACTGTAGATTTATATATTAGTATAGATGTAGGAGTAAATTCAAGGCATTCCTGAACCTACTCAGTTTCTCGCCGGATCTTCGAGTGGGTCGCGATTACGATCCGGTGTTAGATTCATTGAAGCACTGCTCTTACAAGGGCTAGTGTTAGCAATTTCTCTTACATTGTGCCCGTGAGCTCACCTACCAGACATAGCGTTGCTGGAATAATCCCTTAAGCTACCAAGGAATAGGTTGGGAAATGCATTCTAACTGTGAAAAATATTGAACACGTTACGAACGCAATCATTAAAGGCGTTGCGAATTGAATTTTGGAAGGTTCTGTGAATATATCGAATACTTAAGACGGTCCTTCCAAAACCTCACAGTATTACAGTGAAAATATTACAGGTCTATGCTCCACTGAACATATTCATAGCTCTAGTCGGAGTAGAGGTTTGGACGGAAAGAGACGAAATACAATTAGAGGAGGACGGCGATGAAACGTTGAAGCATTTCTTGCACTACCGGAGAACGACTCTACTAAGAGAAGTGCCCAATGACAACGCGCATTTGTTAACGTGAGTTCTTGAAGATAAACTTAAGTTCCATTGTAACGTCAATCTTGTGCCTTAAATTGGGACACTGTGTGGTCTCGTCAAATCATTTAACACCAGTCGGGTTTTGTGCTCATTGCTTTTCTCATAGTGAACAGAATAACGTGAATTTATCGAATTTTTTTTCTGGTGTATGTAGATGTTTGATTAATTTGGATCTCCGCTTAACCTGGTCTGAGTAATTGCGTTGACCTCATCATCTCGTACCATCGCAGCACCTTTTTTTTGGGCTGGGTTCCGAACCTCCTACGAGGTCCCCGCGCGCCCCCTAGGCATTTGGGACTTGACGATCTATAGATGTTGGGAGCGGACCGTAGGCCCGAAGACGTTTTAGGGCCCTACCCACTAACCGACCCCCCTTACGCGATACGGACGCGGGCGTCTCCAATCACCAAGTGGGCCCCGGGATGCGGCTTTCCCAGCCCTGTGAAACAGCAGGGCCTGGGATTTCTCGAGCGCCACCTACCAACGCAGCACCCACCATTGGAATCCACCATTCCTTGAACCGCTGTGTTCAGCGAGTCCGTTTCAAAGGATCTTTTTGGAAATTCTTCCGACACTGTCTGTTCCTTGAGCTTTATGATACGTCCTTCGAAATGAGACTCGAATGGAGCAAGTTTTGGAGCGAAGGGAGTGTAAGCTTATGTCAATGATTGCAGTCGGCAGGCGTTCAAAGACGGCGTCGTCGGTAAAGCGCTAAAAGGGCCGATATGTACGTACGAGTTCTCCGGCGGCGTGGCCACGAATCACTCTGAGGTGCTGGGCCTGGTGGCCACGACCATAGCCCACGAGATGGGCCACAACTTCGGCATGGAGCACGACACGGAGGAGCACTGCGAGTGTCCAGACGAGAAGTGTATCATGAGTCCGTCCAGCACTTCGGTAATCCCGGTCCGGTGGTCGTCGTGCAGCCTCAAGTCGCTGGCGCTCTCTTTCGAACGAGGAATGGACTACTGTCTGAGGTTAGCTTAGCTTTCATTTAGTTTTAAGGCTTAATTTATTCATTACGAGGCTTGTAGGGAGTATTTAGCGGTAGGAAGCGGCTTCGCTCTGCCTCTGGCATTGCTGAAGTCCATGGGCGACGGTAACCACTCACCATCAGGTTGGCCGTATGCTCGTCTGCCTAAAAGGGCAAAAAAAAGTAGAATCATTCCTTATATTGTTTATAGGGTTGTCACGCAAAGAAATTCACTATTCAAAATTTCAATATTCGTTTAAGATTGTTGGAAAAGAAAGTATATATATATTTTTTAAAGGAAACACCAACCATTTGTTGAAACGCCTCGCTCATCATTAACTTTCGTGGTTTTATGGTCCTATAGTAAAAATCTACTCGGAAGTTTCAATAACTAATGACCCATGCTTCAATTAAGTCTGATAAATGAGTATTACCTAGATTATTGAATCACAATGGCCACCCATCATCAGATATACTCGTTTGTCTGTAAACGACGTAAACATTCATTTTGCTTTAACAAATTACATATTAGGTGTTTTTTTTTCAAATGTTGCCACACTAATGAATCGTCGGTGTTGCCAGGAACAAGCCTCGTCGTTTATTCCAATCTCCGACGTGCGGCAACGGCTTCATCGAGCCCGGCGAGCAGTGCGACTGCGGGATGACGCCGGACCGGAGCGGCAGGAGCGACTGCCACCGCTGCTGCCACCCCACGACGTGCATGCTGCGTGCCAATGCGACGTGCGGCGCGGGGACCTGCTGCGATCTGCAGGTAAACCGCTGAGGAAACTTGTGTAGCTTCATTGAGTGACTTTATTTCAGGTATAGATTAATGCGCTGCCCTTATAAGCCGCGCCAATAAAGAAACGAATCTAAAATGGCGGCGGTGATTTAACCCATAGACACAGCCCACTGAGTTTCTTGCCGGATCTTCTCAGTGGGTCGCGTTTCCGATCCGGTGGTAGATTCTGCGAAGCGTTGTTCTTGGTAGGGTCAGTGTTAGCAACACTCCGGCTTGAGCCCCGTGAGCTCACCTACACACGTTAGGGTGAAGCTGATATAACGGCCGTCTGGTGTAGTGGTAAGTGACATGGTCACTACACAAGGGGGTCGCGGGTTCGAATCCCGCCAAGGGAAGATATTTGTATGATAAATATAAAATGTCTTTTCCAGGGTTATGTATGTATATTAGATAAAATATATGTATGTGTATAATAAAAATCTTACATTTATTTCCGTTATCTGGTACCTGTAACACAAGTTCTTTACGACCTTACCACGGGACCAGTTAACGTGGCGTGATTGTTAGTAAATATATTTATATATTTAAATATATATGATGATATGATATGATGATGATATAGCCTCTCAAGGCTATCAGCATAGGTAGGGGGAAAAAAAGGCGGGGATCATACGGTTTCACTCTAAACTATTACTGTCTGTAGTCGCACGTCGATGAAGTCGTCGTGGCCTAACGGATAAGACGTTCGGTGCATTCGTGTTGATGTGCACCGGTGTTCGAATCTCAAGCGGGTACCAGTTTTTCTAATGAAATACGTACTCAACAAATGTTCACGTTTGACTTCCACGATGAAGGAATAACATCATATTAAACTAAAGATAACATTAACATACCATACATACATAACATTAAATTAAAGTTTTCTAAGGACTTTTTTTGTAAACTTTGAGGTTCTTTAGCCTACGTTGTTTTTATGACTTAGATGGGTGGACGAGCTCACAGCCCACCTGGTGTTAAATGGTAACTAGAGCCCATAGACATTTACAACGTAAATGTGTAACCTACCTTGAGACTGAGAGTGGTCGGTCGTGGTCATCAGTTCAGCTGATGGTGCACTCGACAAGACATCGCTATTCCTCGATTATTCAATATTTGTTCTTCTTAGTCGAATACTTCATTGCTTAAGGTCGTGTTCTTGAAAGCCCTTCCACCTTCCATTTGCTTCGGTTTTCGGCTTCTCTCAGGGCATTCGCAACAGAGAGTCCAGGGAGCGCAGTTATCTGATCCGACCAACGGTTTGGAGGCCGGCCGGCGGGTCTTTTCGCTACTGCCATTTATTCAATACAGGCAGTCTCTAATTTTCAATAATTCGTACGAGACAGACTTGCCGACCCAAGTCAGCGGGGACGGTGTGTCGGAGATCGGAGAAGGAGTGCGACCTCCCGGAGTACTGCACCGGGCAGTCCGAGTTCTGTCCGGACGACGTTTACAAGATGGACACCATACCGTGCAACCATGGACAGGTACGAACGCACACAACAATGGTCGCTCTATAACAAATTTTGATACTGTATACCGTTAAATTGGGGGGAATCGGGACACTTTTTAAGTTCGACATTGATTTTTATCGTTTTTTTGTTTTTTAGTTATAGTAATAAAACGGAGATAATAATTGATCCGTTTGTTTAAATTTTCATTTATAATGCATTAAGATATAGTTTATTAAAGAATAATCATAAAAAGTTACAAAAACTCACTTGTCCCTATGCATCCAGGCGTTGGGTGAATCGGGTCGCTTAAGGGACAATAGAGTTTTTCGATAGGGCTGGCACTATTTAGTTGTTAGGTAGGTACGTAACTTTAGGTAGTTAACTTTTTAATATCTTTGAGTTACAAAACTTTTATGACTAAATTAAACTATTTAATATTCTTAAACACTAAATAAAAGTCATTTTCAGTTCAACAAAGTTAAATCTAACAACTGAACAAAATAATTGTGACATCCAGATTTGTCCCTATTCTACCTTTAGTCCCTATTCCTCCCAATCTTATTGTACGTGGTAATCTAATGATGTTCATTCTAAATATAGGTTTCACGTTAAAATTATAAAAACTAAAATTTAACAAAAAATAAACAAAGAAACATAAATTTGTAATTTTTTTGTTATGTTTACGTGTTGAACAATTAGATAAATGATATTTTAAAAAAAGTATTAAATTTAGTTGTAACCGGTTCGTTCCGGTTTTAATTTATTTGACCTTCTTGACAATTCTTGCTTCTACTTTTTGGCAAGACAAAGTCAGACACACACAACGATTTAATTATTCTTAATTATTCTTAAGACGTTGACTGCCGTGTGGGTCACCGGTGCCCTGCGCGGCGAACTGAAATAATTATGTCGATTTCTGTTACTAAACGCCTGAATTGCCTAACCATGCCTTCCTTTGTTTGTTAATATGTGCATCTTTGGATTCGTCATTCGCAGATTCTAGTATATATTCCAGCGCTTTAATAAGAAGATCAGAGAAGAGATAAATCCGACGCAATTACTTGAGTGCGTCACGTGGGGCACCGGTGATCTAAGTGGCAACAACGTGTTAAGATTCGTATTGGTTAAATCGTTTTACTCCAATTGGCCTGACTTTGTCTTGCCAAAAAGTAGCAGCGAGTAGTGTAGAGGGTAATTAATTAAAACCGGAACGAACCGGTTATGAAATGAATATGAAATCTCATGAATATGAATGGTTGCAGGCGTACTGCGTGAAGGGCTCTTGCCGCTCGCACACGGACCAGTGCCGGCTGCTGTGGGGCGTCACCGGGGAGAGCTCGCACGACAAGTGCTACATGTCAGCCAACGTCAAAGGGAACAAGTACGTGATTCAATAATATTTGTTATCTGTGACCCCGCAATGTACTGTAAAGTCGGTCATGTGCTGCCGCGAAGCAGTCCGCTTATACAGCACGTCAGTAAGTATCTATAGTCGGCATCAGTGCGCCATTTCGACAAAGCGGCACGACACGAGAACCCCCTCTTCGTGGCCGCCGGTAATTACATTCCCGATCCTGCGGAAAGAATGGAAAGCAGTCGACGTCGCCCAAAACACGTCATCTCGGATCCTCCCGATCCACTAACGGTGCTTTTAGGTACCTCAAGCACCGGTCACCGTTCTCGTCGAACCCGTCGCTTGCGACGAAGGGTTCGGCGAATAAAATGACTCATAGACACATCCCACCGAGTTTCTCACAGGATCTTCTCAGTGCGCCCCTTTTTTTTCTTTTTTTATTGCTTATATGGGTGGACGAGCTCGCAGCCCACCTGGTGTTAAGTGGTTACCGGAGCCCATAGACATCTAAAACGTAAATGCGCCACCCACCTTGAGATATAAGTTCTAAGGTCTCAGTATAGTTACAACGGCTGCTCCACTCTACAAACCGAAACGCATTACTGCTTCGCGGCAGAGAGGTGGTACCTACCTGCGCGGACTCACAAGAGGTCCTAACACCAGTAATTATGCAAATTATAATTTTGCGGGCTTCATTTTCATTACACGATGTAATTCTTCACCGTGAAGAAGTCAATCGTGAACATTTGTTGTGTACGTATTTCATTAGAAAAATTGGTATCCGCCTGAGATTCGAACACCGGTGCATCGCTCGACACGAACGCACCGGACGTCTTATACGTTAGGCCACGGCGACTTCAACCTTCAACGGTCCTACCACAATACAAATATTAACTCAACAGGAACGGCAACTGCGGCTACATCCGCCCCGCCCAGCGGTACGTGCCGTGCGCTTACGAGGACGCGCGCTGCGGCCTGCTGCAGTGCAGACACCTCAATGAGAAGCTGGAGTTCGGCATGGACTCGGTGGCGGCCGTCTCGGCGGTTTTCATCAACAATAACGGTACGCGATCGCCCAGCGTAACCTGCTCCGTCGTGCTTACTGAGCTGTTGCGACCGAGGACTCATCTGAGAATGGGCAGCAACGTTCTCTGAATGGCGTGCTATTTCACACCAGTAAAGAGTTTATAGCCGTTACTTAGCATCAATGAGCTCATTTAAAATCCGAATCCGCGAGACTCTTTTTTGATTTGATGGTTGGACGAGCTCACAGCCAAATCAAATCAAATCAAAATTTTTTTATTCAACATAAATGAAAGTACATACTTGTTGAACGTCAAAAGAACTATCGCCAATTCACAAAAACTAGCCTCCTTCTTGAGAAGAACTGGCAAGAAACTCAGCGGGCGTCTTTCTTTTTTAAATACATATTAGATTTTTTTTTAAATATCCATTTTTACAATGAGTATTATAACGTAACAATTATTACAATATTGAAATGCCCGGAGCGAGCAACTCATTCCCACTTTGTGCAATCTTCTAGCCCACCTGGTGTTAAGTGGTTACTGGAGCCCATAAACATCTACAACGTAAATGCGCCACCCACCTTGAGATATAATTTCTAAGGTCTCAGTATAGTTACAACGGCTGCCTTACCCTTCAAACCGAAACGCATTACTGCTTCACGGCAGTAATAGGCAGGGTGGTGCGGACTCACAAGAGGTTCTACCACCGGTAATGTTGTCGTTCTTAATTCTCAGCGGCCGCTGGCGGCTTGTTCCTTTGTAATCTGTTACTGATGTCCCTGAGCAACGGAATATGTTATTAAAATTTATGATCACCGAATTTTCGTTTTGTGTCGCGCGGTGACTTCCATGGGGAATGCGCTGAAAAATTGCTGAGGCGATTTCGTCTTCCTTTTAAACAGGGTTGAAGGGGCAACGACTTGGCTGAGCCTCTGGTATTGCTGATGTCAATTAGCGACGGTAACTGTTTACCACCACGTGGGCCGTATGTCCCTCTGCAATGCGCGTATCATAGATCGCAAGTGATATCGCAATGTTTTGATGGTAAAAAGCCATCGCTAATGAGAAAAAATACTAAGTAACAGAAGTTGTACTTTTTATGGCATTTGGGGGAAAAAATGAGAGTGTATTTTTTGTATACGATGATGGACTGTGCGTTGTAACATATAATTATATTTCATTGTGAAGATTTGGGTATTAATGTTTAAAGTTAAATATAATTTCGAATAAAATTATATACGGTTAGTCGGTAAATAATTCAATTACGCCACAGAAGTACAACTTCTTGCGTACTTTCCGTACTAATGTAAACATTGCTTATGGTTGGTTTTTGTTGTTGTTGTTGATTCTACACATAGTAATTTAAATAGAACTGTAATCGAATGAACACAGGTACGATAATACCGTGCCGGACGGCCATCATCGATTTGGGACTGGGAGACGTTGATCCCGGCCTCGTGCCCGACGGAGCCGCCTGCGGGGAGCACAAGGTGAGACGCACAGACGGCCGCACTCATGCGTAATGTTTGTATACACAGATGGCACGATAACGTATTGTCTGTCCGCCGGCAACTTGCACTACATTCAAGGCAGAGATCAGGGTTTGGTTCCGGACGGAGCCGCTTGTGGTGACGGGCGGGTGAGGCTATGTGTCCGAGAAGCGAAACGTGATAACGCTTCCCGCTAGCGGATAATTTGAAGCTTGCCATATGTTGGGACTGCCTTGTCCTTCCCCCCCCAATCCTCCCAATCCACTAACGGTGCTTTTAGGTACCCCAAGCACCGGTCATCGTTCTAGGGCTCGACGAGTAAATTAACCCTCAGACACAGCCCACTGAGTTTCTCGCCGGATCTTCTCAGTGAGTCGCGTTCCGATCCGGTGGTAGATTCTGCGAAGCACGGCTCTTGCTAGGATTCGTGTTAGCAACGTCATCAGGGTTGAGCCCCGTGAGCTCATCTACTAGTTAAGGCTACGCTGATATAGCCTCTCAAGGCTCTCAGCTTAAGTAGGAAAAAAAAGATCCTTTTCCTTTATTCCTTCTCAATCCGCTGTCCACGCCATCTTTTGACACTATAGTAAAAACTACGTGTGTGAAAACGAAGAGTGTGTGTAAAACTTAAACACGGTGCAAAAACGATAAAATTTTGATTCGTTGATCAATCAGCACATATAACTCTCGCCAGTGAGAAAATAGAAAAGATCAACGAACTATGGAGTGAGTCCTAAAACTTTCCTCAGTCCTTTTCTCAGTCCCTAACATATTTAAATTCAAAACCAATTAGTATTAGGTACGGTCAACAGAATAGGCACAATTAAAAGCGTGGTGGTATAGGACGTGTTGTGAGCCCGCACGGGTAGGGACCACCACATGCATACGTCCCACTTTGTAGGGTGGGGCAACCATTTTTCTATAGAACTGAGACTTGGAATTAATTTTGCAAGTTGGGTGGTGGAATTTAAACTGTTGATGCCTATGGACTCCGGTAACTGTTTAACTCTATATGGGCCGCGATATCGTCGACCCATCTAAAAATAAACAAAGAGTAACCACCACAAAGGATTCTTTCAAAAATCACTTTTAACGTACTAATAATTATGTTGTATTTTGTTTATCTCTCGTTCGCTTACAAGTGCTCGCCGCATCGCCAAGCCGTTTCACTAACATTTCAGCTTTATTTATTAACTTACCTTCATCTGTTTTTAATGAATTTACAATTCAAACGTGATAAAAATGTGGTAAATAATATGAATTTTTCTCTGGTAACAACTAATACTATATGTAAAAAATGAATATTTCTTTGTCCAAGTTTTAGGGAAATCGCTCCTCCGAATGAGTTGATTGTTCTGAGGTAATTGAGACAGATAGGGATGGGGGTCATTGTGGGAATTGGGAGACCCTAATATTTTTAACCTCATCTTTGACTGACAGTATGGTGCCTTTGTGATCACCCATGGGTAGGTCCAATTGCCATGTTTAGTTCTGTCGTGAAGCACCATATGGGTGGTGTTATTTATGTAGCCATGCTTATTAGCTCTAAGAACCACTCAATACCAAACGGACCGTGAACTCGTTGGCCCGTCAAAAAAAAAACCTAATTTGCTTTCGAATATCGAATAGTTAAAAACTGTCACATTTATTTAGAATTCGTCGAGAGAAATTTGCCGAAACGATTATTTCTAAATTCCCAATGTACTCCGGTGCGATTTGTACCGGTGTTCGAGTTCCGAAAATAGTTACCAATCGCCATAAAAAGAACTAATGCTTGATTCATATTCACGAGACAAACTTCCACGATGAAGGAGTAACATCTCCAAATAGCATTATACACGATCGGTGTTTATCTGTCTCTTTCTCCGCTGTCTATCTGTCTCTTTCTCCGCTGTCTAACTATCTCTTTCTCCGCTGTCTATCTGTCTCTTTCTCCGCTGTCTAACTATCTCTTTCTCCGCTTTCTTCTTTCAACGCATGCAGGTGATTTTCGTACGACTCTCGGTAATGGAAAGAGCGATAAACGAGGAAGGTTTGTTTATACAATTTCTAAATACGTTAGATAAGATTGCTGGACCATCGCGGTGCTATATAAAAAGAAAGGGGTTTCCACGCTAACGAAACCGCGGGCGGAATACTAGTCGTGTAATGAAATTGATATTCGCAATTTTTGGTCTATTTGCGTAATACCTGGCGCTGGGGTGCATTGTAAACCCGCTCCGGTAAGTGCCGCCGTCATCCCTGTTTCCGTCACGAAGCAGTAATGCGTTTCGATTTAAAGGGCCGTGGAAGGCGTTGTACTGTTAAAATTGAGGCTTAGAACTCATGCCTCAACTTGTGTGGCGGCATTTACGTTATGCTAATATCTGTGAGCTCCAGTAACCGCTTAACACCAGGGAGGCCGTGAGCTCATTCACCCATCTAAGCAGCGAAAAAAATATAGTGCGCGTGCAACTTGGTGCACGTGAAAGAAGTGAAACTTCTCTGCGGTGTGTAGTATTGTGATTTTCTTAATTTTTCATCCTTAAGTAAATCAAATTTCTCTTGTAATAAGGAATGGTGTGCTTAAGAAAAACGACCTAGCTCTCTTTGTACTTTCCCTATCTCCACGGTCGAGTGGTTCGCGAGAGGCTCTGCCTATTTTCTCACTCTCACTCTTCCTAAATTGTATCTTCATTCTCTAGCCATAATGAATCTATCGCGAGTTTAATTTTACTTTCAACGCGCCTAAAGAAGTTTCACTTCAAAAATGTAAGAACTGCATGATCTTGTAATAAAGGGTTCCCTTCGATAATCGTTTTTCAGATGTGCTTGAAACAAAGGTGCGTGTCCGTTGAGTCCGTCCGGGAGACGATAGTCAACAAGCACTCGTCGATCTGCCCGTCCAACTGTTCCGGGCACGGCGTCTGTAACTCCGAGGGTGGGTACACGAGCCAATAAAATATTATGGAGGGTAGACGTAAAGAGAGTCATCTTTTTTTTTTAAGGAATTTTATTACCTGGTAACTAAGACCTTTAGGTCATGTCTTATTTTAATTTATATTCTTATTTTTATGAAAAATGATAATATGGAGTGAAATGAAATGAAATGAAATGAAATGAGATGAGATGATATGGGACGAAATATAATCTCAATAAAATGGTGGTACCTAGAGTGATTTTATTTCGTAAACTCTGAATGGTAAGATTATTGATTTATTAACACTCCATTTATGAAAAAGTATCTATCAAAGTATTTAACGGTAGGCAGCAGCTTGGCTTTGCCTCTGGCACTGCTGATGTCCATGAGCGAAGGTAACAACTCACTATCAGGTGGGCCGTATGCTCGTCTGCCTACAGGAGCAATAAATAAATAAACTTATATAATATTTGGCGCTTCCGTTAAGTTTACCCTAATGTGGCGCCACCCTAATTTAATACATTTAGACGGACACATTTCATATACACAGTTGATTCTCCTTACATCTACCCTCCATATAAAATATATGTCATTGTTTTTGATTCTTCAATTTGCGGATACTTTTCTCTTGTGAGTTCGCATGGGTAGATACCACCACCTTGCTTATTTCTGCCTTGAAGCAGTAATGCGTTTCGATTCGAAGGGCGGAGCAGCCGTTGTAACTATACTGAGAACTTAGAACTTATAACTCACGGTGAGTGGCGCATTTACGTTGTAGATGTCTATGGGATCCAGTAACCACTGAACACCAGGTGGGCTGTGAGCTCGTCCACATATCTATAAAAAATAAAAATAGCAGCCCTAGACGTAGGCCTTTTGAGTCGACCCGTAAATATTTGCACGCGATATCGAGTTATCGCCTCGCGTTTGTTCGACAGGTCACTGTCACTGTGAAGCCGGGTTCGCGCCGCCACTGTGTGCCTTGCCCGGCCCTGGTGGCTCCGTGGACTCCGGTCCGGCCACCGACCCGACCAGTAAGTATTTACACGTACACTCAAAGAGTCAATTTTTTTAAGGGACTTTATGACCTGGTAACTAAGACCTTTAGGTCAAGTCTTATTTTCATTATAATGAAAACTTTTTTTTAATGAAAAATTATATTATGAAATGAAATGAGATGATATGGGATGAAATATAATCTCAGTAAAATTGTGTAATTTACTGAGACTTTCTCAGTGGACTTTTTGGAGGATCCCGAGAAGTTGAGTTCGGCGGCTTTGTTTTATTTTCCCACATTTGTGCACTTTCACAGATACTAAACAGTTAATAAACCACCGTTATTACACATTTAAACCTGAAGAAACATAGATAAAAGAAAACAAATCACACAACTTCACTTCTCGCGTTCCTCCTCAAAGAGTCAAGCACACTTGAAGTCATACACATAAATTAGTTATAGATAAGCAACTCAAGCATTCAACAAATATTATTCACGGGCATCGGCCACTAGATGGCTCCACTTCGATTAGTTTCTCATTGCTCCTGTACATGGCAGTGACATATTACCTTTCCTATATATTATTTTAAATTAAGGTTTTTGTAAATTTTGAAAAACCACAAATTTATAAAATTTAATTTGTCTATAACAAATAAGGACTTGTATGATTTATTAAATTATTTATTTTGTCTTTAGTTCTACCATAATTAAGTACCTTAACTTTAAAAACATATAAGTTTAGGGGAATTCGCTACAAGATGTCGCTAGTTTCCATACAGAAAAATATTTGTCTTAAAGTATCGTAGTTTCAGGGCCCTCCTTGAAGTTGTCGTTAGTGAAGTTTGGCCAAGACAACTTCAGAGTCAGTCGTCGATATCACTACACATGTGTGTGTTATGTTAAAATGATATATTGTGTCATTACAATATGTAAAGAACTTTTTTATATGTACATATCATTTCAATAATTCAATGAACCTACCACAGCTTTCTCTACACTAGCCTTGTTTAACTAGTAGAGAGTGCCTCAGGCATCAAGTTCGACAATACTATTGTGCATAAAGTCAAATAAACAAGTATAATAAACTTAATAACAGCATTAATATAATGAGTATTCTATTCTTCCAATATTAATTCAAGAGTAGTTTGAATCGGGATCCGATGCGAACCCACAACATGCTGGTGGATTTTGCTTCCTCAAACCCTAACAAATAGGGCACTAAGCCCGGTTTTCACGATGTTATTCGTACTTATTAATAACAAGCGGCCCGCTCCGGCTCCGCTCGGGTCTTTAACAAAAATTTTAATGATATTTGACGTTGTTTTATTTTTTTAAATAAAGAACACTTATTGCGGCATAACCATAATAGTTAGACATATGCTGTCGCGACACTTTTTGTAAATAATAATGTGTTCTACAAAGTCGTAGTACATTATTTTATTCTATCATCGCAGGGCACGCGATGTAAAGAATATTTTAGGTAATTTTTTTACGCCTTGGGTTACATTATTAGAATTTTAGTAAGGATTCCTAATTTTTTTCAAAAAAGATTATAGCCTATGTCACTCTGGAATAGTGTAGCTTCCAAACATTGAAATAATTTTTCGAATCGGTTCAGCAGTTTCGGAGCCTATTCAATACAAACAAACAAACTAATCTTTCCTCTTTATAATATTAATGTAAATGTGAAACTGGTACTATTGCGATTGTGGCTCACCAGATAAAGATATGGAATACATAAGGATCTCTGATATAATAAACATGTTTCGTTACAGTCCAAAGGAACTTCATGGTCGCGATGTACGTGATCTTCCTCGGCATCATACCGTCGGTTCTGCTCGTCATGTTCCTCGTGTACTACTCGAGACACAACGTGCTGTACTGGTGGAAGAAACCACGGAAATCGTACGTAGACTATTTGCTATGTAACTGGAACGCTCCCGACAAGGGCGCTTACACAAACAGATTCAAGAAACGCACCAGCTCGCTCCGCAACTTGCTAAGCTTCAAACGCAATAAGAACGCGACAAGTGAGGCATGCGACGATAACCCACCGGCGCAAACTCAGAAACCGGTCCGCTACAAGATAACGGACTTTAGTGAGAACGGTCAAAAGAAGCTCCTGAAGAAACCTACGAAGAGAATCAACAAAGAGGACATACAGATCGGATGCGATCCGAAACGGCCCCAAGTGCCGCCGAAGCCAAACGAAATTAAACCTAATCTGGTCATAATAAAGCAGGGTTTGGCGTCCACGACTAACGAAATGGTTTTCGTCGGACACAAGAGAATGTATAACGTTGGGAACAACGGGTACGCCGATATGTCCGGTACTAACGTGAAAGTGCACGGTCGTAACAAAATCTGATATCGAATCTTCATTTAGTACTAAATATATTAATACGTATATTGAGAATTAAATTGTAGATAAGACCTATATTATCAATTCACACTAATCTAACAATAGATTTGAATTCGTTTGGCATGGCGTGATAAAGCACTCACATGATTCAAAGCTCACATGAGCTCACAGTTCACACCCGCGATCGCGGAGCTTGCAAAATTTATTGATAGTGAAATTCGTGGTAAAAGCCCGTTAAGTATTGCAGTTGTCTGTGTAATGTATTTTTTTTTATTGCTTATATGGGTGGATGAGCTCACAGCCTACCTGGTGTTAAGTGGTTACCGGAGCCCATAGACATCTACGACGTAAATGCGCCACCCATCTTGAGATATAAATTCGAAGGTCTCAAGTATACTTACAACGGCTGCCCCACCCTTCAAATCGAAACGCTTCACGGAAGAAATAGGCAGGGTGGTGATACCTACTTTCGATATTGGTCACAAATTCTACAATAGCAAAGCTCTAAGTTGTTCCCTGAAATCGTACGTGCTTAGATCATCAAATGAATATTCTGTGTTTCGATTTCGTCACTCCTCATACTCATGTTTTTGTTAATTTTTTCCGTAGCATCATGTAGTTAGTAACATTAGTTGGGTATTGTATGTTCTAACTTAGCATTGGTGTATGTAGTACTAATCTCTTTTTGATATCTATCGTAATAAAATTTCATATTTCCTATGTTTTCTTTTCAGTCTTGTTTCTGTTCGCTTCACCCTTTCTTTTCTAACTACGTTGTTGGCAGTAAAACGATAATGTCGTGATAAAAATACTATTATTAGTTTAGTCATGTTTTGTACGTAAGAAAAATAAGTGTGTCAATTTTTTAAGTGAAACTTGTTTAGAATCATTATGATTTCAAACTTGATGAAACGAAAAAATAAGTCCGTAGTGTTTTTTTAATACAGCGCCATCTATGAGATTTTTTAATACTAACGTGTGTATGAAACCTCTTGTAGTGAATTTTAATTTAGGATTATACGTGAAGTTAAAATTCAATTCACAGAGGGCGCTACTTCATACTATAAAAGATGATTTACAATTATTTACTAATGACAAAATTTTACATATACTTAGACATTTAGGATAATTGTATTTTAATTTTTGAAGGTTTCACTTCTACCACGTGTGAATTGCACACATGTATTTTTTTCGTCATGGCAACATCGGCTGTTTTGTTAAAAAAGCACTACTACAGTCGTATAACTGACTAAAAACGAATCGATTTAATTCTGTAATTTTTTTTCTGCTCCATTTACTGGCAACAACGTTATTCACTTTAATTAAATGTTCTTGGTGTGACGGTTTTTATCGGTGAGTGGTTTGCATATTGGGTTTTAGCATGTTGAAAACTAAATAATCATTCCCGAATATCGAAAGCATAAGGTCGGACATGTATGAGTTGCATCAGGCTAGAGCCCCGTGAGCTCACCTACTCGCTCGGGGAATCTAGTGTTATACTAGAGTTATATCGAGATTTCTAGAATAGGTAGGAAAATAAATAATTGTTTATCTCGTCTAAATTATTGCAAAGTGAAAATTAAAAGTTTTGAAATTATGGTCTAGAGGTCAGGCTCTGACGATCCGAGAAAAATTAGACTTTATGCTTGAGATATGAGAGATATGTGTCTGCTTAACTACTTACACTATTAAAAAAAAATATATACATTGTAACACCTATATGTATGCGTTATTTGTTGGCTTTAACATCTATTTGCTTTTCTTCTAACTATTCTTCTGCTATTTTCTAACAAACATGAAATTAATAATTATCTATGAGTTATTTTTAAAAAATTGTTTGAAATATCATTAACATACGTACTTTTTTTTTTTTGAACTGGAATACTAATAAATGCATGGTTTGTTTTCTCATTATCATTATTTCCTATAAAATACTAAACATAAACGCCCTAATTCATATCGAATTTCTAAACGAGTTATAAAAACCAGTATTTTTTATCTTTAATATTCCGTCCCAGGTCTCCGTCACCGAAGAAAGCGAGCCTCCAGCACCGGATATCGCGGAGTGCAAGCAAATTCGCAGCCAATTTCCAGAACGGCCCCCAGAACGGTGCCCAGCCCGTCGTGAACACGCTTTCGAACCCGGACGACATGAGCTCTAGCCTCTTGAGAAGCGACTCCGACAGGAACCCATCAGGTAACATCAACCCGTCAGTCAATTTCTTCGGAAACTTCAAGGGTTTCACGTTAACGCCCATAGAAAAGACTCAAGACGCCACCGACAAGAGCGAGGCTGACGCGAAGACTGCCAAGACTGCTATGGAATCTAAAAGCGCAAAGATCACGCCGGTACATCGCAGCAGTAGCAACAGTCAGAGCTTAATGAATCAAGGAGCTTTGAAGTCCACGTTACGAGCAGCCCCGCCCCTACCCGTCGTGCCGGCTGCGGCGAAAACCAGTCCGGCAACAAGCCCGGCCGTCAAAAGAACGAACAGTTCGGTACAAAACAGGATAAAAGCTTTGATGACCGCAGAGAAACCGGAGGAAACTCCTGTTAATCCACCGTCCCGGCCAGTCATATCCAGTCCTATACTGGAAGCTTCCACTTGTACTGCGAAAGAATTGATATCTCCGCTGCAGGGATCCAAAACTTTAGGTCCGATAAGGGCAGCGCCTACAGTGCCGAGCGCGTCACCAGACTTCCCTACAAGGCCGTTAAGTATGCACTCGGCCAGCAGCGTGCTCCAAAAACCTTTACCGGAAGAGCCTAAAAGGGTCAAAGAAGGAATATCGCTAAACCGCATCGCCTCATTCTTGAAACAAGACAAGCCTAAAGAAAAAGAACGGAATCCCGTAGAGAGAAGTCACTCTCTGCCCAAAAACCAGAACCATCAGATTAAAGTGGCTCTAAGGAATTTACAAATCTCGAAGCCTATTCCGCAGACAGAGATCGAATTGCCAGTCGGTGCTGTTTCCGTTGTCTCCGACTCTGAAGACGAAGACTCTAAAGCATTCGTGAACAGAGCTCAAAGCATGAGAGCCCCGCAGGCTCAAAAGCCGACTATACAAAGTTTTGGTTCAATGAGGCAGGCGCCCGGGGTTCAACGACCTGTCTCGATAGTGGGCAGGCCGACCGCACCGCCGCCACCATTGCCACCGCAAACCGAACCCAACGCCAATCAAACTAACTTCCCCATTGAAAACAAATCTGTAGACTACGTTGATTGCATTGAAGAGAAGCAGGCTCCTCTAGCCGATATAAACGAAGAGTCTCCCGATAATATATACGCGATCATCGAAGAAAGTCCCGAGAGTCTTTCGAAGCCAATACCGCCTCCCACTTCGACCAGACCGCAGCCGAACTCCGGAAGTTCGGAGAGCATGGGCTTACTGGGAGAGATAGTTAACGAAATACAAAACCGGAATCTCGAATCGATATATTCGGTTTCGACACTGAAACGGAAGCAGAAGGATCGAAAAGAGAAGGAGGGCTCTAATCGAGACAGCACGTACACGAACTCAGAGCACTACAAGACGCCTGAGAGCGTGTACAGTAACTCCGGAGCGAAGTCGACAGTTTCGACAACAAGCAGCGGGTATCTACTGCCGTCAGCTGTGAACGTACCGAATTTTGTAACCAAAGATACAGGAGAGGTCACCGACAGTGAGAAAGCACCTCCCTCGCCCACTCTGAAGGGAGGGCCAAACTCGAAAATCCCTACATTCTCGCGCCAAGTGACACCACCCGGCTTAAAAACATTCAGAAACGCAACGCCTTCACCGAAAAGTACCCTGAAGAACGCTCATTTATCCACCAAAATATCGAACAGTCCAGATTTAGTTTCGAGCTGTAACGTACCAGAGACAAAGAACAAGACTCCAGATGTAATCAACAATAATAAAATACCAAACGAAGCGCCTAAAGTTGCGGCGAAGCCCGCGGTGACGGCCAAACCAGTTGACAACAGACCGCCTCTAAAACAAGGCCCGAACGCAGACAAAAAACTCTCGGCCAAAACAAATCAGCCATTGAAACCTGTTAATTCATCGTCAAATTTGAACAAAACCGTAGAAAAGAATCCGCCCTTGAATCGTGCCAATTCTAAACTAGAGAATAATGTTAAATCTATAGCAGATAGTTTGAACAAGAATAAGCCTAAAGTAGTACCTAAGCCCACGACCCTGGTGAACAAAACCGAATCCACTGTCAAACCAAATTCCACTAAATTGACAGCGAAGCCCTCAAATGTTGCCAGTTTGCAGCAAAAGTTCGAAAATAGAAAATCTATAGGCAAAGAGATCAATGTAAGAAAATAGTATTTGAATTTCTAAAGAGTTTAGGTCTTAATTCGCGTTATACATATTTCTAGTCGACCATAGTACATAAAGAAGGACATTTCGAAAAGTAACAAATATTAGTTATAAAGATCTGATATTGAAATTGAATGTAGAAATAATGTTTTTTTTTTTAAATATTTTGTCAATGTTTTTTTATAATTCTAAATATTCACATTTTGATGTGAATTGTTTGCGATAAGAAATTACTTATCATTTGTGAAATGACTGATTTCCCTTGTAAACGAACATTAAGATTACATATAACATACTTAATATGCAGAAAAATAAATTTAATATATTTGAAAGAAAAAATAAAATAATAGTTTTTGACGCAAAAAGGAATTACTTTGATCATTATTTTTGATAAGTAATTTTACAAAGACACTTGTGACACGTAAAATGAAATCTATAAAAACAAAACAATAATTTATTATATAAGTGATCTCTGTAAATATTATAGTGTATATTCCTTTAAAAGTTAGTGATACAATAATAATAATAATAATGATCAAGTGTCTTATACTATGAAATGTCGTAAATGAGAATGTTCGGTTTGTATTTTTATAAAAGATTAAATGTTTGTGTGAACTACACGTGTATGTTTGAACGTGTGTTGTGTTTGTGAGACTCGGTACTAAAGATTTATGACAGAATGAGATTCAATGTGAAATGATGCATTTTTAAGTTAACGGGGAACTGTATTAGGCGGATAGACAGTAGTGATCAATTCTAATTAATTACTTTAATTCTTAAATTCATAAAGCTTTAAATAGCCGAAGAAATCTGGTAAAAACCTGAATCACGCTAACGACATTTATAAGATAAGTTTGCCTATTGTCTATTAAAGCCAATTTGGACCGCGCGTCTGCTGAGACCCCGGTCGCTAGATCTTCGCTTTTTCGTTTCCCTATAGGCAAGCTTAGTCAATAACAGACTATTACCCATATAATTCTTTGCTATTCGTGATCTAAAAAAAACTTACTTAAGCCTAATATAGTTCCGCATTAACACACCTTTATAATATTATAATTAAAAATATATCAATTATGTGTTCGCCATATTTTATTGATTGGTGCTAAGGCAACGGAATATGCTTTCAAGCAATGAATTGTATATTTTTATAACGATTAAATATTTAGCTTTAGCAACAAATATGTTTATAATGATGGCAACACTGAATTTCTGTGTTGCCGTACGACACAACGATTCTTGTTTACTTGACTAGTTACGTTATAACGATTGAATGTGTTCTGTATGAAAAAACAATCTTCCGTCGGAATGAATACTGCCATTACAGCTTAGTACAAATATAACTGGTGCTGATTCATCGCAATCAAATGTTATTATCATTAAGGTAGGTACTGTTTAAATTACGTAAAAGCCAAGAGCTGTTAGTGAATTATTTCCATTAAATTTCATATTCTTATGTGATGTACTTGTTTGAGAATCGCTTTCATCTCAAAATTATTATAATTTTTTACTATAATTATGCGTTCTCACTCTTTTCATTCAATCTTCGTTCTATTGTCCGTAGCAAGATGCATTAATGTGTTTCTTGACTATATTTAGTGAAATTCTTTGGCTATTTTTTTTTTATTGCCTTTTTAGGCAGATTAGCATACGGCCCACCTGATGGTAAGTGGTCACCGTCGCTCATAGACGTCAGCAATGCCAGGGGCAGAGCCAAGCCGCTGCCTACCATAAAGTACTCTCCGCAAGCCTCGTTTGAAGGACATGTCATCATATTATAAAAAAGTTCAAAATCATTTAGCAGTCGGTTAATAAAATTAAATTTAAATATTAGTCAATGAATATAATAATATCGTAGAAGATAAACTATGAATTTAGATAATACTTAGGCAGCTTTGTTTAATGGTTTAGTGCAGCAGATCTTAGTGATACGCTAAAATATCAACTGGTGCTCATATTTTTACTGTTTGAGTTCACTAAACTAGTGGTTGTAAAAATGGATAATAGTTTTTTTATGATACCAAGAAATATTCGCTAATTGAGTGACAAACTTTATGCCTAAACTATTTTAGATTATCATGTGAAGTGGCCGTGATCTAACATGGCAAGAAATAGAACAGAAAAACAATGAAAATAAAATGCATCAGGCATTTGTTGATAAAAGAGCGCGGGTAGGTACCAGCATCATGTCGCGAAACGGTCATGCATTCCGCTTTGAAGGGTAGGACAGTACTCAGGTGTTAAAAAATAATTAGGTATTTTATCTAACGCCTCAAAATGAGCAGCGGAACTAATGTTGTTACCTGCATACGCTCCGGTTACCACTAAAGACCATTTGACTGCTCATATACAGCAATCAAAAAGTGTTCACTAAACTAAGAAATGCTGACTGGATGGATGGCAAGGGCATTTAATTTGGCGGCTGTCATTTTTGACATATTAAACGTTATACGGTCTTGTCAACACAAAAAAAAGAGCCATGTTATTATAATTTATATTAAATATTTGTTACAAATATTAGAATTTGTAACCAAGGGCTGACCACACAATTGTGATATTCAATAAAGATTGGTTTAAATAGATAAATTACATTAACTCGTTTACGGAACCAAAGAGATTAATAATTGAAAATTAATCAACGTCTTATGTTAATTTGGAAATCTACTAGCCTCTACTACATATTAGATATTAACTTATCAGCGTATGTGGACGAGAAAGTAAGTAGTGAATCGTGCTTACGTCCTTGGGCGACGGTGAGCCTAAAGTCGTATGAGCCGTATCCCCTAGTAACAAAACGTTAATCATTAATAAAGGCTTAGACTAAAAAGAAACGTATTTATTCAGTACATAAATTAACTTACCAAATGTAAAAAAAAATTCGAAAATTAAATTGTTGTGTATTACTATTTTGTTTGTAAATTTCGGCCAACTTTTCCTACTTAGATAATCTGTAAAAGCGAATTTAAAAAAAAACTCAGTGGGGTATTAGATGACAAAATAATAAATTTATTGCGTTATCATCGATCCTTGGTACGAGTCCAAACTTTCAAGTTATTCGAACTCTTAATGTTTATAAAAGTTACGCGATACAGATCAAGCGAGTGAAAGCGTCTAAATTAGTACTCGTCGAGATTCTAATGTTATCTGCCTTGTAGGAAGGAACAAGGGATATGAATTCAAATGTCGGATTGTAATGCATCTGTGTGCTTAGTGCGAGTTTTTTAGCGTTCTCGATAGCGTAAAAGTTAAGCCATTTTTGTATGCAATTGGAACAGCGCCCCTAGCGGCAAACGTACGCAAACGACCCCATTCCATACAAATATGAACGAACTTTTACGCTATCGAGACGTTAAAAAACTCGCACTAAGCACACTGCTCTCTCATTGACCCACGCCCGATGTAGTTTAGGCAAACGAACGAAAATCTGACATTCGAAGTAAACTATAAATATCTTCGATTAACTCAACCTGATTTTACTGGTGCATTAAGATCCGCATCAGCCAGCATCCGTCGCGAAACAGTTTCTCATTCCGTTTTAAAACATTGAACACAAGTTGGGTGATGCATTTATTTAGACTATCCAAACTACGATAACAAAATTCACTTGAGACGGGCGTATCTAAAATAAACATGAACAATTTTCACTAATTACTATTGTATAAGTTAAAGGATAGTTACCAAAATTATTATATTATGTAATTTAAACCCCCATTGTTAATTATGGTAATTTATGATAAGGTGAAATAGATTTCCAAAAGCATAACGTATGTTAGAAAAACTAAATATATTAAATTAATTAAAACATAAGGCAGCGTCATACGCGTTTTAACTACGCCCTTTTTAAAGCTGTGACTTCAATATTAATTTGGATTTTTCCAAATAGGATCAGTATAAAATGCATTATGTTATTATTAACATAAAATGTAGGTTATTAAGCACATAAAAAGGTTTTGTTTTTTTCTAGCAGCACATGTTGCCAGTTTAAAAAATGATACTTAAGCTTCTATTTTATATTATTGCAAGACTGTGAAAATATTTTTTTCTGTATTTTTTGCACATAAGTTAATTAAGTTAAACTGTAAAATTAATGAATAAAATTTATCATACATTGTTAAATTCGTTGATCACTTAACTGAATAAAGTGTGTCATTGAATTAATGGTTTTAATTTTATTTAGCTATTCAATTTACTTTTATATACCAATACTATGAAAACTCCCCAATTCCCAATCCTCCAGGATGTCTCAGATGGTAGTCATCGTTAGAAGTCATTCACAGATTTTCTTCGCCATAGACAAATAAGTGATGGGTTTCGAAGTTGTGGCCTAAGCCATAAGAGGCTTGGCTTTTCATAGCAAGTAATGCAACTACGCCAGTTTTCGGTGCCCGCAGACAAGTATATAGTTAGGTAGTGCAGTGGTAAGACAGAGAAGGCGCCAATTTTAACATTTGGTTAGAATGCTTCCTTGTAGAATATGATGCAAGCACTGAAGTCATATTATCCTACAAACCCAATTCGCTAATGTACCTAGAATACGGTCATTACTCACCTAAATAGTTTTAAGTGTCATCAAAAAATGTATTTCAGTTTTCCCATCTTTTTTTCTTTTATCGCTTGGGTGGTTGGCTCACAGCCGACTTGATGTTAAGTAGTTACCAGAGCCTATAGACATCTACAACGTAAAGCTGCCACCCACTTTGAGACATGAATTGTAAGGTCTCACTTTTAACAGTACAACTGCTGCCCCACCCTTCAAACCGAAACGCATAACTGCTTCACGGCAGAAATAGGCAGTGATGGTACCTACATGTGGACTCAAAAGACGTTCTACCACCACCAGGAAAAAATATCTCACATTAATTTCTCTTTCGCACTACACACACCACAGGAAGTATATCTACCTGCTGTTGCAGTTGTATTCCAACATACACACTTTGATTTAGATTTCATAGCTTTGAGACATATAGTTGTCTATTATACATAGTTGTCTATTATAAAAACAGACAGTATAACAAACAGACAGTAATAACAGTAATTTTATTGAAGATCTTGATATGAAGTATCTTGAAGATCGCCAGCTGATCAGTGACCGACAGTACGGTTTCCGTCACGGTCGCTCAGCTGGCGATCTTCTTGTATACCTTACTCACAGGTGGGCTGAAGCCTTGGAGAGCAAGGGCGAGGCTCTTGCTGTGAGCCTTGATATCGCGAAGGCCTTCGACAGGGTCTGGCATAGGGCACTTCTATCGAAGTTACNGGCAATAAAAAAAAAAAAAAAAAAAAAGTTTCATTTTTGAAAGTTCCATGAAGTTCTTCCCGTATTGTGAAGACCTTTGCATATATTCAGTTCTAATTTTATTACCACATTGAACACCAGACTAGAAATCATGTTTAGTCCAGTGGAATGGTGGACACACTGTAACAACCAATTACTTAGGTCTATGACGACACTGTCTGCCATTTGAAATATCTCGGAAAACAATACTTAGTCACTGTTTCCATACCTCACTCATTACTTTTGAGTTATTTTTTGAGAATATTTTTGAAAAAACACTACATTTTTTTATCCTAGGGGAAAGTATGCTGTGGACTCATGGTGTCTGTCATGAAACCAACATGTTAACAAAATATTGGACTGGACTGCACAGCTTAATCCCATGATGTACATCAGATCTAATTTGCACAAATTAATAAGGGGCTATGAAAAAAATCATATTAAAAACACACACTTTTACACTTTGGTTTATTATAGAAATTATAAACTTATTGACAGGTTTGTGGACTTCTTGACCATTGTAATTTTGCCATGTTTCTTTAAAAATGTTAAAGCATCTTTATTTTACAAAATTGTTAGTCACTTGCACCAAAAGTAAGGATCTTCTTTCAATTTTGGTATGTCCGGCCACTGAAGTTATTTTATGCTAATATTAACAACGATACTGGTGAGACTCTTTTAATGCATCATTATAATAACTGATCATTTTTAGCTTTATCTTACAATAGGTGAACTTGATACAATTTCAATATATTAAAATATCGAGTTTGTTTTTTTATTACATAGAGTTGCAGAATCAGAGAACCAACACAGTTTTAAAGGTAATCCAATTTTGTAAAACAGTATTATTACAGTTTAAGGAATGAACCAGTAAACTATTAATTTCCTGGATATTTTTATTCATTAATACTTAAACTAATTACTGCATTACTTCCCTGCAGCTGTAGCAAGAGGATTCCTTAGTACTAAGATCACAGAATCACCGCGGAGGAACATTTTGGAGATGAATTTGTCCTTGTTTACAGCTTTGCCCTGAAAATAAAACCAGAAGTTATACGTATTTTGAATTTGAAGAATTTCAATGCAGTCAGCTAACACAGAATGTTTCATATCCACATAATTGTCATCTTGAACATTTCCAGTGGTTTGTATTTTATCTCGCCTAATTTTGGCCTAAAATATGCGACATCATGTCATATTGTGTACTTTTTAAAGTGGGAGATTGTAGCACTTTTATACATGAGCTTGAGACTAGTTGAAACTGGTTCCAAGTTTCAAGACATAACCTCAAATTTCTGAATCAAAATAACTGAAATACAGTAACATCTGCTTACCTTCTTTCCTTTGCCAGTTCTCGGTACCTCAGTCCACATTTCCTTAACATTCTCCAATACCATGTTACAATGCCGGTCGAAAGCCTTCACTCTACCCAAAAGTTTCTTATTGTTACGGCAATTTATCAGAACTTGTGTGTTGTTCTTTACTGACTGCGTGAGCACGGAAAGAGGTCCGGTACTAAACTCTTCCTCTTCGATTTTAGATAGCTCTTCTAGGGTCATTTCAGAGCGTGGCTTAGTTGTTGACGTCCTATAATAAGGTTAACATTAGAGTTATTGTTGACCATTACCGGCTAAGCAGATAATATGTTAAATAGATTGTTAAAACTACGTAAATCATATTAATACTTACATTTTGTATTATTTTATGGGCTTGTGAACTGAGAAATTGAGTGAAAAAGATTACAATTACAGTAAAACTATCGTACACACGCTAAGTCGACGCTTTATTTTGTCTATGGTGACTCTGCTTTTTAATTCAACAATTTTTTGTAAGGAATTTTGTGACCTGGTAACTAAGACTTGTAAGTCATGTCTTATTTTAATTTATATTCTTAATTTTATGAAAAATGATAATATGGAGTGAAATGAAATGAAATGAAAATGATTAATTTGGGACATTAATCGACTGGGATGAAATAAAATTAAATGAGATGATATGGGATGAAATATAATATAATCTCAGTAAAATGGTGGTCATTTACTGCGATCTTTTCAGTGGACTTTTTGGAGGATCCCGAGAAGTTGCATCCAGCGGCTTTGTTTCATTTTTCCACATTTGTGCACTTTCACAGATAATACACAGTTAATAAACCACCGTTATTACACATTGAAACCTGAAGAAACACTAAATAAATAGACAAAATAAAACAAATCACACAACTTCACTCCTCGCGTTCCCGCCAAAAAGTATTATTTCAACAAACAATTATGGCCACTAAATGTCAGTTTTTAACTCGACACTGACATTGATGAAATCGTAAAAAGATGGTGGTAATACTGAAATTAAAGTTAACAATATCAACAATTAAAAAATGTTTTAAAACTTGAAATGAAATGAAAAAAGTTTGTCTAAGTTTACTGTAATCCGCTCACAATTTAAAATAGAGAACTCTATATTTAAACTAAGGAAATTTTAAAATACAAAGTCATGATCATATAATCAGCAATTTTGTATATGCCATGCTTATTTTATGTTAACGAACTTCATATTCAATTAAATTTCTTTATTTCATTACCGTATTAAAGAAAAGGAAAATAAATGAAAGCGATTTCAGTATATTTTATTGTTTAAGGAACTCATAAAATCGATTTTTGTCTGTTTGTTAGTGCGTTCGAGCCGGTAAGTCTCCACAGCAGCTGAACCATTAGGAGATGTTCTCTTATCCGAACGCGACGCGGCAACGCAAAGCCACCGTCGCTCGAAACATGTCTTGTGGGATCCCCCGGATTCACTCTCCGTGCTTTAGGCCTCTCAATCACCGGCTACCCTCCTTATCGAACTCGTCGATCACGAGCAAATTCACCCATAGACGGAGATCACTGAGTTTTTCGCTGGGTCTTCACAGTGGGTCGCGATTCCAACCCATGTGCTTAGTGCGAGTTTTTTAACGTTCTCGATAAAGTAAAGTAAACTCAAATTTGTAGGTACCTATGCGGTTGAAAACGTTTGCCTAAGTTAGGTCATATTTGTATGGAATGGGATCGTTTGCCTTCCTTTGCCGTTAGGGGCGCTGTTCCAGCTGCATACAAATTTGAGTTAACTTTTACGCTATCGATAACGTTGAAAAACTCGCACTAAGCACACCGATGGTAGATTCAGCGAAGCACTGCTCTCGCTAGGGCTAGTGTTAGCAAATTCTCTTATCTTAAGCTCGTGAGCTCGCCTGCTCGTCCGGGCGTATCTGAAATAGCTTCTTAGGCTACGAGCGAATAGGTAGGAATATGAGATGTTTTGTTACACTGATATACATTTCGGACTAACATTTTGTGCTTGGTTTATTAAAATTGGTTCATAATCACAGACATGCATTGCATGCGTAGCAGTATTCCTTAGGCCCGCAAACAGATTTAATTAAAATTAAAAATAATGTAATATTGCTTTACATAATTGTATAAAATATAGTGGGGACTTCAAGAAAGGCCTTAGATTATTTCCTCGAAGTTTTGGTATTGTTGGCCTAGATTATTTACTCTAGCCCTGTTGTAAGCCCTCTCAGAAATGTATACCAGGGTCTTGACTTTAATTCAATTCAATTATATGAAGGTGAACACTCATTTTGGAACGCTATGTTCCGGTCATTCAACTGAGCCGAGTAAATAAATAATACTAGTTTCTAAAGACCTAATACCTATTTTTCTATTGTTAATTTGCTTAAAGAATTAAATACCGTTAGCTCCACAGTCTTCGAAAAACAACAGTGTTTAGACGTCAACTAGAAACAATGATTGATTGACATAGTTTAACTCGTTTTCATAAGTTTAAGATCTGTCAAATATTCTTATAGTAAAATCTAGGTTTCATACTTCAAATCGGTAAAATCGAATGTGTTATAATAAACGTCATTATTTTGTTTGATGAACAAATGTTGGAGAAAATTTAACACAAAATAAATAAATAAAACTGGTCATGTTATTGATTTGTTTCTTGTATAGTAGACATACGAGCTCGTAGCTTATTTCATGGATTTCGATAATGCCACGGATACAGCCGTATCAAGGCTGCTTTTCGACCTTTTTTGCGTAAACCTAGCATGTGTGTGATAATAGTCCATTGCTGAGCCTAATGATATGTGAAAAACATTGTTATAAGAATCTGAATGTGGATCATAGATCAATAATATTCGAGACTGGGAGAATCAGGCGGCTCTGAGTTATTAAGATCAACTATTCCGAATATAGCATTTAGGGTCATGGTAAAAAAGAGGTGATGAACCAAAATCAAAGTGTACGTAAATTTATGTGACTATTTCAGTAGAGAAATGCGACGAGCTTCAGTAAAATTACCTATGGAAAGCGTTTGTTTAACGACGAAGGTAAGGGTGCTTGTATAGCAAAAAAATTCATTTTCCACAATGTTTAATTTTAGGTCAATCACACAGATGGCGCTACTCTGGTCTCATCTCCGTTCAATAGCCTTTTGATATCAAGGTTCGCGCCACTCTGTTTAAGCAGAAGCATTCTGTAGATTTGTTTTGTATTTATTCACGCATTTCTGTATTGTGTTCCGCGGTGAATGCACGTGAATCAATAAATCGAAGTTAATTCGTTTATTTAGGAGGGAATAAATAGTATTTTGTATATTTTAGACATTGTGAAATATGTGGACAAGTTTGTGTTGAAAAGAAAGTGATTTTAGGGATATTATTCGAGAGTTTATTAACTGAAGTTTGAAAATAATTTTTTGGCTCCAGTATGTAAGTATTTAAATTTTTTTATTTAACTAATAAGATTTTTTGGAGAATTTACTGGTTGCAATACTGTAATGATATTATGTTTTTTGTACGAATAAAATAAATACTTTTCGCGGACTGTTTTTTTTTTTTATTTAATGGTTCTACCTTTATAGGTACATATCATTCAATATTTTCTAATGAATAAATGTTTCATGAGTATAATGAATAATGTGAACAATTATTTTAATTTATGAACATTTTTAAATGTAAAAGAATTTTATTTTATTTTAAACTTATACTATACTAGCCGTACTCGCCCGCTTCCCTGGGCATTTAAATTAACATTATTATTTATTGTCATTATTATTAGGGAGTCCAACACTCATATAAACATTAGCCTATCCATTAAGTAAATGTATTTTCAACATGAATACCAAGTTTCAAGTCAATCGGATGCATGGTTCAGTAGTTAAAACGGAACATCCGTAAAAACCACTGTAGATTTATATATTAGTATAGATTTGTACGATCAAGTTTCAAACAGCTTCATTGAGTTACCTACTTATTACGACATTGCATTCGGGGCCAACAGTCATGGCAATTCAACCGGTTTTTCATACCTTGTAATACCAACTGCGTCTTGCATCCGGAAATGCAAGGAAGTCGCTTGAGTCTTTTCGCACGACTTATTACTGTAACATTTACGTTAAACTATTTTTCTTTTCTACCTAAGCTGATAGCCTGAGGTGAGCTCACGGAGCTCAAACCTGACGACGTTGCTAACACGAACCCTAGCAAGAGCCGTGCTTCGCAGAATCTACCACCGGATCGGAAACGCGACCCACTGAGAAAATCCGGCGAGAAACTCAGTGGGCTGTGTCTGAGAATTAATTTACACGTCGAGCCCTTCGTCGCAAGCGTTACACGACGGGTTCGACGAGAACGATGACCGGTGATTGAGGTACCTAAAAGCACCGTTAGTGGATCGGGAGGATCCGAAATGACGTGTTTTGGGCGACGTCGCCGCGTCGACTGCTTTCCATTCTGTCCGCAGGATCGGGAGTTAAACTATACATTAAGCGCCTATCGTTGGATATAGGAAACAATAGCTGCTAGTTGGAATTTAGTACCGCGTATTAGCCTAAGTCCATTTAGGATGCGTGTGGCTGTTTGAAGATGATGAACGATGATACAATAGTCGGAGACTTTGCTGTGCCGGATAATCCGGTAATCCGCGTAATCCGGGTAATCCGCGGACAGGCAACAAACAGTTGTACCAGCATCCGTCAAACAGTACAGAGTAATGTTTCGGTGATACAAATTATAAACGGATCCTCAGGGTGGCGGCGACAATTGAGACAATTTACATCCACACGAAATAATATATTCTCTTTAGTACACCTTATGGTGGGTAGAATACGAATGCAACAGGGATATGCTAAACGCCGGTATTTATACAATCGTCTTGACCTATTTTAATACAAATTGAGTAGGTAATATTAAACATTGTTCATCTTAATTATTCTGCTGATTATTTACGTACAATTATTATTTAATAATATCGAATTATATAACATAAATAACATTAAGGCTTATTGCGCCGGAAGCTGTCAAGCGGAAGGCGCCCATAAAATATTATAAGTATAAAGAAATATGAATGAACTATTTACTTGATTATGAAATTACTAATTATATTATAAGAATAATAAGTTCTATATATTTCCTAATTTCGTAAATAATTTATAATGTGAGGATGGAAGTGTTGCTCGATAACAAAATCGTGAAGGACAATAATTTTAAATCTAGCACGCTTTGACGAATTACATTTAAGAAAATTAATAAAGTCGAACATTCCGGATCAGCAGTGGTGTGTTTCGGCTCGAAAAATGTGACAACTATGGTACAATCGAAATTTCGACTACGAGTTTTAAAGGGACATTCACATTGTGATATCTAAATGCCGGTATTAAGATTTTACAGGTGGACAATAATCTCGATCATATTTCAATGCAATAAAAAAAAGACTTATTGGAAGGCAACTACTACGGAAATACTTCGTGTATCATCAGCCCTATATGTCAACGCACATTTTCTATATTAGTAACCGGATAGATCCGCTTATTACCAGTTTTTGATCAGTCGTGACTGCAGCGATTTATACTTACAACACATATGTGGTTGGAACGCAACATGCAGAAAAATGTTACGACTTTGTACGTACTTTGAAAGGCAGATGTTCACTGTGTGCTTAGTGCGAGTTTTTTTACGTTCGCGATAGCGTAAAAGTTAGCTCATGTTTGTATGGAATGAGATCGTTTGCCTACGTTTGCCGCTAGGGGCGCTGTTCCAACTGCACACAAAATTGGGTTAACTTTTACGCTATCGAAAACGTTATAACACTCGCACTAAGCACACAGATAATAAAGGTCTTCATTAAGGAAATATAAGTAATAGAGCATTTTGGATTATAAAAATAGATATATTAACTATAAAAATGATTATTAATAATAGGCTCGCCAGTGATCACGAAAACTAAAGTATTTGAAATATTAGAAACAATGTAATGACAATAAAAAAGGCTAGATTAAACCGTCAAAGTTCATTTAATTAAATAATTACATACCTTAAGTTCATAATCATTTGGCTTGTATTTTACTTGACTCCGATTTTTTCCATTGATAAATTAGCCTTTTTTAGCACGATTTAGTTAGCTTGACATACATTTATTTGTGTGACGGAATCTTTTTATGTAATTTTCCCCAGACCATCGATTAACTTGAACATTCGCATTCGTATCAGGGACCGTTGACAACACAACAAATTTTATTACTTTGGTCTTTATTATCCTGAGCAGAATCACCAATACGAATAAAGAAATCCGCTTAAAGTTTAATTTTTCAAAAAAATATCATAACTAGAAATTTCTTCAGTTATTTGAAAGGGGAAAACTTAGGTAATTTAAATTCAATTAAAAACATCGAATTGTTGATGCTGTTACCAAATATCGTATCGTATCGTATCGACGTATCGATTTTGCATTTCTTTTATAAATAAGTCTTTGATTTGTCATATAAGGATAAATAAATACTTCAAAACAATATATACAGTCCACGCTCGTGTACCAAAACGTAACAGTGCGGGCTTATCTGAAATAACCTTTTAGACTATCAGCGAATAGATAGAAGGAAAAAAAGGGTTCCTGGTTAAAATTCAGAATTACAATCGGGTCGGGTGAGTGGCAATTTAATTCAAAGTGTACACGTGAATGGCACGTTTATACATTCGCCGTTTTGAGCGTTCAACACGTGGCGATTGTTAGGACGCATCAAATTACACCTTATATAAGAATAGGAAGTACGGTGCTACTTATACCTTACTTATACCTAACAGTGATTATATCTTCTGACTCAAGCCTCACGCATTAAACTCTCAACTTAAAGCTTCCATATTTGAAACTATACCAAATAGGGATTTCTTATCGTGAGCATTATACCTATAGAACTTACGTGCATTTGTCATAAACTGTTTTTGTTTTATATTTCTGTGTAGTAATTTATTTAGGTGTTTGATCCTTTCTGTCTGTAAAACTGTAGTGTTTACTTCATGATCTAGCTTGGTTGTCTGGCTTTCTTTATCTTATTGAAAGCCTTCTTCTTCATTATTCCCTTATCCCACATTAAGTGGGGCTTTTGCATCATGCTGTAATAGGGATTCGGCATGATTTTTACGACCGGCCGTCTGTCTGACTTCAGCCCTGCTAGGACTATATCTCCGGTAGTATTCCAACATGCCGTATGGAAGACCTTTACTGTTTCTTCATTTGACGTTTCTATTACATCTTTACGTTTTTCATTCTATTTATCATAATCAGCTGTTGATTTATTATATGTATAGTATGTTAGTATGTATATTGGTATATAAATCAGTTACTTATATATTTCATATTATATGTAAACGGTATATATCTGTTTATTTTATGTATATATTTTCTATAATAATTTAGTGTCTATAGTATACCGCAACATACCAGCTATATTTTAAAATTTTCCAGTATTTCTGTAAATTAAACGGTTGTCTGGAAGAAATCGCTTTTAGCGGTAAGACCGCCTATTGTATCTCTGATTTGCTTTTTGACTATTTTTTTAATGTACATTGTGTTTTGGTGTGCAATAAAGTGTATCCTCTCTCTCTCTCTCTCTCTCTAAAAAAAAATTAAAAACATCAAGTGTTTATTAATAGTTTTTTTTTCGTATTTTCATAGTAATATCGAAACGCTGTTATTGCGAGAATACTGTGAGCAATATAGAGGTTACAAAACTCACGTGCCCGCGGTCCGCTAATAAGTGAGTTTATATGAATTGAAAAGTCATCACAACGTAGCGTGGGTTGTGTTCGCACGCGTGGCTCAGGGTTGGCGGAAAACGAGACAATAATTTATATAAAACTAGCTACCCGCCCTCGCTTCGCTTCTGAAACTGTAATTTATTATTGATTTCTCCACTATTTAATGGATATTATTATAAATATAAACCTTCTTCTTCTTCAATCACTCTATCTATTAAAAAAAAAACGCATCAAAATCCGTTGCCTACTTTTAAAGATTTAAGCACGTGCCCGCGGTCCGCTAATAAGTGAGTTTATATGAATTGAAAAGTCATCACAACGTAGCGTGGGTCGTGTTCGCACGCGTGGCTCAGGGTTGGCGGAAAACGAGACAATAATTTATATAAAACTAGCTACCCGCCCTCGCTTCGCTTCTGAAACTGTAATTTATTATTGATTTCTCCACTATTTAATGGATATTATTATAAATATAAACCTTCTTCTTCTTCAATCACTCTATCTATTAAAAAAAAAACGCATCAAAATCCGTTGCCTACTTTTAAAGATTTAAGCATACATAGGGATATAGGGGCAGAGAAAGTGACTTTGTTTTATACTATGTAGTGATTTCAATTTTACTACGGTCACAATAATTATATCGATGCTAAATTTCTTCTATCGATTTTTATGGGTGAAGCGTGAGATTGGAGTATGGGAGGATTATCAAAAAAATATGCACAAGCCCAATGTAAATAGTTTGTATATATTTTTAAATAAAACCAATCTGTATTTTCTCACCGCAAACCATGAAAATTACAATGAGATGCTGTGGAATTTAATTGAATAGGCAAAGGCGGAGCAGTTACATTCTTTTAGCTTATATTTCTTTGTCTTCTCGGTCTTTTGATTATCTTTTTTCTTTTTTTTGCGTGATTTAGTGTTTTGTTAATTTGTTCAATAGAAGAAAAATAATGTAACCATATATCATGTAACACATAAAAGGAAGCATAATCTTTAGGCGTCAGTAATTAATGTCGAATCTCGAATACACAAAAAGAATACTAGTCCCAAGTAGTTTGAAGCTAGACGAAAATATCACTTTATTTTAATATTTTAAATGCATATATTTAGCCGACTTATACTAATAGGTGTATGGCTCTAATAAAGAATAAAAAAAAAATGCATATATTGGTATCGCCACACTACTTAGGCGTGGCGCATATTATGCAATTTAAAATGTAATATGTATTATAAAAATATTTAAATAAATGATATTTAATATAAGATATTTAAATAAAAAATTAGAACGTCGAAGAGGATAAATATGTTATACAATAATACTTAATTGAAATGTCATGAAATGAATAGATTTATTGAGAGTATATTGATGGTGAAGAAAATAGACTTAGAAAACTAGAAACTAGACAAGAGTCCGATTTTTTTTCATAATGTGTATTTTCTTCGAAGGCTGTGGAGCTAACTCTGGTTATTGTTGTTATATTATTGTGGATGGAAAGTTTCTATCTATATTTTTTTATGTTTGAGAATTAGTAAATGGTGGCCCGGAGGCTTTTCCAGATTTACCAGGGCAGGTTCAATCTACTCTCAATTTAATTAAAAATACATTGACGCTTTAATATAGGGTTTTTATTGTCATATTGGCCCTCAATGGATACAGTTAACCCAAAATAGAACCAAATAGAAGGACTTGGAGGAGGCCTTCACCATTTTTAATGGGTTCCTGCCAAACATTAGAATAGAAAAACAAAATTATTAAATACCTATTTACTTTGTATTTTAGCAGGAAATAAAAGGCTTTTTATTTATTTTATTTATTATCGTATTATGGATACTCAGCCATCTATAAGGACCGCTTGAGGCCTCACCCAGTCCAGTGTGCTCATGCAGCCAAATCCGGTTAGAAGACTCAAGAAAGGCCTAGTACAGGGAAGCTGAGCATTGGCTCGACCTCTCGCAACTCACCTGATCACCTCTCGGCGACTGATCGCAGGTCTAAGACGTAAAATATATATGTATATAGGTATATCTACATACATATATACTATTTCCAAAGTTTCGAATCCTTTACAGTTTCGGCAAGAAAACGCGAAGATGTGCGATAAACCTTCCCGATTTAATCTAGAATCTTCGCGTTTTTGTAAATTAAATCTCAGTCCCGCGAAAAATTAGTAAAATCTTAAAATTTTACTGGTGGTAAAACTCTAAATTTTACTGGTGGTAGGACCTCTTGTGAGTCCGCACGGGGAGGTACCACCACTCTGCCTATTTCTGCCGTGAAGTAGTAATGCGTTTAGGCTTGAAGGGTGGCGCAGCCGTTCTAACTATACTGAGACCTTAGACGTTTCTCAAGGTGGGTGGCGCATTTACCTTGTAGATGTCTATGGGCTCCAGTAACCACTTAACACCAAGTGGGCTGTGAGCTCGTCCACTCATCTAAGCAATAAAAAAATAATAAAAATATCTATCTTTCTCGTGATGATGTTAGATACTCTCATACGATAATAACATACACGGCTGCTATTCGGTTTCTTTTATCCCATAGATCTGTTATTAACGTCACTTGATTTAAGTGGCTACCGGAGCTCATAAACATGCCAATCCGAACGCCGCTGCCCACTTTAAGACATGAGGGCGAAGGTTCCTATATCAATGAGCGACAATAGCCGGTTTCGCGGCAAAAGCAGGCTAAGCCGCGCGACATAACGCTGCAATGCTATCGTGCTGTGAAAGGGCAGTAATTTTTTTATTTATTGCTTAGATGGGTGGACGAGCTCACAGCCTAGTGTTAAGTGGTTACTGGAGCTCATAGACATCTACAACGTAAATGCCCCCCACCTTGAGACATAAGTTCTAAGGTCTCAGGTATAGTTACAACCCTTCGGCGTGCACTGTGCGGTACCGTGGGTTTCGTGGAGTCGGAGTGGTGGGGCTCGATGGGGTTTAGTCGGTAGTCGGTTTTGCGGGGTAGCCTTTGCGTGGCTGACGCCGTGCAGTGCCTCACGCGCCTTTCTCAAGGCGTAGTCTCCCAGCAGGAATTGGGAGAAGAGGAGGACCCCTGTCTTCTTCTTCTCCCTGTTATTCTCTGAGGGCGCCGGAGTCCGACATAACCCAGTCTCTTACCCCCTCGACCGGGTATCCGTAAATGGATTCCCCAGTGTTAAAAAAAAGGTATAGTTACAACGGCTGCCCCACCCTTCAAACCGAAACGCATTACTGCTTTACGCGCGGAATCTCGAGAGGCCCTCCCACCAGTCCCAAGAGGTCCTAAATATTTCAATTTTTATTGTAGAAATTTCATACCAGTGTGCTTAGTGCGAGTTTTTTAACGTTCTCGATAGCGTAAAAGTTAACTCATATTTGTATGGAATGGGATCGTTTGCCTACGTTTGCCGCTAGGGGCGCTGTTCCAACGGCATACAAAATTGGGCTAACTTTTACGCTATCGAAAACGTTAAAAAACTCGCATTAAGCACGCAGACCTTGCGTGTACGTGGCGCAAAAACTGCACAGAGAATTTCCACGATCAAACCGTAAGAATAATCAAAAGACTAATCATAATGAATATACCCATTTTAGTAGAACGTTAGGACGATTAATGTATATCTCGTTAAGCTATCGGTCACGTAGGCACATGTCAAATGTTATAAGATCGATTAAAAACGTATTAGCGTTACATTTAACGGTCTAAAATATATGATAATGTTGAGAGAAGAAACTTAAGTATACATCATGTGTCCTACATTCTTGTATTGCGTAGTTTTTCGTTTATTTTTCCTATTGCGTCTTATTTCGTGCGTACTTCAGACGCTTGTACAGTCTAGAAAAAGTCTTGAAAAAAAAACCCAGGGCCATATCGTAGTGCAATTTATCAATAGTGGATCTACGCTGTCCATCCCACTCGAATGCACAACAACAAAAACAGACTTCAAATAGAAAACAATATTCCAAAACAAATTAATATACACTAAAAACAATAATTATCGAAAAAAATTTTTTTTCCTACCTAAACTGAGAGCCTTGAGAGGCTATTTCAGGGTAACCTTAACTAGTAGGTGAGCTCACGGGGCTCAAACCTGACGACGTTGCTAACACGAACCCTAGCAAGAGCCGTGCTTCGCAGAATCTACCACCGGATCGGAAACGGGACCCACTGAGAAGATCCGGCGAGAAACTCAGTGGGCTGTGTCTGAGGGTTAATTTACTCGTGAGCCCTTCGTCGCAAGCGACGGGTTCGACGAGAACGATGACCGGCATCGAAATCGGTTGAGTTATTCATCTATTGGTCGCGCACGTACTTAATGCAAATTTAAGACTTATATGGTTTTCTCACAGATATCATTATCAGAACTGGGCTAAATTGGGACCACACGGGAAGCGCTAGCTTCCTAATAAAAAAATAATCATCAAAATCGATTCACCCAGTCAAAAGTTATGAGGTAACAAACATAAAAAAAATATATTCGAATTGAGAACCTCCTCCTTTTTTGAAGTCGGTTAAAAAGTGACAATTCGCTTCGGCTTAGCGGTTTTTTCGAAATACCATTAAATAATCTTAATTCGAAACAAACCCATTTTGTTCTATAAGACATTAAGTGGTTATAGCATAGACGTAAAATGTGCGGCTTAGAATGATCCTATAGGCTATAATAATAACACATGATGGATCGTACTCACAAGGTCGTTGACCTTGCGCCAGCCTTGAGCTGACCACGTATATGAAATAAGTACACGCATGCAATTTTCGCTTCCGGGTAAGGTAACAACTATGTACCTACTAACTCCGTCGGTGTTTTGTTCCGCGCATTTGTCGCCTGTGGCACAGTGCCAGATTCAGTTTTGACGCTGACAATGTACGTTGTCAATGAAAATTAGTTTCGCTAAGTAATTTTGCGGTATTTGTAATGACAGGAGCTGATCGTGTACAATATTTTGGTAGTAAAAAAATAGTACTAATACATCGTCTTCTCGCATTAAAACTGTATAATCTTAAAACTTACTAATTTTACAGGAGAGTGTTTTAAAGGTTTAACATGTGATATTTTTAAATATTAATCATCTTTGCAACGTTTATTTTTATTTTTTACCAGTTACATTATTTGTCTTTTAAAGTAAGATAAAATTATGTATTCATTTTGTTAATAGAAGTCAAAGCATCGTAAACTAAAAAAAACTAAGCTCTTTTGACAGTATTTAATTTATTAGAAAAATACTGGTGATACCAAAATAAATGATTCCGCATAATAACTCAATTTCGAATATTTTTAGAAATTGTACACTTTTAATGCGAAAAAACCACATGTCTTAGAATATAGCATGACAATATAGCAATGAACAACGGCTTGGCTGTGTTCTGGGCACTACTGATCTGCATGAGCGACGGTGATCACATACCGCCAGGGGGGTCGTCTGCTAAATAAGAAAATAAACAATTTCTACAATACTGAAGATGATTTCTTCCTTGATTTGAAAAATTCACAGTAATTTAATTTATTTAAACACTTCGATACGATTTATTTAGACAATACTATCTACTTCCCTACCTGCTTCAAAACAATCGTTGACAACATATTAGCGCCATTTATAAAACGCTCTTGAAACATTTATCAAACAACAAGGAAATGTATAAAAGGAAATCCATCATGCACTACTGACTGTCACTTCTCTCTAACCAACGTGACCTTGGAATTTGCAGTACAGACCTACAAACGAAAATGAACCATAATTTCATCTACAATCACGGTCCGAAATACAATGTACATTAAAAAAAAACATAGCAGCTTAATAATTACAAGATTAACGATGTGAGCTGTATGAATGCTGTTTAAGGTGCATATTCCTTTGTTACACCAGAGTGAACTTGGCCCAATAACTCGACAATGTCACGGTCGCGAACTGACCGTGACGTGGTCGGTACTGACGTGAAAAATGACCGACTTTAATTTAAAATCCACACAAACAATATTATAAATGTAGACACAGCATTATTTGTCTTTTTATTTAAAAATTAAATCGTCGAAATATGTTTGCCATCTTCCGAACCATTTTATTTATTTAAACTTGATTTTTTCATTATACCTAGCTTAACTTAAAGCTAGTAATAACTGTATCCATTATTATAATGAAATTGTTAAAATTTTGGTGAATATTAAATCTTGGGAATTATTTTTCACGTTAGCTTGGATAATTCGATTGATTACTAGATGTGGGCCGCGGTTTCGCTCGCTTTATTTTGTTATTCAGAAAAATAAACAAACCCGTTACATTTACACAGTGTGCTTAGTGCGAGTTTTTTAACGTTCTCGATAGCGTAAAAGTTAACTCGAATTTGTACGCAGTTGGAACAGCGTCTCTAGTGGTAAACGTAGGCAAATGTTCCATCTTCATACGCATTAGAGTTAACGTTGATGCTATCGAGAACATTAAAAAACTCACACTAAGCACACTGGTCAAAGGTGTGCTTGCGTTTTTTTTTCCTACCTATTCTAGTAACCTCGAGGGGTTATTCTAGATTCACCAAGGTAGCAGGTGAGCTCACGGGGCTCAAACCTGACGACTTTGCTAACACGAACCCTAGCAAGAGCCGTGCTTCGCAGAATCTACCACCGGATCGAAACGCGACCCACTGAGAAGATTCGGCGAGCAACTCAGTGGGCTGTATTTGTGGGTTAATTTACTCGCCGAGCTCTTCGTCGCAAACGATGGGTTCGACGAGAACGATGACCGGTCTGTGCTTGGTAGAGCATACTCTAGGCTCGTCTAGTTTCTCGTTGGACCTTATCCTTATTGCTGCCTTTTTGCTTTGGGGTCCTTCAGAGGCGGGCTATTAGCAACTCCAACTCTTCCTAGCTGAGTTTGCGCTCACCCACCTGTGTTGGTGAAGCTGGAAATGTCAAAATCAATCCATACATTTCCCTATCAGTCGATTTGTAATAAAATTATGAACTAATTACTGGTGGTAGGACCTCTTGTGAGTCCGCGCGGGTAGGTACCACCACCCTGCCTATTTCTGCCGTGAAGAAGTAATGCGTTTCGGTTTGAAGGGTGGGGCAGCCGTTGTAACTATACTTGAGACCTTAGAACTTATATCTCAAGGTAGGTGGCGCATTTTACGTTGTAAATGTCTATGGGCTCCAGTAACCATTTAACACCAGGTGGGCTGTGAGCTCGTCCACCTATCTAAGCAATAAATAAAAAAAAAACTAGTGAATACACTGTAAATTTTTTGGTAGCTCGAACAGCGTCGCGTCAATTGCGTTACCGAGTTTCTCGCCGGATCTATTCTGTGGGTCGCGTTTCCGATCCCGTAGTAGATTCCGCGAAGCACTGCTCTTGCTAGGGCAAGTGTTAGCAACACCTCCGGTTGTTGCAGCAACACCTACACGCTAGGGTAACACTGACATAGCCTCTCAAGGCTAACAGCATAGGTAGAAAGAAAAGGAAGATTACAAACATACAAAATTACACATAATTCGTATAGATGATGTTGAGCGGTCGCTCAAAGAAATAGGCCGAAGATCTCCCTTGCTGTCTCACAATTAGATGCCAGGCTAACACTGCGAAAACTAATTTCACTAGTGGTAGGGCGTATTGTCAAGCCAAACAATCACCACCCCGCCTATTTCTGCCGCGAAGTAGTAATGCGTTTCGGTTTGACTATATAATTAAGGCTAAGACCTCAGGGATCCGGTAACAAATCAGCACCAGGCGGGCCGTGAGCTCATTCATCCGTCGTTATACTAAAGAGTACATAGATATATTTGGTGTCACGAATTTAGGACCGTTACTTACGTGTCTACTGATAAAACGTAATTAAATTAGGGTGACCAATTTGTCTAAAATATAAAATTTATTTATTTATTTTCCCATTTACAAAATTTAGTTTCGTATTTAAATTTATATATTATTGACGTTAAAGTGAATAATATTCAACTTTTTAAGAAGATATACGTATAGTTAGGTAAAATATTTAAAAAAACCAATTCACTTATAATTTCTATGAGGAAATAATTATATTTATAATAATTGCCTCAAGTCTATGTCACCTCAAATTTCAAAATGGGTGTTGACGGTAATCACTTAACTCCAGGTGAGCTGTAGTCTTGTTTAGCTATCTAGTGTGATCCATACTATCTATACTAATATATAAATCTACAGTGGTTTTTATGGATGTTCCGTTATAACTACTGAACCGAACCATGCATCCGATTGACTTGAAACTTGGTATCCGTGTAGAAAATACATGTACTTAATGGATAAGCCAATATTTATATGAGTGTTGGACTCTCTACACCAGTCGCGGGGGCGTTAATGATGAGAATGTTTATGGGGGTGAGAAATAATAATGTTAATTCTAAATGCCCAGCAAAGTAAGCGGGTACAGCTAGTAAATTTATAAATGTGAAAGTGTATTTGTTTGTTTGTCCTTCTTTCACGTCGAAACGTAGCAACAGATTGACATTACTTTTTTAAAGTGATAGTTTTAGGTCAGGAGAGTGGCGCCGGCTACATTTTATCCCAAAAGACCATTTCATTCCCACGGAAAACTACACTGACATTTTTCCGTTGACCATGCGTGGGAAGCCGCGGGTAGCAGCTAGTAATAAATAAAGTGAAATTGCTTAATTCTCTTATCCTCGACCTTAATGGTTACCCTAAGTTCATTAGATCTCACGAAGTAGGTCGGGATCGTCAGAAATGCCGTCCATAATGGTCCACACGTCGGAATGTTAAAGTATGGCTTTATCAACATCGGCGGTTACGACTTTCGTTAAGCTAGAACGCACAATATTAGAAGGACTTCGTTTATAGAACGACATAAATCGCGTCGTATTTAAGGCTCAAATCTCTGAGCTCTGTTGCTGTATACTTTGAATGAGGTCTTCTTATAGTTAAGAACCTTTATTCGTACTATATAGAATACTATAAGATGTGTTATTAATGGGTATGTGAGTTATGGTTATTTGTTTGTTACGCATTCACCACATCTGATGACATTTGATGCCAAGTACACGGTGCTGTGAAAGATCAGAGGGCTGAACACAGGGCGCCATGGCGCGTGGCATATTCAATTTGTTCAAACTTAATCAATAGCGCGAACCCTAATCCAACACTTGATATTATCAGATCGCTACTTTACGTATATATGACCATGTGCGTCACTTTTTTTCCTACCTGTGCTGATAGCCTTGAGAGGCTATTTCAGCTTCTCCTTGACGTGTAGGTGAGCTCATGGGGCTCAAACTGGAGGGTTGCTAACACTGGCCCTAGCATGGGCAGTGCTTCGCAGAATCTACCACCGATTCGGAATCGCGACCCACTGAGAAGATCCGGCGAGAAACTCAGTGGGCTGTGTCTATGGATTAATTTACTCGTCGAGCCCTTCGTCGCAAGCGAAGGATTCGGCGAGGACGGTGACCAGTGCTTGAGGTACCTAAAAGCACGGTTAATGGATCGGGAGGATCCGTAATGACGTGCTTAGGACGACGTCGACTGTTTACCATTCGGTCCGCAGGATCGAGTATGTGTGCGTCACGTGAAGCTGTCGTAACCGTGGAAACGGTGCTGATGTATGAAAAAAAAAACATACTCGCAAGCCATAGCGTCGTGTGTTCGGCCCCCCGATCTTTCATAGCACCGTGTACTCGGCCATATATGTACATCCCCACAGCGCCATGTAGTTGGCATTAAATGTGGTAACTGTGTGTTTATCGCTCATCATAAAATTTTGTATAAACGTCAGGCATTTTTGTAGGCTCACGGCCCACTTGATGTTAAGTAATCACGCCATCAAAACGTGAATGATGTCACCCCCTTTAATTCGAAGTCGAAGTCTCAATTGTTTAAAGGCTGCCACCGTCTTTCGAACTGTATGTACCAATGTAGATTTAACATGATGGTGGATGGCACAAGACTGCGTGGGAGGTCTCCAACCAAATCAGAACTGGGGTACGAGATAACTTAACGAAAGCAGTGGAATGGCCTCGAGCGGGGAGGAATCGCAAAACGCGTAAAATCGGCCTCCTCCAAGGCTACATAACGATCACTAACACTGTCTAAAGTGCAACCATTATAATCGTATGCCTGACGTACACTGCTGACTTACCTCTCGTAGACTTCCAGAGCGATAAATCAAAAACAGCCTGCATTATGTTACAATTTGAAAGAAAAAAAAAACGTTCAAAATTTCATGCAAATTTAATAAAAGCCTTATCGCCGACGCAATGATCTATGGCTTCAATTAGATCCACAGTTTCTTGGTGGCACGTCTCCGCTGTGTAAGTCTTAGACTTGATTCGTTTCTGACACTCCTTTAGCGTCATAAACACTCGTCTTACGTCACAGTTCTCTGAAAATAATACCAAAGTCTTCAAGAGCTATGTGAATCGTCACTTGACCAACGGAGCGGATTTTTAATACGCTTTTATTAGCTTCAGACGTATGTATGTTTGTAACGGAATTTTTGAACATGATTTTCACCCCTTTAAAAACGTCGGATTAACCCGAAATTTGGTGTACTTATTAAGGACCGATGAAAATTCAAAAATAAAAAAAAATAAAAAAATTGCAATTCAACTAAAAAATTAAAAATAAACAATAGTTTGAAAAAACTAACAAAATACGCTTTTATAGAAAATCCAACTAAAAAATAGAAAAAAATAAAGAATAAATTTGAATTAAAAATAGTGTAAGAACTATACTACTTTTAACTTACACTATTTTTAATTCAAAATTTTTAAAAAATTCAATCTTTTTAGTTGGATTTTCTATAAAAGCGTATTTTGTTAGTTTTTTAAACTATTACATATATTTCATTTGCTTTCAAAGTAGTTTTTGTCAGTGACAATAACATTGTTGCCTCATCTCATGTTACGCGGCTTAAGACCCGAAGTTTTGATTGCATTGCATTTGCTCATCCTTGAAATAGGAACACCTAAACGCTTCACATTAACGTAAAATAAAACGAATTATAGTATTGAAAGATTGCCAGCAATGTGCAAATCGCCAACAAAGCTGTAGTACCTACTAGTAACGCATGATAATGATTATCATCGATCGATCTGTTGCCAATTATTTATTTTGATACTGTGCCATCATCGGTATCGAAATCGGAAAGTTGAACTTTCGTCAAATGAAAATAAAGTCTGAAATAGTAAGACGCTAAAGCTACGTTTTCAAAAACATCCATATCAAGTCAATCGACACAGCTTCTTATTTATTGCTTAGAGCGAGATTACGAACGCCTCATGTTAAGCGGCTGCCGGAGCCAACAACTTAGATGTAGCTACCTCACTTGAGATACGAGGTCATAGTTTCAATTAAAGGTGGAAAGGCATATTTTATAATCAAAACATACAAAGAAACTGTGTTTTATTTTAGTTTAATAATATTTATTACTAGCGACCCGCCCTCGCTTCGCTTCGGAAAAATTAAATTTTATTATTGATAGCTGAGTCCCGCGATGTTACCCGCGGCTATTGTCGTACCGCGAGTAGCCTAAGTTACTTCTTATATCATCAGCTACCTATCGGTGAAAGTCTCGTCAAAATCGGTCTAGCCGTTCCAGAGATTAGCCGGAACAAACAGACAGACAGACAAAAATTGTAAAAAATGTTATTTTGGTGTATGTACCGTATATACCTGCATGTAGTAAAAAGCGGTTATTTCAATATTACAAACAGACACATATATTTTATTTATATGTATAGATATTCATAGTATTTAATTAGTAATATAGAACCCAAATAATTTCTCGCCGTATCTTCTCAGCGAGCATTGATGCGGTGAGAAAATACCGCGAAGTAGGTGGTAGATTCAGCGTAGCGCATCTCTATATAGGGCTAATGTTAGCAAGTCTTCCCAGATTAAGTCCTGTGAGCTCTCTTACCAAGCTCAATTACTGGTGGTAGGACCTCTTGAGAGTCCGCGCGGGTAGGTACCACCACCCTGCCTATTTCTGCCGTGAAGCAGTAATGCGTTTCGGTTTGAAGGGTGGGGCAACCGTTGTAATTATACGAAGTCCTTTGAACTCATATCTCAAGGTAGGTGGCGGCATTTAGGTTGTATATATATGGGCTCCGGTAAACACTTAACATCAGGTGGGCCGGAGCTCGTCCAACCATCTAAGCAATAAAAAATATATACTAAGGATACATAGTGGGGAAGTAATACGGTATTCGAGAAAGTATACCAGGATACAGATTACAAAACTAAATTTAGTACGTGTACTCTGCAATATAAATTCTGAATACATACTTTCCATGCATATCCCGCGTTCCTTCGTCAACTGATCTGTGGCGCTCTGAAATACGATGAGAAAAATTAATAAAGGCAAAAACTCCCATTAAACTTCAGCGCGATTCGGTTGGAATCGGTTTGGATCGGTCTCGTTTAATTAATTCGCGACTTAAATACCTTTTGTAGGACGAATTTTTGCGTTCGACCTCTAGTCGACTTAACGTTACATTTTAAAAGAAAACATGAATGGTTTTTCTGATTTTTCCTTAATATTCGTATATTTATATAGGTACTAGCTGTACCCGTCCGCTTCGCTGGGCATTTAAAATTAACATTATTATTTCTCACCACCACAAAGATTCTCATCATTAACGCCCCCGCAACTGGTGTAGGGAGTCCAAAACTCATATAAATATTAGACTATCCATTAAGTACGTGTATTTTCTATATGGATACCAAGTTTCAAGTCAATCGGATGCATGGTTCAGCAGTTATAACGGAACATCCGTAAAAACCACTGTAGATTTCTATATTAGTATAGATAAGTCGTGGATAATGACTCGTGTTTTATCTAGACATTGTAAAGGTTGTAACGCCATTATAAAAGTAAGGTGATGTGCAGAAATAACGCTGTAATAAGACCTTGTTTTTGATTCTTTTCCAAACGAATGATGATAATTTGGTTGTTACTGTTATTCTCTAGACTCAAAGAGACTCAAGTTTGAGAGACGTGACGTTAGTATGAAAGGGTGGCACGTGGACAGAATCGACATTCAAAATGAAATTATCGGTTTGTCCTGTGGTCTTGAGAATTCTTTACTAAGAGCAGTGGCGTAGCTAGGTAAACGAGGGCCCTAGGGCAAATAAAAAAATGGGGCCCCACTGCTATGTAAATTAGGGCGCGCTAGAGTGCTGGTAGCGCGCCGCACGGCCTCTACGAGCTTACTTCTGATACAGCATTAATTTTATAACCATTCTCGAAATTAAAATCTTAACTCGAATTCACAATAAAACGCACATCGATGAAAAATAAAACGCACATATCACTATCCGTCAAATTGACAACACTGCCAACCTACAGCAAGAATTTAGGGGAATTCCCTAGGCATAACTTTTGGATTTCTCTCATAGAGTTACTATTCTAACTTTTCTACTATTCTATTGTAGGTACTTATTAACTCCATGATTTCTCTCAACTGTATTGTCATGATTAAAGTGGGATTGCAACCTGTCATATTTATTTTGAAAATAGGAGAAATTTCCAAAAGTTCAGTTCCATCGAGATTTCTGGTAAGGATTCGAAGGCCCCCTGAGCTTGAGGGCCCCGGGGCACTGCCCCGCCTAGCCCCTAGGTAGCTACGCCACTGACTAAGAGAGTACTTAGCCCATTAGTCGTGCGCACACGGATTATGTTACAAGGCAGATTTTTTACCTGTTGTTCTTTTTTTGTCTTTTTTTTTTAGCTCGCAATGTGTATTGTGTGCCTAATAATAAATGAATAAAAATATGACGCAATTTATTATTTAAAAGATTATTTTATTACAGTGAACACAGTTCCACCGAATATGAACTAAGCATCCTTGACGCTGTCCATATTGGCTTAGGTATAGGCCGGTATTCCTTCAAACCGTGGTTTTATTAGAAACTGGTCAAACGCAGCTAGAACTGTGACTAAACAATAAATGAAATCAGCTATCAGTTAAAACTATAAACATGCCACTTCTTTACGTTGATAATACTATAACAGATATTTTCTCTGAAGAATCGACAGCATCACACATGCTTGATACTTACTTCTGCATCCATGGGACTTAAATCCCTGACAGTGTCCATAATTTTTGTTCTAGAACTATTAATAGTTTTATTAATTATTAATAATAGGCAATGATGCAGTTTACGTAAGTAGCTGATGTAACCATCGTCATAACAATAAAGGAAAGTTCACACGAAAAAGAAAATGTATCAGAGTCGTGGGATTAACATATAATTATAATCAGTTGTATTAATGAAGTCACAATTTAAAACCGGAAAAATTGCGGAAAAAAACTGCTTCACACGATAATTATACCGTCTTGAAGGTCAAGAAACCAAAAAAAAAATGTTTTTTTCATGAATTTACACAACAAATGTGACGTAATAATGCCTAAGAGTTCGCAAATTAAGAAGCTAAAACGACATAACTACATATTTACGGTTGAGATAACAAATTATTACCGGTTAGTTTACCTCCCGCATATCATGGGCGAAACTGACAAAGAAATTACCTACTTCGGTATAAACCTGAACAACTGCGTCATATTAGATAACTGTATGATCCTGGTAGGAGCCTGTGCCTAATTAGGACATTCTTCACGAGCGTATTCTTTGAGATACAAAAAAACGTATTTAATCAGCCAGATTCCATTTTTTTCTTCCTATGTTGATAGCCTTGACAGGCTATTTCAGCTTCTCCTTGACGTGTAGGTGAGCTGACGAGGCTCAAACCGGGAGTGTTGCTAACGCTGGCCCTAGCAAGAGCAATGCTTCGCAGAATCTACCACCGGATCGGAACACGACCTGCTGAGAAGATCCGGCGAGAAACTCGGTGGGCTGTATCTATGGTTTAATTTGCTCGTCGAGCTCTTCGTCGCAAGCGACGGGTTCGGCGAGAGCGGTGACTGGTCCTTTAGGTACCTAAAAGCACCGTTAATGGATCGGGAGGATCCGTAATGACGAGTTTAGGGCGACGTCGACTGTTTACCATTCGATCCACGGGATCGGGTATGTAATTAGCGGCGGCCACGACAAGGGGATTTTCATGTCGTGCCGCCTTCTCGAAGTACAGATTCATTAAACGCAAGGTCCGGTTCACGTTTATTTGTTAATTAAGACAGCAGACAGACATTATTGTGAGGATCCCGTTACTCGGACTCTGTAGTAAATTAATGCCACGATAGCATTAGTACATCGGCCGCCCTTTAAATCTAAACACATGATTGCTCCGAGACACAAACAGTCACGAAAATTCTAACACATTGCTAACAGCCTTTGAAGTCGTCGTGGCCTAAAGGATAAGACGTCCGGTGCATTCGTATGTTGTAGCGATGCACCGGTGTTCGAATCCCGCAGGCGGGTACCAATTTGTCTAATGAAATACGTACTTAACAAATGTTTACGATTGACCTCCACGGTGAAGGAATAACATCGTGTAATAAAAACCAAACCCGCAAAATTATAATTTGCGTAATTACTGGTGGTAGGACCTCTTGTGAATCCGCACGGGTAGGTACCACCACCCCGCTTATTTCTGCCGTGAAGCAGTAATGCATTTCGGTCTGAAGGGTGGGGCAGCCGTTGTAACTAATTATACTTGAGACTTAAGAACTTATATCTCAAGGTGGGTGGCGCATTTAAGTTGTAGATGTCTATGGATTCCGGTAACCACTTAACACCATGTGGGCTGTGAGCCCGTCCACCTATCTAAGCTATAAAGAAATAAAAAAAGCCTTACGAAATTTCCAATACAAATTTTAACGGTGACAATTAATTTTGTTCTCAGATCCAGAATGAGGGATTGAAATGGCAACGACAACAATGGTTGTGTCACCGCTAGCAGCGCAGCCGTCCACGAAGAACAAAAGGCGCCTTTTCGCCGAGGCTCGCCAAACGAGTCTTCAAAAGCTCAGCATTATATTCGATCATGGTCACAAAAACGGTAAGGACGTATTGCGTATATCTGATAAAAGTATGGTCGAAGGATATATTGTGACTGCCGATCTCTTGGTCTAAGAATTCACCTATAATCGACTTGGGACGAGCCACCAGATATCTCCCTACCAAATAGCGTACGGTGAAGCAACTCTCTGGATTTTCGTGACACATACCGTCCGCGCTAACACACACAAACACACTTAATTATAATACGTTTTTTTTATTGCTTAGATGGGTGGACGAGCTCACAGCCCACCTGGTATTAAGTGGTTACTGGAGCCCATAGACATCACGCAAATGCGCCACCCACCTTGAGATATAAGTTCTGAGGTCTCAAGTATAGTTACAACGGCTGCCCCACCCTTCAAACCGAAACGCATTACTGCTTCACGGCAGAAATAGGTAGGGTGGTGGTACCCACCCGCGCGGACTCACAAGAAGTCCTACCACCAGTAAAATAGTTCAGGATTCCAGGCTTATTTAATCCGCTTGTCTTATAATACCAGGTTCAATCTTCGCGGAAGATCGCGCATATCCTCACCATACTAAACAAGGGTGGCTGATCCAAATCATTCAATTAAAATAACGAAAAATGTGATCATAGTTTAGAAGGAGAGCAGAGATCGCGTACTTATTTACGTATTTGGATTAAGTATAAAAGTCGATCAAACTCCGCCCCAGAGAGATTACGGCAATCCATAGACATCAAAATGTGTGTGGTGAATGCTGCTACCCACAATGAGACACAAGTTACTTGTCAAACCGTGGGCCCATTATCAACAGCAGACAAAGGTAGAAAAAACATACGAGGCTTTAGCGATGAGACATACTTGCAAAATTGAATACCAGGGAATACCAGGGCTTCTAAGTACGAGTACTGAAAAATACCAGGGTCAAAAACCAGGTTTTAAAAATACTTGAAAGTATACGTATGTACTGCTTGAGAGGCCGCGGTTTTCAAATTTGAAAATCTTGCATAGGAATTCAGCCCGTATTCCATGAGAGATAAGGAGCAAAATCCGACTTCAGCACAAATACTTTTATATTTGCAAGTATTTTTTGTTCGTACCAGGGCGCCGTACTTCGAAGTGAAAACCTGGTTTTAAAACCTGGTAGTGTAAATACGCTTCGTCTTTACGAGACTTGGACATGAAAAAGGCGCTACCACATCGTGGTATTAGATTAGATTGTATTCAGATGTGACGATTAATGTTATGAACTACCTATCACCATATTTTAAACTAAATCATGTTACGGATGCGGGCAGCGCAAACAAGCAGTCCGAACCTTGAATTGTGGCGAATAATGGGATAGCCTTATGTCCAGCAGGCGTCAGGGCTGACAAATAAATATAAAAAATAATGTACTAATAGAATGATAAAGTAGAACTAATAGAATAATGAAGTAGAAATAATAAATATCGACTTACCGAACTATACATATCTGCACTCATGGTGGTGAAAATGCCGTCAAAATATATTATGCAAAAATGTTCAAACTTCAGTAGGTATTATAAACGAGAATAAATTACACGTAATCTTTGTATGTATACTGTATCAATCTTGTATTCTTATACTTTTTAAAGTGTCACGTTTGACAATGAAGTCAAAATTTGAACAATTAATAGTTGTGTTGGGAACTGCTTTATGTTGGTGATACTGGTCAGGACATTGGGTCTAAGTAACTGGTAAGTAGTTAAACAGATACAAGTAGAGCGGTAAAAACGGTAAAGAGGAGAAGATGCATCGATGTATGTAAGCCTAGAAAAGAAATTTAAAGAAACACCACAAACAATTCCCAAGAACAGTTCAATTTATTTACCTACTAGAATAAATAGGTATGTACTGTTCTATGCTATTTATTTATTCATACGAAAATAAATGGGTTGCTTAAAAAATTTAAAATCCTAGATGGCAGCACTAACGTCTATAATTCAAACGATCAAAAATGTATTCCGAACTGTTTTGCGAGCAAACGTTAAGTTTTGACAGAATGCATCAATGTTACCATGTTTAATATTTACTCACCAAAAAGTAATAATTTATAATTACATTGGCAGCTGATTTCGCAGTCTCCGTATTATAAAAGTGGTTGTCCGACTCCATAGACAACATAAAGTGAATCTCGCTACCTACATTAAGATATTAGATCAACAACTAAATTGCCTGTAAAAATGATTATCCCACAATTTAACATAGAATTAGAATGCTGTTGAACAGAAATAGGCAGAGCGGTGTTTTCAACTCACATGGACACTTAAAATACCCAACTAAATGTACTGAATATCGGAATTCAATGGAGGAGCAGAAGAAGTCAAGTAGGGAAAAAGATTAGCACCCAGGCCGATGCTATGCTGGGAATTCTGTAGTCTATTATTTTTATTTAATTTTGAGATTCTCTGGGCATACATTGGGGAAAAAATGTATGTATTTCGTAAGTTAGTAATTAATTGAGACCAATTTGAATAATTTTATAGAACGATTTTGTGTTCTTTGAGAATCATGCTATATAATACAATACAAGTGTTCTAACTATTTTTAAAATTTATATTTATTATTGACTAAAATAATTTTATTCAAAGTCATTATCTGAAAAAAGTTGGAAAGGAAATTCGACATTATAGTAGTTTTTCTACCAGTGTGTTGACAACACAGAATACTGTAGTAATCATTTGTATGTGTTTCTGACCGCCATTGCTTTTTTACCGATGTAAATCTTGAAATGATTGTAATCCGTTTTCATCGACAAATTTGTGTGATGTTTTAACAAAACATTTAAGTGATTGTGTACTAAAACTATCGAACTACTTAAAGTTTTTGTGCTGGGCTTTGTCATGGCCGGTAAGTGGTGACTTTTTGCGCCCGCTAGTCAAGGGCGAAATCGGATTTGGAAATCGCAATAAGTCGAAGATGTTTTATCGTTCAAACTCTGACGGTAAATGCAATGTTATTGTCATTAGCTTGGTTTTATAATTGTATTGTTTACGTATTTTGATTATAGCTTGTTGTTTGACACTGTTTGGTTATCACTACATAAACCAATATTTTAACCTTTTGCTCATATTTCATAGTTTGGTCAGTTATTCTCATCAAGAACGGGTCGTTGCTATAGACCTAGTGTATCTTTTACAATTGAAACTGCGATTTCAATGCGAGAAAACTGGTTACTAACAGACTAACAAAATCTTGAACCAGATGATCGCAAAAGCATCGGTGTTATTCATAGTTAGCAACAAATGACGCACATTAACGGGTATAGAAATGGAAATATACGCTTAATAGACGCGATCTGAAAGTTAATAAACGGTTAGCACGGTGTAAAATACGTTAAGTAAACTTTTTTAAGTAGATTTGATGTTCAAATGATGCGGTTACCCAACCAATTAACTGTCGTTCGTGTATTTATTATCTTTAGTATTTCAAAGAAAAAGTAGGAATAGATATATGTAGAAAAGTGCCTAAATAATTTGCTGTTATTTGCCATTAAAACAAAAACAGGTGTAAATCCAAAGTAGTTCAATGAATTATTATACAAAAATAATTTCAAACTTGATTTTTGAGTAATATTACTAGTTCATAGATAATTCATCATCTAGTGTCAAAGTAATGAGATAAGATTACAAATATTTTTTTCCTTTTTTGTTCTCAATCATATAATAGTAAAAATTACATAATTTGAAATAGAACAGGTACCGGTTATATTTGTTTTCATTTTAGTGTTATAGTCTAACAGAAACATATGTCGAAACCATTGAAATTGGCATGTTTCTTTTCTGTAGTCTTTGATTGTAACTGCGACTAGACAACTTAGATAAAAGAAGCTTGTATCTGGTATTGGTGACATATATGTGCAATAATAACGCTGTCCATCAAGTGGGCGTTCTGTATTTAAAGAAAATATAAAACGGATTTTAATGGTTTTTTTGATAAAGTCACGTATCTCTCTTATTATTAGGTACTTTGTCTTTATTTCTCTGCCTCGTCTGATAATAGTGATAAAAAAATGCTTGCTCCTTTATAAACACACTTCAGACAGAATTTTCCTATACCACTTATAGACATACCACTACAATTAAAAGTCATGCAAATGTTTTGGGCTATGGACTAAATAAAAATATTGATTTGTCATTGATTCTCAAAATTATACTACACATAAACAACAGTTAGATAATGTTTTAGATTAGGGGATAAACAAATTGATTAAATTCTTTAGGTCAGTAGCTAATTAAAATCACAAAAAGAAAAATAGAACAAGAATTGTTTCCTATGAACATCTGAAATGTTGATTCTTCTGTTCATAAAAATTCACATATTTTCTAAGTCACTAATGTGTACATAAATTTGGAAATATATAAAATTGTATTTATCTGTACTTCAGTACAATAGTACCTGACATCTCATGGCTATGCATATGTTAGTGATAATGACAAGTTGTTGCTTAATTACCATTAGCAGCTGAAACAGCAGACTAGAGCCACTTGATAATTTGTACCTAGAATTGGATTATGCGTGTTAAAATATATAAAACAAACAAGAAATTGGAATTTTGACCAAATTTAAAACATCCACATTTTTTAAGCCAAATTCATCCTTATGTTTTCTTGGTCTCAAATTTTGGATTGTAAATTTGGCATGAAATCTTTGTCCTGCTTAAGATAGTTATTTATTGTAATAAATTAAGAAAACACGATTAATTTTTCTTCAATTTAATAAGTGGTACAGAACCCTCTGACACACCTAGTTGATAAATAAATTAACTTAAACATTATAGATACATTATTTATCTATAAATAACAGGAAGTACTTTTATACAAGGATATGGCATCTGATTGACATTCTAAACATACATTCTGTTCTTGGTGTTATGCCAAATTAGATCATATCATGCTTTTATAAGTTTTCCTTCACAAGGTATAACAATTTTCACAATGATTATGTATGATCTTTATATACTTAATATTTTCTTAAATATATGATAAAGTTCAATAGAAGTACCCTGAAGATAAAAATGCAAATTGGCATAATTTTCAAATAAATTTTTGTTGGTAATTCTTTATTTTATGTTATGCTCGAATTTTTGAACTAGTATAACATGTTTTTATTGTTTAAGCCAGTATTATACTAGAATAACATGTTTTAAATTTAGAAAATAGGCTTTGGCTGTATGATTTAGGTTGAATTTTTTTATGCATTATAATTCATTCAATGTACCACATCTATTTTATTTACAATAACGTTGCAGTCTGCATCCTCTTTCCTGGATGTCACCACACCTTGGTCCTTTGATCATTTGGATTCACTATTCTAATTGTTTTAATTGGAAGACATATAACTTGAATTACTTAATGGCATGGGGTAGGCATGTGTGAATTTTCTGTAATATTTCTGTGATTATGTCCGTAATATAATTCCTTGAATTTATAGGAGCTTTGTTTAAAAACAAACAAAGATCTTGTTTATATCCACTTTTGTAACTATGAAAACCAATTTTTGCCTAAACATCCTGTAAATATCCTATACTGAACAGCTGTGATCTACTAATATCTCTTGACATCTTGGTTTACCACAAAATTTATTAGTTATATTTGGTCCCTGTATTTGTAGGTGTGCCTGATTTCAATTACGACAGTAGTTGTTTACATAAAAAAATCTCAGCTTATGTGCATTGACAGTTCTCACTTAATTCGATTATCAGGACAGTCAAGGCATGAATTCAAACAAAATATGAATATAAACTCAAATTCAAAATTTTAGATAAAACTATTAATAATAATAATATACTAATTATATACAGTTAAACCATAACTTAATAATAGTCCACCCATCTAAGCAATAAAAAATAAAAATAGAATTTGAAATAAACAGAAGCAAATAGCTACCTTGTATAATATAAAAATATAAACTTTTATATAAAAAAATATAAATTAATGTATGTTTGTCCTCTATGCATTTCTAAATCATTCATCTGATTGTGACGAAAGTTTTAATATTTTTTATAGCACTATCAAAACTTCATAAAAGTTTAAGTTTAAAAAAAAACATGTTTTCATACAATTAGCTATATTCACAGTGAAGTGTAGGCGGGTCACTAGTAATTTATAAAAAGAAGAAAAAAAACAAGCTATTTTAATTAGATTTATTAATCTATGTGCCGAGCACACAATAATTTTATTACTACTGTAGAAAAGAATTTTTTGTATTCCTCTGAATTTGTCCACGAATGTAGTAAAAATCTGTACTGTACATTCCACTACATATTAATGTTGTTAATAGTTTTGAACTACTTTAGGTAAGTTGTACAATATTTTATTGCCTTCTATTACATGTATAAAATTCTTGAGACCTGGCTAGTGTACAGATATTATCATCTTGTCTATAATATTTGCTGTATAGATAGACATTTACACTTTTAAAATGAGTTCAAAGATAATATTAATTATAATAAATCTATTAAATCTATTTCTGCAAAAATAAAATTATTTTTGATAGTTGTAAATGGGCAGCTCCACTCTGTGCTGATATTAAATTGTCTAGTTTAAGGGTGTCCCGCTTTTAAAACAGGCACCCATGACTGCTATGTGGAAAAAATGGCCTAGTGATGGGCGCCTCACCACCAATAATTATGTAAATTATAATTTTACCGGGTTTGAGTGGTATTGCATATTGTTATTTCTTAATTGTTGAAGTTATTTATGAATACATGCTTAGTACGTATTCCATTAGAAAAGTTAGTACCAGCTTTAAAGATAATATAAAGATTTAAGGCTGCATAGTCGCATTGTTCACACGCGTTCCCCGGACGTCTTATCCTTTATGCCAAGACGACTTCGAAATGGTGCGTGATGGTCAATGGTGAATTTACACTAGGGGCAGTCAGGGCGAGTGTCCAGAGTGGCAAATTTTTTAGGGCGGCAAATTTTTTAAAGTGAAAAATCTTTTTATGCCTTATCAAGATTTCTCAATATAATTAATTAATTCTATTTATTAACAATTTTCTGTTTAATTGATAATTTAATAAATTCAATTCATCTATTATTCGTGCCCAGGAGTAGCATTAAGTTTAAATCCGGTCCTGGTGATAGTTGAGTTTTTTCATACTAATTGCTCTTAGCTTCTGGTTAAGTGCTTTTCAGCCATTTCTTGTTTTCCGCTCCGCTTTGTGGGGAGCGAAGTTCAAATCTAAGTTCTTACGCCTCCTATTATTTTGTAATTTATTTCGATGTTGGATCTGATTCAAATTAGCTTTACTTAATTGCCTCGACGTCATGGTTCAATCTTTTCCTGGTCGACGCTTCAATCATGGCTACACAGGAATTTCAGTGGTGGAAGTGAGCCTGAATATACGTGCGCTTTCGCATTATTCCTAACGATCGTTTAATTTTATCAATTTTCGTATTTTTTCTATGACACGAGTTTCATACTACACATTGATAAATATTAGTTCAGAAAAAAAAAGTAACCGTCTCAGTTTTTGAACAGCAGTAAAAGTTATATTATATTCACTTGCTAGTCACTGGACTTTTATCTATTAGGCCACAGAAAATTCATTACTAGTGTATATAGTCAAACCATTGAAACTAGATTTATAGTTTAAGTACGGAATGCGTCTGAATGAGTACATTATAATTGTCAGCTATTTATAGCATTCAATTACACGGCCGTTTCATTTGCACTTCTTTCGGAATGCGTCACATGTCGCTGTGCCTATTGTACGTGTTTCATTGTTTTAAACCACCCTACAAAACGCACACAAAAGACTATATAGTATTACCGTAAGAATATACGCTTTTATGTGTATGGTATAACGAAATTGATGAGAAAACAGGTTGGGAAATGCGACTTTTAATCATCATTTACCTTACAGGCATGCCTTAGAGCTGTACAGGAATAGTGTTCCTAAACTATATATATATATTGTAAAATGTGCATTAATCTCAGACTTACTATGTTGGAGTGTTATTAAGTTTTAGTTCAATGAAAATGTTAAAAAAGAAAGAAGTGCCCTGGTATTCAAATCGTCGTATAAGGATACAGGATAATATTGCAAATTGGAGGCATTCATCGTGTCGTCAACATTGGAATACACTATGTGACTGTATGTAGTTACTTATGATATGAAATTATCAAATATGTAGTAGCTTCTGATATTATAGTGTATTGATGGTATATTTTGTAGTGACCGTAAATGAAAAAAGTACTAAATGAAATTAAATGATGGGGTAACACTAGGTACTAGTTTTGTTGAGAGTAAGAATAGTGTTGCGAGAACCTTTTGCGCTTTCTCATATGCTCTCAACTAACATTCCTTTCGTTTTAAATTACCGATTACCGAATTTTAATGTGACTAACAGTTTTCATTGAATTGTGTGACCAATAAAACAGTAGAAAATATGATTATGATGATATTGTTTTTAATTTTCTATCTTTATTTTCATTTTAACATAACATGGATTTTGGAGGGAATTAAAATTTAATTTTTATATGTAAACATAAACGTTTCCCTTTAAAGTCTATGTGTATAAATAACATCATAGTTCCTTTTTAAAATCTATATTTTAGCATACATTGCATTTACAGTTTTATCTTTACTAACATCTATTGATTCCGATATAACTAGTTTTAAGTAGTAGTTGAATAATTTTAATAATTATTTAAAATTTGGTTTTGCATATTTATAATTCACCAGTATTTAATGTATAATTTTAGGTAAGTTAATTCAGTTGTCCACAAGTAATATAGTATCATTGAGAAATTAGCAGGTTTATTGCCCACCTGATATTAAATGGTTACCAGACAATAAAAATATCATAATTTGAAAGCCACCACACACTTTGTGACACAAAGGTCGACCTTTCAGTTGTATTGAAATACAGAGTAACCTGCCTTTAATTAGACCTCAGTGTAGGGCATTTGGATAGACCCTACACTCAGTATTGGGTGAACACTGGTTGAAGAAGGTAGGGCTTAAACAACTATTATACTTTCACTAATGAAAATTTATATTATTTCAAGTCGATTGTATTTTTATTTTTATTGCTTAGATGAGTGGACGAGCTCACAGCCCACCTGGTGTTAAGTGGTTACTGGAGCCCATAGACATCTACAACAGACGCGCCACCCACCTTGAGATACAAGTTCTAAAGTCTCAGTATAGTTACAACGGCTACCCCACCCTTCAAACCGAAACGCATTACTGCTTCACGGCAGAAATAGGCAGGGCGGTGGTACCTATCCGCGCGGAATCACAAGTGGTCCTACCACATATAACATTTTAAAGAGTAGAGTAAACAAGCTACTGTGAATTCCTTTTAAAAAACAATTCTCTAAAAAGGGGGGGGTAGAATGTCCTAAATGTAACAGTGTACGTTTTTCTTGTTCCAGGCAATGGTGGGGAGACGACGTGGTGTTTTAGTCAGGTGAAAGGCACCCTCGAGGATGACGTGACGGAGGCCGACCTGATATCCTGTGTAGAGTTCAACCACGACGGCGAACTGCTGGCCACCGGCGATAAGGGCGGCAGAGTTGTTATATTTCAGGTAATATATCTGACATCCAACGAGACCCAGCGCTTTTTACTAGGTCGTCGGTCCATCTAGTAGGTGGCCGTCCCACACTGCGCTTGCCAGTAAGTGGTCGCCACTCCAGGATCTTTCTGCCCCATCGACCGTCCTCTCTTCGTGCTATGTAGCCGGCCCATTGCCACTTCAGTTCACTTCGTTGGATGCAGGTGGCAATGGACCGGTCGCACTGGAAATCTATTGGAGAGGCCTATGTTCATCAGTGGACGGCGATAGGCTGAAATGATGATGATGATATCTGACATCACATTATAATATCATAATTTAAAATTAACATTATTATTTCTCACCCCCACAAAGATTATCAACATTAACGCCCCCGCAACTGGTGTAGGGAGTCCAACACTCACATAAATATTAGCATATCCATTAATTACATGTATTTTCTACATGGATACCAAGTTTCAAGTCAATCGGATGCATGGTTCAGTAGTTATAACGGAACATCCGTAAAAACCACTGTAGATTTATATATTAATATAGATATCATTACAGAAGGAGACTCGAACACGAGTAGGTGACACTGTCTCGATATGTATTGTGGTTATTAGTGACTGATTGTATGAAATCTTTATGGCTAGTATAAAGTACCATACGTTTTGAAACTATTGAAGCGTGTGCCGTCTTTTAAATTAAGTTTTGATTGATACCAGCTTTATCATCGTGTAAACAGCTGAAAGTGAGAGTCATATATCGCATGATAATCGCATACGATAATCTCGCCGCTTGTATTCGAGAATTTGAATTTTTTTTTCTTCGTACATTTGCCATGGTATCAACACCAGACGAGCTTGTATTATACGTATGTAGATTATGCTAATAGTAGATTATGCTAATATTTAACACTCTTTGTACTAATTTTAAAATCGTGAAGTTTTTAGTCTCCGTTGCATCAATAAAACATGACTTCCACATCAAGTACTGATGATACTGGAGTTGAGTTGAGGAATTTTTACTGGTGGTAGGACCTCTTGTGAGTCCGCGCGGGTGGGTACCACCACCCTGCCTATTTCTGCCGTGAAGCAGTAATGCGTTTCGGTTTGAAGGGTGGGGCAGCCGTTGTAACTATACTTGAGACCTTAGAACTTATATCTCAAGGTGGGTGGCGCATAAATTAGACGTATATGACATAGCATGAATGTCTATGGGCTCCAGTAACCACTTAACACCAGGTGGGCTGTGAGCTCGTCCACTCATCTAGCAATAAAAAAAAAAAAAGAATATAAAAAAAAAATTGATGATACCACTACAAAACCGACAATGAGGTTATATAGTAGGAGCAATAGCCAGATAAAGTATATAAGATGCTCTGGGTTGAAGCGTGCTGAATACATTTAAAATTGATTGCGTATCTAATCATAATGTATCAAAGCTAACATTTACATAACAATGACTGTATGTTGCTGGTTCGTGAGCAAACCTGGGTTGTTGAGAATTATTCTTATCCATATTATGTAATTTTGATTGAATTTTTGCAAGTCGAAATAAGTTGTACAAGTAAAAGTTTTTGAATTCAAGTCAAAGATTAAACGCACAAATTCTTGTTTCAAATGATTTGATGTGCCACTTCTTATATTCAAAGGATTTCATTTTCTGCGTTTTGTTATAAGATTTTAATACGAGCATCTTGTTCAAATTTCTATCGTTTTTTTTTTATATAATCCATTCAAATAATAGGCCATTCTTAAATAATTCGAAAAATCAGGTTTTGTCCTTTTAAATCATTAATCCATTGGTGTGTAAAAAAATATGTTAATGAGAATGCTTTGATGGGAGTATGACAGAAACATTCCTTAAAGTGACAAAAAATATTTATACAAAGTTCCATTATCATCCCATGGATGTTCTAGAAAGGTATAAAGGGCAAAAATTCATTGGTGTAGACACATAAGATTAACATAAGCAGATAACAAATATTAATTTGCCAAACTAGATACTACACATGCGTGCTTTTTTATAAATATATTACAATTAATTCGGTGTGATAAACGGTAGTATAATAAGACTTTTAGAGAGCAATATTGAGATGTTATTGTGTGATATCTTCACACTACCCACCCGTCTTAAATTAGGAGGATGGTTATATTACTGCATTGTATATACCCTGCATAATAGTGAAAAATTACTTGCCTTACTATTTGTTACTAAGTTCTTGTTCATTGTAACAACAAAAAAACGTTGATAAAATAAATATACAACTACTTGGTAACGATGTGATCACGATAGTTTTAAATCAAGATAAATATTTACGACACGAACGTCGGAAAACGTCGTAAAGTCGATTCTTTGAAGTGAACGCGTGTAGTAACTATTTTTAATTACGTTATCCGTCATCTCTATGAAGGAGGGCCACTGAATTTGAAAGCATTTTTTTTTGTAAGATTATTTCTTCTATTACATAATAATATATGCTAGTGATATATTTACGAACGATTTTCTACAAATGTTGTATAGCTTATTTTACATCAATCACCCCGGTCACCGTCCTCGCCGAAGCCGTTGCTTGCGACGAAGGGCTCGACGAGCGAATTAATCCATAGACACAGCCCACGGAGTTTCTCGCCGGATTTTCTCAGTGGGTCGCGTTTCCGATCCGGTGGTAGATTCTGCGAAGCACTGCTCTTGCTAGGGTCAGTGTTAGCATCACTCCGGTTTAAGCCCCGTGAGCTCACCTACTAGTTGGGTTACTGAAATAGCCTCTCAAGGCTATAAGCTTAGGTAGGGAAAAATACAATCTTGGAAAAATAATTTACGTAGGTCAAAGCACAATCGAAACAGTACCTATAGTGAATTAAAAAAAAAACAAATTTAGTAGATGAATACATTTTCTCCACATAATTTATCCTTGATATAATTAAATTTCAGAGAGATCCAGCATCAAAGCAGTGTGTACCCAAAAAAGGAGAATACAACGTTTATTCGACGTTTCAATCCCACGAACCAGAGTTCGATTACCTGAAGTCCCTCGAGATCGAAGAGAAAATCAACAAGATCAGGTGGCTGAAGAGGAAGAATCAGGCCCATTTCTTACTGTCCACCAACGATAAGACTATTAAATTATGGAAGGTTAGTGCATCCCTGTGAGTTTCTCTATATAGCATGTTAACGTGTTTATAAAAAACTAGCGGCCCGCTCCGGCTGCGCTCGGGTATTTAACAAAATTTTCAACGATATTTGACGTTGTTTTATTTTTTTAAATAAAAGAACACTTATTGCGGCATAGGTAACTATATTAGTTAGACATATATGCTGTCGCGACACTTTTTGTAAATAATTATGTTTTCTACAAAGTCGTAGTACATTATTTTATTCTATCACCAATAGTTTTCGCAGGGCACGCGATGTAAAGAATATTTTGGGTAATCTTTTTACACCTTGAGTTACATTATTGGAGTTTTAGTAAAGTCTCTAATTTTTTTCAAAAAAGATTATTATAGCCTATGTCACTCGGGAATAGTGTAGCTTCCAAACAGTGAAAGAATTTTTCAAATCGGTTCAGTAGTTTCGGAGCCTATTCAATACAAACAAACAAACAAATCTTTCCTCTTTAATATTAGTATAGATTAGTATAGATAGTATAGATAACAACTCCATTTTAAACACACACTAGAGAATAGTTTCTAAATTGGTTGTCGGGATAATATCAGTTCGATTTAAATAGGGCAATTTATGTTTTATTGTGTAAAATTTGGACCTTGAGATACAATGGTAATTGCAGAATAATGTTTGTTTACAAATGCTCGTACTTCCGTTTACGTCATAGATCGATGTTGATGGATTAATGCGACACGAGATAAACGTTTTAACTCACTTAGATTAATCGAAAAGTACAATAAAAGTTCTGGTTTTCTTTTTTTCGTGATTCAATAACAATAATCCTCATCACAGCAGCCTAACATGAAATTATATCCATAATTGAACAATTGTCTTCTTCTGTAGATAGTCATTAAGTATAGAGAAGTTCTTTGTATTCATGGGATTCATGTGGCCTTGTGAAAAATGCTGTCCTCCAGTGAATGGATGTTGATCGCTTAATAATTAGGTTAAATGTCAGCTCAGCTTGGTAGCATTAAAAAATAGTACAATCTGTGTTTTTTTAGTGCTTATATGGGTAGACGAGCTCTCAGCCTACCTGCTGTTAAGTGGTTACTGGAGCCCATAGACATCTACAACGTAAATGCGCCACCCACCTTGAGATATAAGTTCTTATGTAGTTACAACGGCTACCCCACCCTTCAAACCGACACGCATTACTGCTTCACGGCGGAAATAGGTGGGGTGGTGGTACCTACCCGCGCGGACTCACAAGAGGTCCAACCACCAGTAAACAGTGTGACAGGAGGAGGCCCAGAAAGAAAAGGAGCTAATGTTTGTTTGTTGTCAACAGGTTTCGGAAAGAGACAAGCGCGTTACCGGATACAACACGCGCGAGGAGGGAGGGCGGCCGCGCGACCCCACGCGGATCACCTCCCTGCGCGTGCCCACCGTCAGGCCGGCCGAACTCATGGTAGAAGCCTCACCCAGGTACTCATCCCCTAATCAATCAATGAGAAAACGAACCAAACTTGAGTGGTCCCGCAGTAGTCTAAAACCGACTATAATTAATTGAAATTATAAGTTGAACATTATTATGGTTCTAGTGTCAAAAACTTATACTTTTAAAGGTGAACAATATTAATCTATTCTCAATTTTACTGCAGACTTTAAAAGATAACAAAAGTTTGAAAATAAACACCAAGTATATATAAATGTATGTGTTGTCTCAAATACACGGTAGTTTTTTTTATGATAAATAAATAAAAACATTTTGCACTCTTTCTCTATATTCTGTATAAGTGTGGGAAATTTCGCACTCCTCCGTCCGCGCAATTTTCTTAAAAACGATTACAAAGTTTTTGTTTCACGTATTAATATATAAATACGTTTTTCTATTAAGATTATTCTATTTTTATACGTCGGAGAAGCTACCTACCGATCAACCACGTGTTGAATCGTCAAACACATTCACGTGAATATGATTAATACAGCCAGAAAGATAAGCATATTACACACAGCAGTATACGTACTGGAACATTAAATAATAATAATAATTTTCATAATATATCGTGAGATAAAAAGCAACCTTATTAAAACTGAAGTGTCAATAAAGCATAGTAATAAAACGCGCTATCTGCACAGGCTTAGCCACCACAGTTTGTTCAGGGACGATAAGCGTTGCTAATTAAATTAAACCAGTAGTGTTCAATTGTCTGGCTGATTTAATTACAAAAGATAGGGTTCGTTTTGTTAATATCTATAACTACCGCAATACCTTTCTCTGCAGCAGAACCATAAAGTCTTATGCATTTAAAAAAGGTTTTTTTTTAATTGCTTAGACGGATAGACGAGCTCACAGCCCAGCTGGTGTTAAGTGGTTACTGGAGCCCATAGACACCTACAAAGTAAATGCGCCACCCACCTTGAGATATAAGTTCTAAGGGTCTGAGTATAGTTACAACGGCTGCCCAACCCTTCAAACCGAAACGCATTACTGCTTCATGGCAGAAATAGGTAGGGTGGTGGCACCTACCCGTGCGAACTCACAAGAGGTCCTACCACCAGTAGTGGTTACTACTACTAGGTTTAGTAGTTTAGGTAGATCCTAACCTTTCTCTTGAGGACAACTCCTTAACTGATTTAGATTAGTCATTAAAATAAATATGATTCCAAAATGGTTGTAGGATGTTATCATTAAATTTTTGACATTTGCATATTTTTCGATTAATTCAATTAAATTAATTTCAGACGGATATTCGCGAACGCTCATACGTATCACATAAACTCGATCTCTTTAAATTCTGATCAAGAGACGTACCTGTCGGCGGACGATCTGCGCATTAACCTGTGGCACCTCGAGATCACAGATCAGAGCTTTAACATTGTCGACATCAAACCCGCCAATATGGAGGAACTCACCGAGGTAATAAACTTGAGGATCCTATTAATAGACGCGAATATCGACCCCTGAATGGTAAGTGGTTAGTGTCGTTTGTGTACCGGTACCAATTACGCACTCGGTACTGTGAAGTCTATGCTTAAAGACTATGCGATGAGGTTTTAGGTTTTAGGCCATTTATAATAAATCAATGACAACTGCACAATATTATCTATTAATAAACTACCTTTTTTACATGTTTAAGTCGGTAAATAAACGATGCCCATTGATTAAAGACTAATGGAAAGATTTGGTGATGTTTGATAGAAATTTATATTATACAATTTTGGTTAAATTATTTTTTGGGATTTTTCAGGTAATAACGGCTGCCGAGTTCCACCCGACTGAATGCAATCTCTTTGTATATTCTAGTAGTAAGGGTGAGTGCAATATTGATGAAGGAAAAATTATAATTTATTTATGTTAATTGGCAACTCGACCTTTTAGCCTTTCTTAGTCTGCCTATGTTTAAGTAAAAAACCTCCATCAATTATGAAACTTGTCATTATCAATAGTTTCGACAAATCTTATCAAAATGCTGTCTTTAAAAAAATTAAATGGAAAGCATGAATACACATTTAAAATATTTTATTTATTTACGATTTCTATTTCAAAACTATTTAAAAAGTGCGCTAAATTGACCATCTCAATGAATAATTTGGCTCCCGATTAAATAGTGCTAAACTCCCGCGTGCAGGCACCATCCGGCTGTGCGACATGCGCGCGGCGGCGCTGTGCGATCGGCACGCCAAGCTTTTCGAGGAGCCCGAGGACCCGCACGCACGCTCCTTTTTCTCGGAGATCATCTCCTCCATTAGTGACGTCAAACTTAGCAATTCCGGACGGTGAGTGTTTCCGTACTTGATTACGTCCACCCGGCCTGGTGAAACTGGAAAGACCACTGGGCCACCAGTAATCCTTCGATCCTAAAAAAAATATCCTGGCTGAGCCTTTGCTTGCCTACCTGTTCTGATGAAACTGGAAAGATCTTCATTCCACCAGTAATCCTTCAATCCAAAAAAAACCCTGGCTGAGCTTTTGCTTGCCTACCTATCCTGGTGAAACTGGAAAGGCCCCCGGGCCACCAGTAATCCTTCAATCCTAAAAAAAAACTTTATTACGTGTGAGTGTGCGTGGCCTCACTCACCGACTTAAAGATACGGTAGATTCTGGAATCGATTTAGTGACCATAGTGAGACATGTGGGACATCTCTAACCTAATATTGTCTTAGATCATCTATTGATCGTGGAAAACAAGGTTTTGTGTAATATGCAAAAATTATTCATAAATAATTTAACTGATTAAAACATGGTCCAATGCAAACTCGCTAGTATCGAATTCATCAGAAGTAGCTAAACATATCTTGTATTTGAATTTCTTTGGTGGTAAATAAATTTTTATTTCAATTGAGTAATTACTTTTTAGGTACATGATGTCACGAGACTATTTAGGTTTAAAAGTATGGGATCTCCGTATGGAAACGAAACCTGTAGAAACGTATCCCGTACATGAGTATCTACGTTCAAAGTTATGTTCGTTATACGAGAACGATTGTATCTTTGATAAGTTCGAGTGCTGTTGGAGTGGGGAAGACCAGAGGCTGATGACCGGCTCCTACAATGGATTCTTTAGGTACCTTGACTTGTTATTATTTATTATATAATAATAATAATAAATATTTACTAACAATCACACCACGTTAACTGGCCCCGTGATAAGTTCGTAAAGAACTTGTGTTACAGGTACCAGATAACTTAAATAAATGTAAGATTTTTATTATACACATACATACATTTAAGATACATCCATAACCCTGGAAAAGACATTTATGTTTATCATACAAATACCTTCCCTTGGCGGGATTCGAACCCGCGACCCCCTTGTGTAGTGACCATGTCACTTACCACTACACCAGACCGACATAAAAGTATATATACTCATTAATACACTACTTACTTATATCAAAAGGGAACTGTTCCCAAAGACAAATGTAGATTGTGGTAGTTATTCATTGCTAACTTTTATGACTGAATATGTGTATTGAATTTGAAATCTTCATACTGTTGCGCGCTAGGGTTCGGGGTGAATAAAAATTCTACCGAAATACAAATTACAACTAAATTAGCACTTAGAACACTAACAGAACACTTAAGAATTAATTCACTTATTCCGCTTCTGGTGATCCGTTCGCTGTTTCGCTTTGAGTAGTTCCGAATAATAACTGACTGCGTGCGATCTCTGCAACGCTTTTATAGATGATACGACATCCCTAGAATCGTCGAGAACATTCCTCACAAGTCGAGTACCTTCGACGTGTGTTTCCTATATCTGACAATACATGGCGTTGTACTTCTCGAGCGTTCTAGATGCTACTAGATCCTACCGATATTCGTTCGGCTATTCGGCGATAGCTGGCGTTACTCTTACCAGCATTCTTTAGTATAAGGTCATTGACATCAATGGGAAGGGGGATTTATTGTGAATTGCAATGATCACCTACTATTGGATTAATTATTGGGCACGCGAACCCAGTTTTATTTGATTGAGTGTGTGACGAATCTGTGTCGGAGCAGGATATTCGAGCGCGGGTGCGGCGCGGGCCGGCGCGGCGAGCTGACGCTGGAGGCGTGCCGCGACGCCGCGCAGAGGCCGCGCCAGCCGCTGCGGGCGAGGCGCGTCGCCGCCTCCGCCAAGAGGAAGAAGGTACGCGCACTCACTCTCTCTCACTCGCTCTTTGTAGCGCATTATTTGTCTGTTGTTTCTATACTAGATTTCAGTTTAGTCTTTCTTTGATTTGACTTTCAATCACAACTCTACAAACATTTTTTCGTTCTTTGTCCTAACGTTTATACTAAGTTTTTCCGGTTAATTATTCACAAAAACGAAAATAAAATACCTTTTTTGGTATAAAGTTTGCTTTTGTGATATTTATAGTAATAATACTCATTTTTCAATTTTTTTTAAATTTTATTTAATTTTAATACTTTTAAAAAAAACGCGCTAAGAGAGTGGGGTGTTTACGTTTACACATTGCCACTAGATGTCACTCGAGTCATAAACAACGATCAGGTGTTTTTTACAAGCCCAGAAAAACTTAAAATGTCACGAAGCAAACTGTTTCATGCCATGTATTTTTTTTTTCGTCTAATTCCGATCTAAAATATCGAAATTTTATGCTTTGCAATCAAAGTCAAACTTGGTGTTGACCTGTGTTATTCATTAGTCCCGACTGTATGCGCTGCTGAATGTGAGATTTAGATAGGAAGAAATCACCGATAGTTATTATATCATATACGTTTATTATATACTTCGCTAACAAGTAACTAATTCTATCTATGTATGTTGATGTGGTGTGTACCGCTGTATATGAGTGCCGAGCGTGTACTGGCGCTTTATAACTACGGTTTGATTAAAGCGATGTAAAAGTGCTGATGTGAATGCGCGCGTGCCCTGTACACCGACTAAATAAAATTATAATTACAAATTACCCAGTAGCGTAAAAGTAATTTGTTTTTTATCCAATTCAAACATGTACAGTAATTATAATGTTTATTTGTAATGTTTACTGTATGCACTAGGTTTGTGTTCCTAATTCTTCTTTCCTTCTGCGGGCCCACTGGAAGAGATTTCAACATGAAATAAGTAGTGCCCTTATTGTCGTGTTTCTTCTAATAGCTGTGTATACAAAATATATTAAATAAAAATAAAATAAAAAAATTATATTTTAAACAATATTAAATACTTTTTTAAATCTCTCTCACAGGACGAAATAAGTGTAGACTGTCTAGACTTCACTAAGAAAATACTTCACACTGCGTGGCATCCACACGAGAGCATCATCGCGGTGGCGGCCACCAACAACTTGTTCATATTCCAAGACAAGTTCTAGCAGCCCTTTAAACGCTTAGCTCAAGCCCTGCGGATGCCCTGTAAGTCTACACTGGCCTTGAATAGCATTGCACATGTGACAATATCCACCTTTGGGCCTATTCTAGTCCACTCCGGGATAATTATTAGTGAAAACGCCTGATGCCAATGTACGTTTAAATTTTAGAAAAGCATTGTTACAATAGTGTACCAGGAATCCATGCTATTCGAAAACGGATTTAACAATGTATACAAATATCGTTTCAAGCTAAGCGCTTAATTTAGCTTCTGGTATGTGATAAGTATTTTAACGAGGAATAGTGTAAACTGCGAATCGGTTTTTAAATCTCGAAAATGATTTAAGCTTTGTCATTTTCAACAACGCTGTTTCCACTGTGACGTCCATTCCGCCCGCTGTTATTACTTATATACATTACTGTGAACACTTGTATTGTATAAACGCAATGCCTTAGTTACAGAGGCCAGTGTCATTAATGTCGAGTTATAAAATAATTATGGTGGTTGTCGATGAAACTTTATAATTAATTGCAAATGTCTATTTATGAGAACCTTTCAAAATATAAGCTTTTTTAAAAATACGTTTACATTTGACATTTGAAGAATAAACCATGAACTGTGAATTGTCGGTAATCACAATGAAAGTGTTGTGCCGTTGTGTTTAATTTTGTTGAAATGTATTGAATCATTCAAAGTCCAATGTTTCTTTTAAACCTGATTCGGTAAAGCTATCTAAGTAATTGAATTTGCTAGAATTAATTGTATAACTTGTAACGTAATGCTAGTCCTAGTCTATTGTTTTCATAAAATACAATTGTGATTTGAATGTTTACCTCACAACGTTTTTATCGGCAGCCACCATAACTGTTGCAGTGTAGATATATTGTGTGTGCTTATTGATATTTACAAAAACTACACGATTGTATTTATTCTTTTTTCCGTGATTGCAAAACATTAACAATTGAAGATAAGAATGTTGACATTCTTTTGTTAAGTAAAGTTATTTAAATAGAAAATTGTGAACAAACTTAATACCAGATTGAAAGTCTAATGATCAGGATGACTTTTCAGTTTAAAAAAATTAGTATAGCCTTGAAATGTTTTCCCTGTCAATTAGTATTAAAAGAGTAATATGGTACAAATAAGCAATAATGTGCTTTAAATATATATTAATGCAATATCTAACTATATAATCATCGGATGTATTGCAGTATCGCGTGCACACAATATATCGATACAATGTAGGAAGTAAGTCAATAAAAAAAAAAACTTCTGATATAATTTATACGCTTTTCATACTTCATACATAAGGTTCTAAGCGAATAATTAAGTATTTATTATGAGAAACATACAATATAAGGTGACACGTTGACCTTATTTATATGAGATTAGTTAGGAATATATCAAATGGTGTCGATATTACAACTAAAAATACAGGCAGACATTTGTAATGTGTGAAACACTAAAAACATTTCTAGTGTGCAAAGAATAATGTACCTTAATAGTTTGGAATACAAATTGTTTTAATATGATGTGGAATAAGTCGATAACATTATGTTTGTTGAGATGCAGGTATCTTACTCTTTATACATCACATAAATGTTGAAATTCACTTGAATTTTACTGGTGGTAGGACCTCTTGTGAGTCCGCGCGGGTAGGTACCACCGCCCTGCCTATTTCTGCCGTGAAGCAGTAATGCGTTTCGGTTTGAAGGGTGGGGCAGCCGTTGTAACTATACTTGAGACCTTAGAACTTATATCTCAAGGTGGGTGGCGCATTTACGTTGTACATGTCTATGGGCTCCAGTAACCACTTAACACCAGGTGGGCTGTGAGCTCGGCCACCTATCTAAGCAATAATAATAAAAAAAATGTATTGTTTCTTCACAAATTACAAATGTCTCAAAATGATTGAGTATGTATGTATGTATTAGCAACACTTGTTTTTAACGAACCGTACAGGAAGATCACACAAAATTGTCCATTGTAATAAAGCGAGAGTATTAAATACAAGTTAGATATAAAAATGTATAGTTTATAATAATAAAAAATGTGTAGAAAATGAAATGAATTCCAGCGTAATCATGTTGATTGTTAATGTCGCGTAGTCTCAATGAAATATGTAAAAAAAAAAACTTTAATCCGATCACGGTCTAGTAAATGAAGCGAAAATTGTTTTTGTAACTTTAACACATTCAAATGTTGACCTCGGAGTCGTGATGATTCAGAATTGTTTTAATACCGATTCATGTAGCTTCGTTGTCTGCCTTTCCGACTTCGGCTCAACGTACTTATAATTTTCAGATTAATTATGTTCAAGGAAATATAATGGTCTCATCTCTATATACTTTAGTAGAACGTATCGACGGTTGAAAGCCTGTTTGGTTTAAGCGACATTATTTGCAGCATTACAGGAGACCCATTTAGAGTTTAAAATTTGGATTTTTTTAATTACAAATCCTCTATCGGCTATCTGTCTATATATATAAAAATGAATTGCTGTTCGTTAGTCTCGCTAAAACTCGAGAACGGCTGGACCGATTTGGCTTAATTTTGGTCTTGAATTATTTGTGGAAATCAGAGAAGGTTTAAAAGGTAGATAAATATGAAAATGCTCGGAATTGATTAAAAATAACAATTTTGTTTTTCCTATGATGTGTCCCCTGTGGAACGTATTCCTTTTGTTTGTTTTAAGTTTATTTTATTACAAAAGTTTAGGTCTTTTATTTATCGATTGAGGCACTATGAAGTCTGCCGGGTCAGCTAGTTTAATTATAAAGATAAATGTCGCGTATTCAGTGAAATGACGCTTAAATTAAATAGCCTTTCATCTCTCTGTATTATAATTGGAAATGTTCACAATTCGTATGTACAAACCGCGCGGGTATCCGATGTTGTGTCGCCTTAAACAAGTCTCGTGTTTATAGAAAATACGTTGTTATTATTGTCTTGCAGACGAGCGAAATACTTTTATACCAGAAGTACGTAATCAAATAACCTCGATGTGATTATATTCAAAACAATAGTTTAGCGTTTCGTCGTGCCTTGGGGGTGTAACGTAAAAAAGTTTATTAGTTTTACTGTTATTTCTGTTCCTCTAGTGGAGGGGGGTTGGGGGGGTGTGGTATACGACCCCAACCACCGTCCAGTCTTTGATCAGCAGTAGGGAAACTGCTATTACAAAATGAGACCGGTGGTGGGTTGGACCCGTCGCAATACTGTTTGTGTACAATAAATAAATAAACCCAATTTAATGGGTTTTTTTAAAACACATTTAATCGCTGTCCAGCAATTTATATGAACGTTTTTGTATTTAATTCCTCAACGTTGACAAAATATTTGATTTGATGCTGTTTTCTCACTAGAGGCACAGAATTGCAGAGAAATTCGTGATAAATATTTTTTTAAACTGAGTATTTGTGTTTGTTTATTTTTTTTTTATTCTTGTTTATTGATTTCAATGAAATTTTGGGAGTTTTAGTTCGTCTTGATGGGTTTGATCATGGTAATATCGTTTTGACTTGTAATATATTTACAGCTGTTTCTTTTATTCTTAATAAATTGAACGTTTACTGATATTAATTGTTGCCAAATTAATTCTGCTCGTGATCTTCGCTCGTTTATTTCCTAAATATGCCTTATTCAGTGCTAAACCTGATCACAATTGTTTAAGTTTGTTTTATAACGAACCTGTTAATGATTCAGCTTGAGCTAAATTATGGCTTAATCTTTGTGGAGCGCCATCTGTAGTAAATTGAGGGTAATTAAATTTGAAAAATTCATGTAAACGCCAACAAGGGAACTCAATTGCATTAAGTGTGAACGCCTAGATGACAAAAACCATCCATCTCCATGGTATACAATATTACGACCACCCAATTCACGTGTTTGCTGTTAATTATTATGGTTTCATTAAAAATAATATAAAAATTAAAAAGGTATAAGCGTTTTTAATTTCATTATACTGAACAGTGACGTCAATATTCACATCGTCCAGGCAAAATTTATGTCGAAGTTTTTTGCGTAAACGGCACAGCATCCTGTCTCAATCCCTGCAAAATACTGCAAACGCTTATATAAAAATAAATTTTGAAGAAATGGTTTCCAAGAATTGCTCTTGAGTTCTAACCATAGCCTATATGGGCCTCAGAATAAGAAGAGAGAACTTTATGGATGCACTTTAGGTATGAAATTTCAAATTTTGTTTTTTCCCTAGAATATTGACTGAATATACTAACTATATATTAATATATGTATTTCATTACAACAGCGAGTTCACAAGTTGTATTAATTGGCATTTTGATCATTACATAGACTAGATCTTTACGTCGGCAACGAACCCTTTTGCCACTTTGTACTTAATAGGGAAATGAAAAAAAAGTTTAAAAAAAATGTAATTGTGTTCCATTTAGTCTTCCGCTTTCTGAATAATAGTTTCAAGCCATTTTTTTCTTGCCACATGTTCAAACCAATCAAGTTCGCAACGGGATAGATTGGGCATAAACAACGTACTGTATGTGAATAATTAATGTGATTTTAGTTCTTTTTTTTTTATTTGATTATCTGTACCTATCTATTTAAGGAAGCTTTGTAATGAAACAGTAATGTTATAAATAAATGTAAATATATTATAGTATAGTAACGGAGGCCTGAACAAATTGAGTATATAAATAAATAAATAATAAATATTTTGTCACAATATAAGTAGTTTAGGGTCAACCGAATGTTTTGCTCCAAAAATCCGCAGTGATCTACTTGCGGACGATCCTTAACTGATACAGATTTAAAAAAATATATTTTTTGTCAGTTTTATTTTCCGGCAACGATTAACGCGGTTTGTAATGTCAAATGTGCTTTTTTATTCTTTTATTTTCGCGTTTCATGCCTTAGAAATACACTATAAAACTTAAAAAAAAATAGGACCGAATAACTGTAAGTTTTCTTTACCACGGTAGAAGATTGTAAAGATTATTGTTTTTGTTGATTACAAAACTTTTCCCACCTAATTAATACAAATATGATTATGTTGGTGTATTTCTAACAAGGGATCGTTGTCGTTTTGTGGATTTTAAATTAAACCAGCTGTTTATCATTGAAGTTAAGTCATTTTCGATATTACAAAGTATCTTTGCGAAATTCTTATGGTAGGTCATCGCAACGGACGCGTGTGCTTTTTAAAAAAAAAACTTACAACATGTAATCGGGCACTTCCAAGTTTTTTTTTTTTTTTTTCTGTCTTGGTTATTATTAGTCTTAATGTTTCATTTTGTTAACGATCGATTCTGTATAATAGGTTACGTGTTAAGTTTTTCTTTTTGTTCTCATGTAAAGGGGCCGGCTCAATTCCTTTGTAATTTTTTAATGAAATTATTACTGATTAGTTACAGACTATATTACATATATACATACGTATTCTTATCGCAGCTAATGTCTTGTGTGTGACCGTTGTTTTAAATTCACGATCATTAGTTTTTTGGACATTACGGTCTTAACATGCTTGAAAGAGTCAATTTAGCGTAAACATTAAATTCGAGCTTTTGCGCTACGTTCAGCGTTTACGAACGAACTAAGAATAGTAATAAAAATGCTTGTGAAGCAACAAAAATGAATAAGAAAACGGAATTGAGTGACCCCTCGATGGATATCATTGTAAAAAAAAGTTAATAATAATATCGTGAGCTCTGTATAATGTAAACGTGCGAGCGTGAACGGAATGTGTGAGAGAAAATTAGAGTGAGAATTTTAATGTTAAGTCTAGTTTATAGTTAGGCAAAGGAATAACTGTGAGAGAACGCAGACAGAGAAATCAAGTGTTTTTTTTTTTCTTTCCTGCATCGGGGGATCAACGGAGCGTTGCTTGTTAAATGTGATAGTCGCGGTAAGGAGTTGTTGTGGGGTCGGTTACGACTTGTATGTGCTAAGTGTGAAGTACCTCGGGCGATTGTTGACAACGAAAACACGTGCTGTATGTAGGCTGTATAACGACACGCTGTTTCGTGCTGCACGGTATCGAGATGAATCGTGTTTTTAATGCGTGTACCGTCAGCATAAAAATTAATAATAAGTCTATTGGTTTATAAAGTATTATAAATTGAGTAGTAGTATTATAAAAAATATATAAATATGGGAGTGTAAAGGTTTGTCAATTTTGTTAAATTGAAATCTAAAAATTGCTACTTATTTTGTTGACGGTCGCATATGGACATAAAAAGCTGTATATGTTGCTTTTTCGTGTTCTCCTTGCTAAGATATGGGAGATGATAGCGTAGAAATATTCTTCAGATGCTTGTAAGAATTTGACTATGAAATGTTGGTCACATTATTTTTGTATCGTTCAGTTTGTTACGTACGTGCCATGCTTCGTGCAGAATGGAACAGCTGTCGGGAGAGCCCAAAAAGAGTTGTTGTTGAATCCAAAATATTTCCTATAATAAAAATTTTTATATCTGAATTCCGTGTTTTATTTGGACTTCAATTAAAAAAAGCATTGTTAATCCTACAAAAATAAATGTGAAATTTTGTGAGGATGCTTGTTACCCAATCATGAGTAAACCGTTGAACACGATGGTAATTGGATGGTAATTGCCACATTTCCTAAATTAACACATGGATACTTTTTATTCCAGTTAATGAGTTTTGAGACGATAGGTAGTTTATTTTAACCAAACTAGTTCCGATCTTCATTAATAGATGGCACTACGTTCACCATAAAAAGCGCTAATCTCTGTAATGCCGTGAGCTAATAGATCAATTAAAATGTTATTTTAATCAGGAAGAATTATGATTTCCTATTCATTGCGATGCGGGCAACAAACAAGGATTATTTTCTTCCCAGTTTTCAAGGTTTAAAGATGGGCTTTGTTTTCAATGTAGTTTGGAGTCCTGGAAAGCATGCATTCCGACTTATATGATAGGAACATTCGTTACATAATAGTTACAAATTCACGTTGATGCTTAAGAGCTCCGGTGAGCTCTTTATGCTAAGTGGTTGAAAAGCTCGTACATCCGTCTAATGTAATACGAGCGTGTCAATACCAACGATACAGTGATAAAATTCTTAGATATGGCCGGCTTTTGTATCATATTGGAATTTTCAGTAAATGTGGTGATTTTACAATCACGGCCAAACATAGTATGAGACAAAAAAGTATAGCAGAGTACTGGTAAGTCTACGAGGTCAAAGTCTGATACTAGATATATTTTTATGGAGAAACGTAAAATCTGAAAAAACAAAACAATTCATGAAAAACATTTTATTATTTACAAACAGGTGGTGAATACATCCTGGTCGTGTTCAAGCACCTGGATTATCTTGTTTCGTTCTGTAAATAAAATATAGATCTGAAACATTTATAGTCGTACACGTAAAACAGATTGCTGGCGTGGCGACGCTAAATAGTAGGTTAACTTCAAATTCAATTTTATAAACTTAAAAAAATACATGACTAGAAGAAATTTAGTTGACATGTATTTATAGCGTTTTCTTATCTACATATTAATAGGTGAAGCAAAAACTTTGTATCCCGTTTTACGAAAATTACGCGGACGGAGGAGTATGAAATTTTCCACACTTATAGAGAATATAGAGAAGAAGTGCACAATGCTAATATTTTTTAAAAATAATGCATAAAAGATACATTAAATCAATAAAGAAAACATTACACACACTACATACCATGTATTTGACGCACACACGCATGCATACTATAGGTATTTACTGTCAAACTTTTGTTCTTGACATCGTTGTCAAATTGAAAATAGATTAAATATTGTTTGTCTTTGTTAATATTTTTTATAGTGTAGTCTTGGCGAAATTTGTGATTATAGAAGTATAAAATACAATCATAATAGTGTACAAACTTGTAATTCCAATTAACTATAGTCGAATTTCGACTACTGCGGGACCTCTAGTTTTTTTGTTTTTTGTTTTGTTAATTTCAAAAGAATAATCCTTTAAAATTGAATTCGGACTTAAAAACCTAGATATACAATCTATATGTATTTGTGTGTACGGTGTGGCGACGCATCGCCATGCCCAAGCGACTGTTTCTTAATATTAATATTTTATTTTTCATTATGCCATATGAGTTTCCTGTCGTAAGCTATCCTTTTTATTCTTTTTGTTCAATTTACACGCGGCAGAAACGAAACGAATGATCTTTAGAAGTAATATTTATTATTCTGTCGCAAGCTAAATCCTATCGATATCGTACAAAACAACTTTAAAACAGGTCAAGTCTCAGTACTTATAAGTTATAATGAACACGTGAAATTTTTTGTAGATGTCTATGGGCTCCAGTAACCACTTAATACCAGGTGGGCTGTGAGCTCGTTTACCCATCTAAGCAATAAATAAAAAAAAATCGTGTTCTTTAACGACTCTATAAAACCCGCAAAATGTAGGTATGCACAATAACTATACCGATGGCGTATTGTGAACACGTCCTGCCTAGGTATTTGTGTCGCGAAGTCATTTATTCATTGTCACTGCGTTACCGAAACTAATATTCGTATCCTAACCTTTCAATAGTTCAAAGGCTTTGCCAAGATATTTTGAGGTTAGTTTTTCACGGCACTTTTCGTCTAGTTACATTTTATACACGACTGTTCAGTTTCCATAACGAACAATACCTATTATTGAGCAAATCCTGTATCTCATCGAACGTTTTCCCTTTCGTCTCCGGCAGTAGGGCGACAGAGAATATAAACCCGATCCCACAGCACACAGATAGGATCCAGAAAGCGGTGTAGATGCCGTAGGAGGCGGCCACGTCGCGGAAAAATCTGTCAAATAGTTTCGCTGGTTTAACTTTTTTTTTTAACTGGTCCCGTGGTAAGTTCGTTAAGAACTTGTGTTACAGGTACCAGATAACGGAAATAAATGTAAGATTTTTATTATACACATACATATTAATATATTTAATATACATCCTTAACACTGGAAAAGACATTTTATATTTATGATACAAATATTTTCCCTTGGCGGGATTCGAACCTGCGACCCCCTTGTGTAGTGACCATGTCACTTACCACTACACCAGACGGCCATTAATTGTTTCAGTACTGGTGGTAGGGAGTGTTTTAAGCCCGCACGAGTAGATACCACCATCCTGCCGTGAAGCAGTAATGGGTTTCGGTTTGGCGGCAAACGTAGGCAAGCGTTACAACTCCATACAAAATTGAGTAAACTTTTACGCTATAGAGAGCGTTAAAACACTCGCACTAAGCACACTGTACAACGAACCTTTTTTTTAACGCTGTGGAATCCATTTACGCATACCCAGTCGAGGGGGGTAGTATTAGTAATTAATAATTAGTATAATAATTATTAGTATTATTATTAGTAGTAGTACAACGAACCTAGTCCATATGAATCCAGCGAGCCAGCACATGAACGAGCATATCCCGCTGGCGAGGCACTTAGTTTTCAATGGGAACATTTCGGCCACTAAGATCCACGGCACCGGACCAACGCCTAAAACATATTCTTAGATGCACACTTGGGTTATGTTTTAGTAGAATTGCATTGAAGGACACCAGCCAGATGGTCAGATCTGGCAAGAGAAGTATTTGGTGGTAGTCTGTACCATGTGGTCCATGCCACCCATGATCGAACACAGTGGAAGAGCGTCACATGTGGTCGCGATCCTCATTAGTGCGTAAACGATATAGAAGAGAAGCATTGAAGGAATAACTCCTACACTTCGTTCTGATTACTCAATATAACCATTCCGATAAAGCGGCACGACACGAGAACCCTCTCATCGTGGCTGCCGATGACTACATTGCTGATCCTGCGGACCGAATGGTAAACAGTCGACGTCGGCCAAAACACGTTATCTCGGATCCTCCGGATCTACTAACGTACTTTTAGGTACGCCAAGCACCGGTCATCGTTCTCGTCGAATCCGTCGCTTGCGACGAAGGGCTCGGTGAGTAAATTAACCCACAAACACAGCACATTGAGTTTCTCGCCGGATCTTCTCAGTGGGTTGCGTTTCCGATTCGATGGTAGATTCTGCGAAGCACGGCTCTTGCTAGGGTTCGTGTTTGCAACGTCGTCAGGTTTGAGCCCCGTGAGCTCACCTACTACTAGCTCGCTGAAGCTGCTATGGTCCCCTAGACCATCAACGTAGGAAAAAAAAACTCAATATAAATTAACAAGCAACGTTTAAGTTGTGTGTTAAGTTATTTTATTTTATTTTATTGCTTATATGGGCGGACGAGCTCACAGCCCATCTGGTGTTAGGTAAGTGGTTACTGGGGCCCATAGACATCTACAACGTAAATGCGCCACCCACCTTGAGATATAAGTTCTAAGATCTCGGTATAGTTGTGCTCCTGAACATGAGTCAGAATTAATGTTCATTGTGCTTAGTGCAAGTTTTTTAACGTTCTCGATAGCGTAAAAGTTAACGCAAATTTGTATGGAGTTGGAACGTTTTCCTATGTTTGCCGTTAGGGGCGCTGTTCCAACTGCATACAAATTTGAGTTAACTTTTACGCTATCCAGAACGTTAAAAAAGTCGCACTAAGCAAACAGATAGGTACTTTACGTTGGTGTGTGTGACAAGTTCACGTTTTCAGAGTTAATTCATGAAGAAGCGAGATTGTTGAGCGTTAAAAAAATATATCATACATTTATTAACAACGTCTTTTTCTTATATTTTACTAAAGTACCTACGTACTTAGCTCGCGACTGTGAGTTGCTCGTGTCACTGATCCGTACACAACTAATCGATCTGTCGATTTATCGGTGCGTAGCATTACGAGCCGATAAAAAAATAAAAAGCCTTTGTCAATAAAAAAGTGTCTTATAAAAACAAAATTAAATCACTGTGATCTATGGGATTAATTAACTAACAATTGTGTTTGTTGTATAATATTAGATAGTATTTCCACTTGCAAGAACCCCTTCTGGGGTAAAGATAGCCAATCTTCTCTAGATTGGGCAAATTTTAACCCAATTTGTAGTCACTGCTTCCTTTATATCTTCTTCCCATCTAAGTATTAGGAGTGGGTAATATCGGTTTTGCCGCGTATCGAATCGTATCTATATATCGAGTATCAATATCGGATATTGAATCTATATATTTTCTGAATCTATATATTGATGGATGCTAGTAGGTAGATTATCTCGATTCATGATATTTGAGATTTGAAACGATACGCTGATATAATATCGTAGTAGATATAGATTTAAGTCAACGTTATACGGTTGGTTTTCTGATATCAATTTATAATATGATTTTAAAGTAATAAAAAGAACATGAAAATAAAAATATCAAAAAAACTTTCCTTCATGCTTTTATCAGGCTTAGGACTGGCTACATTATTTTCAGTTTTTAGTATTTTGTGTCTTAATTTAAAATTACAAAATATACCAAAAGAGTGTAGATTTCAAAAGTTTAATACAAACACAAGAAATAAACTCAATTATTTGGATTCAACTAAAAATAGAAAAATGTGTAATTTAAAAATCAAACACAAAAAACTTTTAAGTATTTATAAACACTTGTCCAAAAATTCTAGTTCAAGGTCAAAGCGCGTGAAATTAAATTCAACGATGCAAATAGGCTATACTGCATTCAAGTTAGGGTCGAAAGTTGAAACTTCTTTCCTTAATTGTATCCTGCTGATACGCTAAGAATAATCTACAGACATATGGACTTAAATATAAGGTTTACAATTGTATGGATAATGCCTGTTTCTGTTTCATTCATCACATGATATCCCTATCGTGCGCTCACTCACTCTGGCCGATTCGATACGAACCAAACGAATATTGCTGATATTAACGAATCGGTACGATATGCCGATGCGCATCACATCGAGCAATATCGTGTATCGGCTGATATCGTTATATAGATTTCGATTCACGAATCGGTACGATATGCCGATGCGCATCACATCGAGCAATATCGTGTATCGGCTGATATCGATATATAGATTTCGTGCGGGGCGATATCGGATTCAACGATATTGCTGCGATATATAGATATTGAATCTAGATACGATTTATATCACCCACTCCTACTAAGTATCATATGGTCTTCACTTCTTTCTTTTTCCCAGTGGGCCCTTACATAATATAATTTTTTGTAACGTTTTAACGAGCCAGAGTATTAATCATCAATTGTTTACTTACCTAAAGTGAACAATATCATATAAACAATTAGACACAGCAGCGGAAGGAAGGTCACGGATGTGACGTCATATTTATAATAATTGTCCAGAAGGGCGTAAACGCCGATTAAGGTCTGAAAATAAAAAAGAAACCAAAAATAATTCTTCGGTATTTCTTTTTTTTTTCGACATCCGATAAATACTTCTTTGTTATTTTCTTTCCGATATCGGATTATCGATTCGGAGTAATTTGTTAGATAATAAAATGAAATTCGAATAAATACTTCTTCGTTATTTTCTTTTCGATATACGATTATCGATTTAGAGTCATTCGTTCGATAATTTAAATGAAATAAAGCTTTATTGGTCTAAAGTCAGTTACATTAGTAAGTTAGTTAAGCGTTATTACTAAGTAGGTACTAAATATGTCTCATATTCGGATCGTTATTTCGAAACACATTATTCTCATTCTCTATCTACACTCTATGATATATTCCACTGAAGTCATGCAACGTCCGGCTAGAAAGTTAACTCCTATAGAATTACAAATCATATAGCAATCCTTCAGACAGTCACTTCAAGTCCTTACCAGGAATACAGTAAGTCCAAGCGAAGTAGTCCACATGAGAAGTTTCCGACCCAGCCGATCCACGACCATCGGAGTCACACAGCTCGTCGCCACCTAACGAGTCCAATATATTCTTCATAACCACATAAATATACAGGGTGTTGACAAAACGATTTCAATTGTCACTTCCTACAATAATTTTTTTTTTCCTACCTAAACTGATAAGCCATGAGAGGCTATTTGAGCGTAACCTTAACTAGTAGATGAGCTCACGGAGCTCAAACCGGAGTGATGACCCTAGCAAGAGCAGTGTTTCGCAGAATCTACCACCGGATCGGAAACGCGACCCACTGAGAAGATCCGGCGAGAAACTCAGTGAGCTGTGTCTATGAGTTAATTCGCTCGTCGAGCCCTTCGTTGCAAGCGACGGATTCGACGAGGACGGTGACCGGTGTTTGAGGTACCTAAAAGCACCGTTAATGGATCGGGAGGAGCCGTAATGACGTGTTTTGGGCGACGTCGATTATTTACCATTCGGTCTACAGGATCGGGTATATAGTTTCCAGCGGCCACGAGGATTCTCATGTCGTGCTTCTTTCTCAAAGTGGAGCAATAATGCCGACTCTAGATATCTATCTTCCTACAAGCTAATTAGCGATTACTTACACACCTGAACGACTCCCATGATGATAGTTCCGTCAGACGGAGAGATCTTAGTGCCGACCTTCGCCAGCAGCTCCTCCATGTAGAATAACAGCACGTCGATCCCGGATAACTGTAGCAACATCGCCAGGAACACGCATATACCTAAATCAGACATATCTAATTACAAAGATGTAATGAGACAATATTGAAAACGAGGGAGACATTTTAAGTACACCGATACGAGTAACGCCATCTATCGTCGAAGAGCAGAAATGAAAGAACTAGTTAAACCGGGAACGCTTGAGTAGTACGACGCCATCTATTGTCAAATAGCGGAAACATCAGGAATGTTCTCGATAATTCTTGGGATATCGTATCGACTATAAAAGCGTTGTAGATATTACACGAAGGCAGTTAGTAATCGGATCTACTCAAAGTGAAACAGCGAACGGATCGTCTGAAGCGAAGCGGAAGAAGTGAATTACGAATCGTAAAGTCGTTCTGTAAGTGTTAAATAGAGTTTTATTTGTACTTCGGTGGAAGTTTTATTTATTCCGAACCTCAGCGCGTAACAACATTAAGGCTCATAGAACACAATATATATTTGACGACATTTTCAAGATAAGTTTGCATTTATATAAGATCCGAACAATAACATTCGGACCGTCGGGCTACCGAGTAATATCATCGATGGAAGATTTTCCATTTGTCGTTTATCTCCAAATACGCATCGCGAAATCTTACCCAATGCTTTAACGCTTCCTCTGCTGGCCCACAAGTCGCTAATTTTGGGTTCCTCCTCGTATTCTCTGGCTATCATCGCCTGTAAGCTATCCAATTCAGGTTGCACTTCATCTTTGGTCTTTCCTCGAAGCTGTTGCAGCACTGAGGATGCCTCTTCAAGACGACCTGGAGAGATAAGCGTGTACGAGGATCTTTATTTTTAAGAAAGAAAATGAATGCACCGTTGCCATTATAATCTTGAGAATTCGGATAAAACCAAAAGTTTTACTGATGGTAGGACGTCTTTTAAGACCGCACGGGTAGGTACCACCGCTCTGCCTATTTTTACCGGGAAGCAGTAATGCGTTTCAGTTTGAAGGATGAAGCAGACGTTGTACTGTAAAAACTGAGACCTCAGAACTCATATCTCGTGGTAGGTGGTGGCATTTACGTTGTAGATGTCTATGGGCTCCGGTAACCACTTAACAGGTGAGCCGTGGGATCGTCCATCCACCTAAGCAATAAAAAAAGATTTTAATTAGAAAGCACACACACAAAAACTAAATACGTCAATAGCTGTGACTAAATTAATAAAATTAAACAATATTTATTTCTAAAACAGTGACTAACCTTTGAACACCAAAAAGAACGGTGTTTCTGGTAAATACCAAGAGAACGGTAGATATAACAGGGATATAATTCCACCACAGGCTGTGAGGCCCCAATAGCTGGTGAAAGGACCGATGGCGTAGGCCAACAAAAAGCCGATATTGATGAACAACAAGAAAAACGCGCTCAGAGCTCCCCGGATTTTGTCCTGGAAAACGCAGAGCTTTTTGTTAAACGCCCTCGCAAACAGCTCGCTACCTATCATTCAAGATTTGATTAATAGGCGGCCTTGGCAGTTACTGACTGATAAATAACATTGCTTCATATACAAATATCCGCTGCACATTTTTTTTCGTTGCTTTTTCGTGAACGTGAAATATCTTCACTAGTTCTCACGAGTAGACTATCTTTATTCTTGTAAACATGATTTTTTAGTCAAAGCCTTTGCTCCAAATATATCTTTTGGTTTCATGAAACAACCAAGATGTTCGCTGGAAAAGGGGTAATAGTCACTGAGTTTTGGGTCAATGAACCGCTATTGCCCACCAGAGTTTACTGGTGGTAGAACTTATAGTAAGTCCACGCGGGTCTATCTCTCTACTCACCTCGGCAATTTCTCCTATGGTGATAGAACTTATATTAAGTCCACACGGGTCTACCTCTCTACTCACCTCGGCAATTTCTCCTATGTAAATAGGTACTGTCGCAAATTGCATGGCAGTAGCACAGCCCCAGGCCAACCTCGCGACGTACAACGTTGGCAAGTTAGTTGTGACTCCGGCGAGCAACCACCCCAATAGGAGGGGCACGTTCGATCCCATAATCAGCCATCTTCGGCCAACGTGCTTTGACAATGGCACTGTGATGAATGGGCCTGCAATTCGAAGGTAGGGCTTCGATGTGAAAACGTCTTTAGGACTGCTATTATTTAAATCAAATCATAAATTTTTTTATTCAACATAAATGAAAGTACATACTTGTTGAACGTCAAAAAGAACTACCGCCAATTCACAAAAAACTAACTTCCGTCCTGAGAAGTACTGGCAAGAAACTCAGCAGCGATGTCTTTTTTTTTAAATATTAGATAAAAAAAAAATTAACATTAGTTTTTTTTTAATATTCATTTTTAAAATGTTTTCGTAAACCTATGTATATTCTGTAGGTTCTAAGTATCTTGTGGGATTTTGTTGTACAGGCGCACAGACAAACACTCGAATTGATTGGTATTTGATGAAACGAAAAGGCGACACTAAAAACAGATAAGGTTGCGGAAGAATGAGATAGAAAGCTTCTGAAGGTCTTACCCGCTCTCGGTCTCAAGACTCTCAAGCGCTTGTGTATTGCACACATTTCTTTTTTTTTTACGTACGTAAATGTTTGTATGAACTTTATGCAGGGCTTTTTTCTTTCTTTAGGACACGCAGTGAATGCTAGCTTAGGATACTTACGCATTTATTGAATAAAAGTGCGAATACGAATTATGTAGGTAATTACATGAAACACAGACGTAGCTCGCAAGTTTTCGGACTTAAAAAAAACATTCTACGTTTTTAAAATATCAAGTAATAACACATTGTTTTTTTTTGTCACCATAAACAGAATATCTGTATAATTCGTAAATCATTGTGTATTTTATGGAGCAAATAGTAAAAACATTTCTAATAACATATACGATTTAAACTACGTGTATTGTATTATTCTGAACTGATATAAATCTTAGAGCCTTCAACTGTTTGTTTATATACGATGTCCTTCCTGTTTATTTTACATAATCTGCATATTCTAGCGTAGACCGACTGATCGACTGATATTGCTGCACGATTTCACGCAATATAAAATTTATCACCTTCTGTTAGATCAGGTTTAAATGTCACAGTAAATTCCAAGTACATAATTTACTCAATACATTTAAAAAACCTAACCTATGACTTTGCATTTGTTTCTTCGTGTACTCACACGTCATTGGTATTGAGTTTTTAAGGTATAAACAGTAAGTCGTATTTGAGAGCTCAGAAACTGTAGATTAGTTTATAGATAAATATATCTCAATCTCATTAAGATACTTAACCTATATCTAAAAGCGCGGGGAAATGAGACGCCAGAAGTTTCAGAAGAAAATGGCGACCTACATATAAAAAACGCCAGAAGTTTCAGAAGAAAATGGTGCATTCTTGCGATAGTCTCGGGTAAACTTAACTGATTTTCGCTTACTAATAAGCGATTTCTGCCGTGAAGCAGTAATGCGTTTCGTTTTGAAGGGTGGGGCAGTCGTTGTAACTATACTTGAGACCTTAGAACTTATATCTCAAGGTGGGTGGCGCATTTACATCTAAGATGTCTATGGGCTCCAGTAACTACTTAACACCAGGTGGGCTGTGAGCTCGTCCACCCATCTAAGCAATAAAAAAAAAAGATTATAAACACTAATTTATCACCGATCAATCCGCCGAGAACGAGCAGAGAGCCGATCCAGGATTCTTGTTGTAACGTAGGCTGTTCTGGTAGCGGGGAGTTGGGTCCTCGCAACTGTGGCAACACCGGTGATGTCCATCCCATCGACATGCCGGTACAGAGGCTGCCGTAGCTCGCTGGAGAGCCAAAGTTAGATACTTAGTAGTATTAGTAACATGTTGGGTCTTTTGGGGGTTAATGACAAATGGAAGATCTTCTACCGAGCACAGGGCCGGATTTAGAGGTCTGGAGGCCTCAAGGCACTCCCTCACTGGCCCCAAATTATTTTCCAAATAAAATTTCTTTCAGTCGAGTTTTCCAATAAACAGTTTATTGTGAAACCGCGTAGATTCTCTTAGTATTTAAAAGAATATAGAAAGAGAAGGAAAAGATGTTTACTAGTGTTTAATTGTCGGAATTTGAAAGATATTTTTCCAAAGTCTCTATTGTGGGTGCCCTCCGTTTGTGGAGGGCCCGGGGCTTTCGCCCCGATTATCCTCCCCAAATTTCGGCCCTGACCGAGCCGGTGTAATTTCTCAATTGACCAACGGTCTGAATGTTGTTGTTCAGATTTTTTTTTCAACGGTGGTAGCCTAGGGGGCTATTCCTGCTATGCCTTGACTGACCTCTAAGCTTGTGCTAAGCACACAGGTGTCCAATTTTACAAGATTGCCCGAGTATGCTCCATCAAAAGACACAGCAAAAATAGATATACATAGTATAATTAAATCAAAAATACAGATTTTATCCACATTGATAATCTCTTAACAAAAAAAAAAATTAGGGTTAAGGTTAATTTAGCTACCGAGCACAGATTTTTATGTTATGATCTTTATGTTATGTTATGATTATGTTGTGTTGATTTTTATGTTATGGGTTTGATCATATCAATGCAACGTAAGGTATCGAACTGATTTTGTTATTTTTCTTTGTTAGGACAGCTTATATGAACGCGCAATAATACTAAGGTAATAAAATCATTAAGTGAACTTCGAAATTTTAATTATTTAAATTTGGACGTATGTTTAATTGGATATTAAACTCTTACCCAAAGAAGCCACTAAATACTGCCTCCATTGCAATCTGAATTGTTTGAGGAAAACATCGAAGAACTTCATTTTAAATTAACGAATAAATTTACTAAAAAAATCATTAAATTATTTTAAACGCAATTAAATTGTACTATGAAATTAAAATTATTAATATGTTTTGTACACATTAATGAAAAACCACATTTGCTTTATTTATTCATTTAGGTATTTTATTCGACGTGTCTGTACGTACGTCTGTACCTATTCCGTATACAATAATGAACGAAGTTTAGTTCTGTCGCGATACAATCCAGTGATCACATTGTTTTTCTTATGGCAAGAAGTTAATTGAAAATTATGTTTCACTTAAGATTAATGTTAGTAAAACGTTCAGAATTAGAATGAAGAAATCCTTGACTATTTAAAGAATCCATTAAACTTTTTGTAGCAATCACTTTCTGTACCTCATTACACTATGCAAGTGTAGTGTTCGCTCACGCGGCCCGCACTCACTTAAAATCATTCCAAATCATTCAATCGCGTTTTTGCAGGAGTTTTCCCGTGTTTCCCGTCGGAGCCCCGTGGTTCGTCAGGAACGTCGACCTCCATGACGACCTGGACTTAGAGTCCATCAGTAAATATGTACAGTCGGCGTCGATGCGCCACTTCGATAAAGCGGCACGACACGAGAACCCTCTCATCGTGGCCGCCGGTAACTACATTCCCGATCCTGCGGAAAGAATGGAAAGCAGTCGACGTCGCCCTAAACACGTCATCTCGGATCCTCCCGATCCACTGATGGTGCTTCTAGGTACTTCAAGTACCGGTCATCGTTCTCGTCGAACCCGTCGCTTGCGACGAAGGGCTCGAGTAAATTAACTCTCAGACATAGCCCACTGAGTTTCTCGCCGGATCTTCTCAGTGGGTCGCGTTTCCGATCCGGTGGTAGATTCTGCGAAGCACGACTCTTGCTAGGGTTCGTGTTAGCATCGTCGTCAGGTTTGAGCCCCGCGAGCTCACCTACTAGTTACGGTTACGCTGGAATAGCCTCTCTAGGCTACCAGCTTAGGTAGGTAAAAAAAAAAACCTCATTACGACTATTTATTGACTAGTCCTAATAACTTTCAGTTTTTTTTCTTGAATATTCGTGAGCCGTAGACATAATTAATTCGTATTAACCAGTATATTATATTATTTCCGCTGTTTCGAATACTTTGTGACCACGGACGACGTAGCCATTGACTCTACAGTGATAATAAAACAATTAAATTAGTTTTAAATTATTTTTAGTAAATTCATTGCATTTTTACAATAATATTTCGATGGTTTAAGATAGTATGATCAGGTGGTAGATTCTGCGAAGCACTGCTCTTGCTAGGGCCAGTGTTAGCAACACTTCCGGTTTGAGCCCCGTGAGCTCACCTATATGCTAAGGTAAAACTGAAACAGCCTCTCAAGGCTATCAACGAAGGTAGATTAAAAAAAATGATAAAAATATAACAGGCTGTTTGAAAGTATCTCTGCTGGGGCTTCGTAATACCACTGTACCTGCATACTGCACCATGGGTAGAGCCGCCTCTTTACTCCTCTGTTGCAAAGTGGAACCACACAGACATCACAACGAAACTTATTTATAACATAACTAAATAATAAATAAATAAATAATAATAAATATTTACTAACAATCACGCCACGTTAACTGGTCCCGTGCTAAGTTCGTAAAGAACTTGTGTTACAGGTACCAGATAACGGATATAAATGTAAGATTTTTATTATACACATACATATATTTAATATACATCCATAACCCTGGAAAAGACATTTATATTTATCATACAAATATCTTCCCTTGGCGGGATTCGAACCCGCGACCCCCTTGTGTAGTGACCATGTCACTTACCACTACACCAGACGGCCGTTAAACATACAACCATCAAAACCGGTCGTGAGCACTTCGCTGCAGAATTAGGCAGGATAATAGCATAATCATTCACACTGTGCATCCCTAAAGCACGCTCTACCAGAAAATTCGTTCCTTAACGCATTAAATGCTGACGGGCTCAATGCAGACCGATAGTGATGTTTCTATTTAGGCCAAGCAAAAGCTTTTTAATTATATAAATGTATGTTTTTTGTGTATTTATATATTTATGTATTTATTTATTATGTATTTTAGTATGTGCTTCGCAAGGGATCTTTTTAGGAAGCTCAGTGTCACGCAGCGAGCGATGGAGAGGGCTATGCTTGGTATTTCTTTACGAGACTGAATCAGAAATGAGGAGATCTAGAAGAACTAAAGCTGCTGACATAGCCCGTCGGATTAGCAAGCTGAAGTGGCAGTAGGCAGGCCACATAGCGCGTAGATTGGACCGTCGATGGGGCAGAAAGATCCTCGAGTGGAGACCACGTACTGGCAAGCGCCGTGTGGGACGACCACCTACCAAAAGGACTGACGACCTGGTGAAAATCGCCGGGTCACGTTGGATGCAGGTGTAACGTGACCTTTTTTTTTGTGCCAAAGTGGGACGCCTACGGAATTTCGTATATGTAAATAAATACATATATAGGGTACGTCGGGGTGAGATGTAATATTTAAGTGCAAAATAAAAATAAGAAATATGGTTTAAAAAATGAGTTGATATAGTTTATTACGGTAGGTATCTTACCTTCACTGACATCTTAATCCTTACACCAACTTGCTCTTCAAATAATATTTACCGAACAAATGTGTCAATTCTCTCGGAGCTAAACGTCAAGACCCGTCTGTCTACGATTTGTATGCAGCGTCTCCTCAAGTAGTTCGGACACGTGGCCCGACGAAATCCTGAACATTTTGAAAAACTAATAGTTGTAGGTCACGTGGAAGGAACCAGAAGTCGAGGAAGAACGCCAACTAGGTGGACGGGCATTGTCAAGGAGGATACAAACACCAGCGTCCCGGGCGTCATTAAGCAGGCCGATTGCAGCCAACATTGGAGGAAGCTGGTCCCAAAACTAAACCAAGGTAGCCACGACCCTCTCAGTAATGAGGAAGCGACAAAGAAGATGTTCAGCAGTGGACAGTGGACAGGCTGAAATAATGATGATGATGTTTTTATTAATAAATCTTCCTTATGACGATTTAGAATTCCGTACACTGAAAAAAAGATTGACTTTGTTTCATAATCATTGCTGTTGCAATCACCTTATTTAGTTTTAATAATTTATGGACATTTTTTACAAAGCGTCCTTCACAGTACAAAGCAAGCGCGTTGTCCTTAGTCACTTGCGAACTATTAAAAACGCACTTGAATTGCATTATTAGACTTTAATTGCTTTTAAATATACAATTTATCAATCAACGAAACCAATGGAGCCTGTCCGCTTCAATACAGACAACAATCTCTTTATGAACTCTTTATTTCTTGAGCGATAAAGCTTAAAGTTGAGTGGCGGTTTTTTTTTAATATATATTATTGTGATTCAGTCTTTAGTTTATCGGTTTAAGAATGAATTTTGATTGTAAATACGCTTAGAAGTCAAGACAGAGAGAGATCAAGGATTTGAGCGAGGTAATAGTAAGTTTTACCTATCTAATTTTATAGTAATGTTTTGGGGTTTTTTTTTTCCTACTTAAGCTGATAGCCATGAGAGGCTATATCAGCGTCGCCTTAACTAGTAGGTGAGCTCACGGGGCTCAAACCTGATGACGTTGCTAACACGAACCCTAGCAAGAGCCGTGCTTCGCAGAATCTACCACCGGATCGGAAACGCGACCCACTGAGAAGATCTGGCGAGAAACTCAGTGGGCTGTGTCTATCTATGGGTTAGTTCTCTCGTTGAACTCTTCGTCGTAATCGACGAGTTCTACGAGGACGAGCCCTAGGGCTAGTGTTAGCAAATTCTCACAGGTTGAACCCGTGAGCTCACCTACCCGCGCGGGCGTAGCTGGAATAGCCCCTGCGAATAGGTAGGGAAAAAAAAACAAATTTCAAGATTTAAGTACTAAATTAGAAAAAAAAATCTGTCTTGGAATTACGCTATGCGACAAATAATTATGATTAATAAATATACATAAATGTATTATCATACCAACAGTTAAGTTTATAATTTATGGACACCAACATTGGGGTGTCATCCAAGTTGAGGTGAATGAAGTTAGCCCCTCAAAAAAATTTTTTTTTCCTATTTTATACTTATTTTCTATTAATTCGTTTGTTCATCATTTGTTCATGATTGTTCACTGTTAATAATTGTTTGTTCTGCAGAACAAATGGGAACAATGGGAAACAAAAAATTTTTTGAGGGGCTAACTTCATTCACCTTCCAAGTTGGCAGACGCGTCATTTTAACACCATCTAGTGACACAATGAGGCACTATTTACCGTCGCAGTGTTTTTGGAAAATGTTAAGATTAACAAAATGTCCAATAGATGGTTTTCACGAAATACCCTAATCATCGATATATTATTATATAGTTTATTAATTACATGAAATGACTTTATTTTTCTGTAATTGTTCGCTTTATTCTGATTTTGTTCTTTCGTAGAAAAAGTATCTTTCGTTTCGCATCACGAATTGCATATTTTATCAGTGATTCTCAAACTTTGGAAACATTAATTTATCTCGTATTGATACCGATTGTCGATGTAGTATACGTTCCCATTGAATCTCAATCATTTAGATATTAAATCTTGCTGGAGAGTTTTTATAAATAATTTTAGCTGCACGACGACGCTTCTTGAAGTTTCAACAAATTTGTTTATTTTTCCCACTTTCCGGGCGACTTCTAAGTTTTTTTTCCATAAATCGTTATTTGAAATTTACGAAAGAAAAAAATTAGGCATGCCATGCCATGAGATAGCCGTTCTCAAGGCATACGCATAAAAGAACAGTAATTAATTTTCGGAAACGTATTTTGAATAGATAAAAAGATGAAAACAACATTGCTTTAAGACTTAATTCCATTTTGATCAAGGAAGGGATTGATCACATAGACACACAGATTTGAAAACGGAATTGTTAATTTGTTTTATTTTTTTGTAACCAGACGAACGTATTTCGATCCTGGACGCATTCAAAACTCTGTAACGATTTCCGGGCCTTAACTTTTTTTCGTCACCTCCAGCGGGCGCTGGCGTAGTTTTGTTGTGGATTTTGTATTCTGTATCGGATCCGTGTGTTTTTGGTAAAAAATCGGTTGCTGTGAGAGCATTCACTAATTGTAGGTACGTTCGGATTCGTTGCGGTGCATTTCGTGGTGACGTGTCGCTGCCGAAGTTAATTTTAGGCTTAGTATAATATAATCATTTTCCGGAACGTTTTACGTAGTTATTTTCAATGTTTTTTCCTTAACTATTCGCTGGCAGCTTAGGGGACTATTTCAGATTTGCGCAAATAGGTTTTTTAAATGAAAAACTTAATTTGATTATATAAAAGAATGCCATAGGCGATTTCGTAGCTTAGATTGATTCTTTCCGGGCTTCACCTTCAACCTGTAGAGAAAAGGAATTAAGTCGCATAAAAATAACTAAATATCGCAATAAACTGTTGTATGTTAAATAAGCCTTATCTTGGGTTGAACTAATTTACAATACGTATTATGTTCTACCAGGTATTTATGCACAATTATTTCACAAATTACCATTAACTTTATGAGTTATGGGAAGAATTAAGTTAATCAATGACAGGTGCTGGTTTCAAAGCCTCCAGAATAAGTTTCTTAGTGAAACTAATATCTATGAAAGTTTGTTTTCGTAGTGGTCATTTCGGAGCTTTGATAGCAATTTTCAGAGAGTTCTACTAGGAATCCCCTGCTAAAATTAACTTCTTTCTTGACGATATCTACGGATATTTTGTGGAAAACGTGGAAATGATGTCTATAGGGTCCACATCCCCTAACGCTGGTGCGAAGCTCACGCGGAAGCTGTGAACACGAAGACGAATTTATACAAAAGATCCTTAAAGTTAAAAGTCTCAGGTAAACATCCGCCCGGTCCTTGAAACAGTATGAATGAGATAATAGAAAAAATATAATTTGCGTATTTATTGGTGGTAGGACCTCCCTGCCTAATTCAGCCGTGAAGCAGTAATGCATTTCGGTTTGAAGGCAGCTTGTAACTATACTAAGACCTCATCATACTCATATCTCAAAGTGGGTGGCGTCATTTATGTTATACATGTCTATGGGCTCCGGTAACCACTTAACACCAGGTGGGCTGTGAGCTCGTCCAACCATCTACGCAGTAAAATAAAATTGAAGTTAAATTTAATTAAAATTTGTGTATTGACCGAACGTTTTAAAAAATTACGATTTTGCTTAAATCACAGTAACATTAAAAAAATCGATGTGTCGAATCGATTCTAACGCTTGTCACCGGCTTAGTAAACTACTCTACAGATGGCACTGCTTGGGCCTTTTGATAGCGCTTTCAACGACCCACTAATTAGTTCGTGTAAACACGTGTGAGAGTTTTATACAACACCATTGTTGATTAAATTAGTTTTAACGAGTGATACGGGAATGGTTTTGTGAAATAAAATTGGTTTCGGATTTTAGAATGTGGGATGCGATAGGGATATTCGAGTTACACTCATTCAGCTTTTTGATTCGTTTGCTTTGCGTTGAGCGTAATTAAAATTGATAAATACAAGATTAATACTAACTCTGACAACCAAATAATGAATATAAATACATAACATTATTCTATTTTCTCCGATTTTCCCGAGACGTCTTAATACGCATACGGTTTAATAGCAAGGTTTAAATTTGGTACGAAATCGAAAACTTTCGAGAAGCTAGCGGGCAGTGCGTTGGTGTGACCCAACGCACTGCCACTGGTTGGTGTCGTTGAAGTCGTCGAGGCCTAAAGGATAAGACGTCTGGTGCATTCGTGTTGAGCGATGCACCGGTTCGAATCTCAGGCGGGTACCAATTTTTCTAATGAAATACGTACTCAACAAATGGTCACGATTGACTTCCATGGTGAAGGAATAACATCGTGTAATAATAATGAAACCCGCAAAATTATAATTTGCGTAATTACTGGTGGTAGGCCCTATTGAGTCCGCGCGGGTGGGTACCATTACCCTGCCTATTTCTGCCGTGAAGCAGTAATGCGTTTCGGTTTGAAGGGTTGGGCAGCCGTTGTAGATGTCTATGGGCTCCAGTAACCACTTAACATCAGGTGAGCTCGTCCATCCATCTAAGCAATAAAATAAAATAAAACCCTTAATCTCTTTATGTTCACATCAATCGCTGTGAGCTTAATAATTGTTTACAAAAAAGTAATATTAAAACTTCAAATGTCTCCGACTGTTAATGTTTTGCTAAGAACATTTAAAACAGATTCAGTAAGGCTTTGAAGGGTGGGATACTCATTTGTAGAATGAAATCGAGGCATCGAACTCGACTAGCCAATTCAATAACTATATAGGTTGTAACCTCACCTATTAGGATAGGTATATCATTGAAAAAAATGCGATTAATTCTTAGGAGGCGATAGATGCGTAGATTCTTCTGACCCACGCCATCACCACTATTCCGTGCGGTCTATTCAAGTCACTCTTCTTGGCCTTATCCTACGTCATGTGGGATCGACGCAGCATTCCTCTTATCGTGCTGCATACGAATCTGGTAGCTCTACGACGGACACCAAACGTCCTTCATGAGTTATAAGCTCCACATCTGCCATATGTGCTGCTATACAAGTTATCTATGTGAACTAAACCATTGTGACTCGAAAAAAAATTAAATCCAAATCGCTAACGTTGTCATACGCATAAACCAATTTAGTATACAAAAACCAAGATTAAGATTTAGAAAATCATAACATAAATAGGTAAAATTATTAAATTAATTACTTAAGCATTGTTTTTCTAGAACATTTGAAACTCAAAGGCTATCAAAGATAGTTAAAGAATACGACGCTGGCTCATGATCGGAGGACTCTGCTGCCTAAATTAATATGCTTTGAAATTAATTGCAATAGATAAACTATGGTGCACCGAGAACTGAAGTGATATCGAACCAAAAAATACCTATATTTTAGGTTCATCCAAAGACCAATAATTTTACCACCATTTCGTGATTAAGAGTGTGTTGTGTGTGTGTGCGTATCTATGGGTTATTCGTAGCTCGTATTCGTGCTAGTCGTTCTTATTATGTAAGATCTTTATGCTGTGTGTTAGATTCGTAATAAATAAATAAAATAAAAACATTAAGGTGCATACCGTTTATTATCTTATCTATCGAGACGTACACATAATAAAAATTTCATTTACGTTCATATCTCTTTTATTTACCTTATTTTTTATATTTTCTATACAGGTATGCATAATTACATAGTTTGGGTAATTACTGATGATAGGATTTCTTGTGAGCCCGCACGGATGGGTAGCGCCATTAGGTTTCGGTTTGAAGGGTGAGGCAGCCGTTTTACTGTAAAACTTAGAGACTTAGAACTCATGTTTCAAGATAGGTTAGCATTAATGCTGTTAATGTCTATGAGCTCTGTTAAGAACTTAATACCAGGCTGCCCGTGAGCTAGTTCAGCCATCTTAGAAATGCAAAAAGGCAATCAGGAACACAAATTGTAATAACACGAACTCAATAATGACGGATTGACTTTTGATGTCCGGAAAACGAAATTGTCTACACGTCAGCAAACATATTTTTCTTTATTTCCAAAAAAATAAAAGCAAAACCGGTTTCACCGGTTAGTACAATCAGTTACCCGTGACACCTAATTTGTGTTCAATTTGAAAATTTTAATAAGCCGTCAAAGCGTTCCAGGAATAGTTATAACTAATTATATTCCGTTTTCAAGCAGGGCGACAATTGACAAATGCGTTCCGTGCCCGAACGATACATACAATTAGCAAAGGAATGCTCTCGAACACGGTCCTGCTGACAGCGCGCCAAACGTCAAACGTCACTTTTCGGCGGGAAACTGAACTTTTTCACAGACACAATAAAGGTTAGTTTTCATTCGTAATTACTATATAAATTGAGTGTTTGTACAGCGAGGGGGTCCTATTTGGAGAAGTCTTTGTTTGTGGGGATGATGATAAATCATTTTGGGCTGTCAGGCGTCTGGTCGGATACGTGTGACAAATTACCCGCGCGCCACCTACCGGGGTGGGTAGTTCAACTATTTTAGGGCCGTAATGGGGACAAACCTTTATCCTACATGAAAAGTATACCATAGAACTATGATCGATGTCTTTTGAACGATCTTTATAAAAAACTAGAACACTAAATGTGTTGAAATCTTTCGTTATCTTAATTTCTGTTACAGTAATTGTCTGGATCTGGTTTATCCTTTTTTACAATACAAGTTCGCTTTTATTATTATTGATGACCTGGCAACTAGACTTTTAAGGCAAACAAACAAGCTCCCATTTAAAATACCTAAGTGCTTTGCTATGCCACAATTAGGTCCATTAAATTAAAGATATTTGATACGGTATAATGTGTGTTACATACAATATTATTCTACAACTATTCATAGAATTATGATTAAAGTTTAATTTAATTTTGATTAATTGTTTTCGCGTCATTCGTTTACAGAAAAAAAAATCAATGATTTTTCGTTGTTATTGTCAAACTTTTAAGGCACGATTTAAAAAAAAACATTTTCTTTTGAAGTAAGATTTCTTGATGCCTCCTATATCTTTTCGAAAATTCAATTGGGCTACTTTTGCAAGGTTTGCCTATGGCACCTGTGATAACTTATCATCAGATAGTATTATTCAATCCCGTTCCTTACATTTAAAAATCGAATGAATCGTTTGACTTTTCAAAACATTGCTACTAGAATTATTATAAAGTTATTAAATTCGTTTTTTTTTCATTCAAACCACTCGATACTGATTTCAGCAAAATATATAGATATTAAATTTAGCCTTGCATGTTTATTTTCTGTACAAAAGCGAATTAATATAAGCCATAATTTAAAAGTCCTATTACTAAGATACCGTTCAACAACACGAACGAAGACGCAAGCTAATTTTAGTGTACACTAACAGAGCTATAATGATCCAATTCAGTTTCTGAACGAACATATTAAGCGTGATTTATCTCTTGGAACGTTCAATTAAATTAGGAACACATCGTTTATTATGATTTCTTTGAGTTTATAAAAAAAAAATTTAACTAAGGAACAACTTTAAACGAAATTAGACTTAAAGAATAATAATACACTTACAATATTTATTAAGTGACGTTACAATGTTTGACTATTGTAAAATAACTTTTTGGATTGTACATAAAAATATGTTTCGAGTCTGGTTTAATTACATATTATTTTTATTGTGTTTTAGGCCTATCTGCTTCACAAAGGATCTTTTTAGGAAGCTCAGTGTCGCGCAGCAAGCTATGGAGAGGGCTATGCTTGGTATTTCTCTACGAGATCGAATCAGAAATGAGGAGATCCCTAGAAGAACCAAAGTTGCTGACATAGCCCGTAGGATTAGCAAGCTGAAGTGGCAGTGGGCAGGCCACATAGCGCGTAGATTGGACGGTCGATGGGGTGGAAAGATCCTCGAGTGGAGACCACGTACTGGCAAGCGCAGTGTGGGACGGCCACCTACGAGATGGACCGACGATCTGGTAAGAACCGCTGGGTCACGTTGGATGCAGGTGGCAACGGACCGGCCGCACTGGACATCAATTGGAGAGGCCTATGTTCAGCAGTGGACAGTGGACAGGCTGGGAGGTCTATCTGGTGATAAGTAGTCACCGTCGCTCATGGACATCACCAATGCAGTGGGACAGGCAAGCCGCGGCCTATTTCAATTTTATAATTCTTGATGATTTAGAAAACCGTGGAATATGTTCGGTAGAGCAATATCATTTCGAGTTTCATTTTTGACTTTAATAAATGGAGAATGAAATTATTTTAGACAATTTTCTTTTTATTGCTCTTGTAGATGAGCATACAGCCCATCTGATGGTGAGCGGTTAACGTCGCTCATAGACGTTAGCAATGCCAGGGGAATAATCAAGTCTCAGCCTTTTTTTTTTCGGGTCGGGAGTCGAACCTCCTACGAGGTACCCGCGCCTAGGGAGCGCGCGGGGTATGTGGGACTTGACGATCTGCAAGGTGTTGGGAGCAGACCGCGGGCCCAAGGAATTTTAGGGCTCCCCCGTGGAGCGGAGGTCGCATTGCCACGCGTAATCCGCAGCGAGCGCCTCCGCTTCCAGGTCCCAAATGAAGCCTCTGCCGATCATAATTATATTGAGTAATTAAAAATTATAATCTATTCGATTATTATCAGAAGATAACCCGAGCCACTCCGAGCAATCAAACAATCTCCGTTACTTCCTCGCTTAAGTCCTAATTTACTCAATTATTCGGACTAACCCTTATTCTGATTTGTCAAACCTAGGCCCGCCATCTTAAAAGGTTCGAATATTAGGCGGCCAATAGGCAAACTATAGATCTTTTTTGCCACGTACGATACGGCTTTGGAATGAGCTACCCTCCGCGGTGTTTTCCGAGCGCTATGACATATCCTTCTTCAAACGAGTCTTGTAGAGAGTATTTAACGGTGGGCTGCAACTGGGTTCTGCCCCTGGCATTGATGAAGTCCATGGGTGACGATAACCACTCACCATCAGGTGGGCCTGTACAGCGCACCGTATTCTCGTCTGCCAACAAGGACAATAAAAAAAAGCATAATAACCGAATTAATTTATTTTATATATTATTACTATACTGAAATATTTCGAATAATTTCTTATTTTTGGAGTGAAGGATGACGTTTTTTGACGTGTACAATTATTTACTTTTATTTTATGACTTAGTGATTACTTGTGGCTTGGAGGCCTTTCCAGTTTCACCAGAACAGATGAGCGTGCAAAGGATCAGCCAGGAGGGAAACAATGAAACTCTTACTGCTGCTATGTAAGGTTTGTATAGCCGCAAAGTTTCGTTACAAGCTTTGAGAATTTTTTGTTTAGACATAAATCAATGCAAAATTATAGAGATATATAGGTATTATTAACTTTAATTCGGTGAATAGATTGACCAATATCGGTAATATTATTAATATTCGTTTGCTTTTTCATAATTTCAACTAAATTTCGAGGCTTTAATGAATAAGAAAATTACGTAAAACAAAAAATAATAATACTATGCATTGTTTTGATGCTTTTGTTATTGTATTTTCAGAAATTGACACGTTTTCTTGTTCTAAACGCTACAGCGCTGTATATCTGTGGTCTGCGAGTAAGTTATTAAAATTCTTGGCTTGCATTTGTGTGTGACAATTTGTTGGGGCGGCGTAATATGTCTTTGAATTAGTTCAGATTCGTTCAGTGATGGCTCGTGAATGCAACACAGGGGGTTTGATGAGAACAGCGTTGCGAGTTCGAATTATGAGATGGTATTTTTCACTATTTTTGTAGCTTGTTAAGCGGTGAGCGGTTTTGTGGTTTTAAAAAAAAAAAAACTTTATTTTAATACACACTGAATTTATTTATCCTTTAAAAAAAATCTGATGTTACACGGACAGAGTTAGGATGTTATAAGCTTGAAGATTGATGTCGAATTTCTAAGTTTCAAGGAGAAAGAGAATTTATAAACGAATAGTATTTACTAAACAATTAGTAAATGATAAATGAATCATTTAGACTATGAACCTTATTGGTACACATATTTAGGATCCATAACGACAAAATTAGCGAAATGACAGGATATTACTAGGTAATGTGAAAGAAATATATATTAACTAATGTTATAATTACATATGCGGATTTGATGTGCGGTAAGCAATAAACATATGATTTAGTAACATAAGGAAATAAGTTTGTTATATAGTAACAATGATTTAGAACTTAAGAAAACTGGTGCTAGGACCTCTTGTGAGTCCGCGCGGGTTGGCACCACCGCCCTGCCTATTTCTGCCGTGAAGCAGTAATGCGTTTCGGTTTGAAGAGTAGAGCAGCCGTTGTAACTATACTGAGATCTTAAAACTTATATATATCTCAAGGTGGGTGGCGCATTTACGTTGTAGATGTCTATGGGCTCCAGTAACCACTTAAAACCAGGTGGGCTGTGAGCTCGTCCACCTATCTCACCAATAAAAAAAAACTAAAAGTTTGAGTACCTTATTTGTTTATGAGAATTGATATATGACTTAGGTACTAACTAGAGTGCGGGGCATAACATAACAAGCTGCACGGTAATTTTCCTTTTTTATTGGATAGATAAGCTCACGATCGATTTGTTGTTAAGTGGTTGCTGAAGCCTGTAGACATAGACAACGTAATAACTACCACCCACCTTGAAACAAGAGTTCTAAGGTCTCCGTTTTTTTTAAGTATAACAGCTGCCCCAACTTTCAAGCCGCAATCCTTTCTATAGCGAAATAGGCAATGCTGGTATTATCTACCCGTACGGACTCACAAGGCGTCCTACCACCGGAAACTAAGTCATTGGTTACTAACTAAATCTTTTTACTAGAAAAGGTATTTTGGTTTTTTTTTTATTAATCCGTGCAACTAACGGAGTCATCAGTAATGCACGCATCTCGATTTTTAATTGGTCTCGGGACGAGGAGGCATCCCGGTTTTTTTTTTTCGGATGAAAACTTTTTAATTAACGCCAGCGACAGCAGGATCGTCAGTTTTTACGTAGCACGCTTGTTTATTAATTAGTGGAATATTTTTTTTCTTGATTTTTTTTTCTCGCCTGAATTTTCGCGAGTTTTTATTTTTGTTAATTTCTAATTAATCAAGTTTGTTTTTAATTCTAGTTCGGAATTTGTTTTTTGCGGATTTCGTTTTTATTCGTTATAAAATTAATAAGGAGCTGTACACATTAAACCATTTAAACACTGTAAATAGATAATAAATTTTAAGTCTTTATATGTAGGTTAAGAGAACGCTGTTTGTTCCTCATTATGTTTCGTTGTTATCTGCAAAATCAATTGCATCAAAAGTTTAGTAATATTATTTATATAGTACAGAAAATTAATATTATATATTACATTACAACTTTACTTTTACATTATAACTTAGACTATAACTTAGACTATATTATAACATAAACTAAATTAGGTACGTATATGATGATGATATTACTTATATTACTTTTTACTGGTGGTTTGACCTCTTGTGAGTCCGCACGGGCAGGTACCACCGTCCTGCCTATTTCTGCCTTGAAGCAGTAATACGTTTCGGTTTGAAGGCTGGAAAAGCTGTCGTACTGTTAAAACTGACCTTGGAGCTCATATCTCAAGGTGGGTGGCGGCAGCTACGTAGTAGATGTCTATGGGTAACTACTTAACACCAGGTGAGCCGTGAGCTAGTCCACCCATGTAAGCAATAAAAAATAAACCATGATTTTGATAGCAAGTGGAATGTTCCATTGCTTTTTATTTGTAACTAAGAATGCTCATCCTTATCTCCCTTAAAGGTAATGTATTTCAAGTTAGTGGCGTCAGTTTCCTCCTTCGTTGTGCTTACATTAAAATGTGAACATGTCTATGGCAAAGAGAAAAGAATAAAATCAACATGGAACAAGTACTGGGGTCTCAAGGATATTTTTAAAGGTAATCTACCCCAAGCCATTAGAAATAAAGTCATGAACTCGAGCCTCTGGCCATGTTTGACATATGGTTGCCAAACGCCAAACGTGGAAATTCACTGCTGAAACAAGAAAAAAGATAAGCGTCTGTCAGAGAGGACTCGAACGAAGCATGCTAAAGATAAGGAAGCTGGACAAAATACGACACACTAAAATAAGTAATATAACTTAAGCAACAAACGTTCTGAGTTACGCTCAGAAATTGAAATGGAAGTGGGCGGGACATGTTGCATGACTAACTGATCACAGATGGACCAAAAAAGTTATATTCTGGAACGGTCCCCTAGGCAAAAGAACACCGTTGCCTTAAGTATGTCTTATCGGGCCTTTTTGGCTTTTAGGCACTCTAAGCTCCGGTCACTGTGGCGGGTAGCCATCATACAACGCAAGATAATTGACAGATGCCTGAATCTCGCTTACGACATTTTCAAGATAAAGCGCATATATACAAGTTCCGAACAACAACATTCGGACCGGCGGTCTACCGAGCAAATATCATCCGCTCGGTGGAAGATCTTTCCTTTCGTCGTAAACTCCCCAAAGTCACTGTTGACGTTGACTGAGTCACTCAGACGTGTAATCTAGTCCATTGACACAGTTCAGACAGAGTTTCTCGTCGGATCTTCTCAGTGGGTCGCGATTCCGATCCGGTGGTAGATTTAGTGAAGCACTGCTCTTGCTAGGGCTAGTGTTAGCAAGCCTAGGTTGAGCCCCGTGAGCTGACGCACCGAATCGTGTGCAACTGAAATAGTCCCTTACGCTACCAGCGAATAGGTAGTGAGCACAAACAAACGTGTGGCACTCGGGAACTGCCGCGGTAAAGCTATTGCATAGCATTTTTTATCAACTTATGCAATTATAATTAGACATTGATAATTTAATATTAAAACAATAATAAAACAAGACCGCACTATATTAAACATTAATAAAAGCAAAACCTTAACTGTCCCCTTCACACTCATAAGCTAGACCGCGCGAGAGAGAGATGGGCAGACTTTTCATGATGCGCATGCAGTGTGACGTCACGCCACGTGCTTATTCACAAATACTACACAAGCGCAACGTGTTAATGTGTTGAACGCGAACTACATGGTAGGCGGAGTGAGTGGTGTTAGGTTTTTTTCGTTACGGAATTTCATGATTCGGTCGCCGCGCTCAAGGCCGTGATAAAAGCTATGCAATAGCTTAGAAAAAACGTTGCTAATCTGTGACGGTAAGTTATCGGAAGTACCGCTTGTTCGATAACGTATTTTTCTATTTAATTAAACTTTCAAATTGAAATCGTAATTCGAATCTTTGTAGCGCCACCGAAACGAACCCCACACTACATCCCGCTGTGCGAGACTCGATCACAGAGCGGGACTGAAATCTGTTTATTCAACGCAGCGTTGTGTGGTCAGCCCTTTATATTTTTAAAGATGTAAGGTTAATAGATGTTAGAGAAGAAAGGAAATGTTTATATTATCTGTAATTTTTTTTAAAAGATTTTTTTTTTATTGCCCTTGTAGGCAGACGAGCATACCTGATGGTGAGTGGTTACCGTCGCCCATGGACTTCAGCAATGCCAGGGGCAGAGCCAATTTGCTGCCTACAGACCTACGGGATATATCATATTTGAAAATAAAAAGAACAAAATGTATGAACTCAGCTTGAAATTATAGAAAAACAATGCTAAGTTAGCTAATATAAGCTCTTTGATGTTGAATGTGCAAAACATATCTAAATAGACGACATACTCATAAATGTCCTGTCAGTTTATACTAAAATAAAATGTTTTCATTCAATGATATTTTAATATTGTGCTTAGAATTTTAGAATTCTATAATTAAAATTCGGAACTTCGAATTATTTGATGTTGTAGTTTGAATAATCTATGGTGTAAGACTTTTTGGCGGGAATTCTAGTTACGGAGTTGTGTGATTTTTTTAAATTAGTTAATTCATTGTTTGTTCAATTTTAACATTAATAAAAGGGGCTTATTAACCCTCGATCACTTATAATAATAGTGCACAAATGTGTAAAAGCGAAACAAAACCGATGGCGTCACTTTTCGAGTTTTTCGAGCTCTCAATATTTATTTACTATTTTAACTAGCGATATTTTCATTTCATTCGTCCAAATTCGTTGTCTAATCTTGCCCCGTTTAATTCGGTTTTATTGCATTAATAATAAATTTCATTATACTTTTAATACAGCAGACATATTGGTCTTTGCTATTAAATACTTGGCTGTATGGGCTGGTTATCTTGGAATCATACAAAAAATATATAGCCTGAAAATATAAACACAATCAAGTCATCTATGTATGAATTGGTACAGATCGAAAACATGTGAACGCACTTCGAATCACCTATTTCAAATAATTATGCCTTTTAAGTGACTTTGAAATCGTCATTACCCTACCGGGTGGTAGGGTAATGACGATAGCGGGTGCTTAATACATTTATACACCGATAATTCGCTTAATACATCTTTGTAATTAAAGGTGCGTTTTATGGGATCAGCATCAAGGGCTGGATGTTTTTAATTGAACTTCAATTAAGTTTACTCCATTCAAACGGCTGAAGAAGATTTTTTGTTGTGATATTTTTTTCCAAATTTTAAACTATTTAAATGGTTCTACTGTAGAGTTGCAAAAATGTCGTTTAAACCAAATTACCTTTCACCCCTCGATTTTTATTGTGATTAGGCTAATTATAATATTGGCTGGTTTGATTTTTTATGAGATCATGCTATTATTTCGCATCTCGCCGTGGAAGTCGTTCGTGACTTGTGTTGACTTTTTTTTTGGGATTGAAGGACCACTGGTGGCTCGGAGGCTTTTTCAGTTTCACCAGTAAAGGTGGGCGAGCAAAGGTTCAGCCAGGAGGGGTGGGATTTGCTAACAGCTGCTCGAGCGCCACCGAAGGAGACCTAACAACTCAAGAGCAGCGGCTTCGCGAATGAATCTACTACCGGATCGGAATCGCGACCCGTTGAGAAGATCCAGCGAGAAACTCAGCGAGCTGATGCATGGGTTAGGAAAAGGTCAGGTTCCACCGAGATGCGACTACACTATGCCGGCAATTGTATTTCATAGCCCGGTACCAAATTTTTCATATAAAATACAGTTTGTGCTTATCCTTTAGTCAGCTATGGTTTTGAAATCACCGAATTAACTGGTTTTTTTATTGCTTTGATGGGTGCACGATCTTATAGCCCACCTGGTGTTAAGTGGTTACTGGAGCCCATAGACTACGACGTAAATGCGCCACCCACGAAACTCATAGATATCATAACATGAATACCACCGCTCATCTTATCAAAGAAAACGCGTGACTGCTCTGCTACAAAGATATCCGGGATGACTCTATCTACCCGGGTGGGCTCAATAACGCCCAATTACGAGTAAATGTTGGGCTACCTAGTCGATAAATCGGTTTTACCGGCTAGCGATAACTACATAATAAGGTCCGAAAGTGTGAACAGTCCTGATGTACCAAATGACAGCATACTGGTTTGGCCACTCGTCTTGGAAGCGACAGAAAACGTGACGGAATTTAGGCTTCGTCCGTCAGATTGTATTGATTTCTACAGGGTGTTCTTTTTCATAAAAAAAAAGTATCTATATCTATATCTCTATTGATGTGTTAGAGCTAAATATGCGCATCAATAAAATTGTTAATTGTGCAATATTTAACGATACTCATAAAAACGGTCTTTCGTGGTAATTTCAGAGATTTTCCTTTGTATCACAATTGTTAAATTTCAGATATGCATCGAGTACGGCGTCTTGTAGAATTAATACAATTAAAGAAATCGTCGTTGTCAAACCAAAATCTGCTGTGTGCACTTTTTGAGATTTTTACTTTTTGACCTTTTCGTATAGGTAGTTCACAGCCCTATGTACCGTATAAAAAAAAACTGTTATGTGTCTATAGCAGTGATTCTCAACCTTTTTTTTGTTGCGGCACATATTTAACGATTTCAAAATTTGGCGGCACACAAAAAAAAAAGAAAAATTATTTACTTACTACAAAACACTGCATAAATAGTTTATCAAAAAATTTTAAAATACGAAATAAACTAAAATATAGTATAATTTTTTTTTGTTGTTTTAAATATATATTCATGTTTAAAATATTTTTCTTTTCAAATGATATAATTTAATAATATTAACATTATTATATATTGGCAAAATTGGGCGGCACACTTTTGAAATCTGGCGGCACACAAAAGTGCCGCGGAACAGTGGTTGAGAATCACTGGTCTATAGCTTTAATATTTATCTATACTTTTCATTTGATATATATAGAACTTAAAAATTCACCTTCATATAAAATTTTATACGAAAATGTTTTTACTCGTTAGTCAAAATATAAGTAGTTTTTGCACATAGCAGATTTTAGTTTGACAACGAAGAAATATTGCTTGCGAAAATGCCCGAGCACTCACGAAAAGTATTCATATAGTTAAAGTTTTCAGTAGGCAGCGGCTTGGCTCTGCCCCTGGCATTGCTGAAGTCCATGGGCGACGGTAACCACTCACCATCAGGTGGGCGGTATGCTCGTCTGCCTACAAAGGCAATAAAAAAAGTTACTTAATTTTTTTATTTTTTTTTTATTTTTCAACAACACCCTGTATTTAAACAGATCTAGTTTCATCAGAGCACCGTGTCCAAACACAAATCGTGCGCATCATCGGCAGCCATCTCTAAATGGTAGATCTTTAGCTGCGATTAGCGTTTTTAATATAAAACTAAAAAGGGTTTTATTGTAAACTCTGAAGGAAATCGTTCTGTCGTTACGTAATGTTTAGCAGCATCATTGATCTTTTAATGCAATATGGAATTTTGTAAATGTAACGTTGAGGTGTGAATTGTTGAACGATTTCCGTAATTAAATAAAGTTAAATTCTTCTATATTCAATTTGAAATTGATCGTACATGTTGTATGTAGAATGTAACAAAAACCCAAAATAAAATAAAACTTAGGCATAAACTTGTCTATGTTCGTTCGAAAAGAAAAAAAAGTACAAGTCGTAAATTATCTGTATATTAATACGTGAAGGAAAAACTTTGTACCCCTTTTTACGAAAATTGCGCGGACGGAGGAGTATGAAATTTCACACACTTATAGAGAATATAGCGAAGAAGTGCCGAATGGTAATATTTTTTTTAATTATGCATTAATAATACATTAAATCAATAAAAAAAACGTTACACATACTACTATGTATTTGACGCACACACGCATGCATACTATTTATTTATTGTCAAACTTTTGTTCTTGACGTCTGTGGTCAAATTGAGAATATTAATTATTGTTTGTCTTTATTAATATTTTTTCTTTAGTTTTCAATATTTTTTGTTGTCTTGGCGAAATTTGTGATTATAGAAGTACAATAGTCTTTGATAATAGAATCATAATAGTGTACAAATTAATAATTTCAATTAATTATAGTCGAATTTCGACTACCGGGCGACCACTAGTGTAGATAGTTTTTTTTAATTCCACAAATATGAAAAAATGATCTAAAGTCTAAATTTGTATGAAAGCTGTTCCCTGATAGAAAAGTTCCGTGCGAAGGTCCGGCGCGGCCTCTACGCAAACAAGCTAATGGCGTAAATCGCTCGTGGCCACACACCGAAACCCATTAAGTTCAAAACTCAATAAACATCATTGTTCCAACGCTTAACTAGGAAAATAAACCGGCGCGGCCGCCCGGGGCCGCTTTAGCCCGATCTCCAGCTCGCCGCAGCCTCTAATATTCATAAGTCAATTTCCTGGACCATTAATACGTAACGAAGTAGCGCAAATGGTCTTATCGCTTGTGCGCGATTACTTGCTCGCCGCTCTCTTACATAATTCAACGTATTAAACGAAATTGTTTAAACCTTATTGCTCGATTACGTTTCTCCACCCCGGGCACGCCTCGTTTCCCGCCGCCAATCGGCTGACGTGCTCCGGTCGGGCCCCGCTTCGTTCCCGTCCCCTCCTTCTAGGTTCCCGCCCGTTTCTGTTCCCGGTTTCAGTCGGTGTCGCGTTGTGATATTCGAATGTTGGCCGGGAACAAACGCGTCCGCACCGCGCCTCCCCAACTACGGATTACAGTGCGAACTCTCGAGGGCTCATCGTGTCGCGCGTCGTTACCGTTTCGCTAATTGACCGCTAACTTCATGTGTGTTGTGAATGTGTTTGATGTCAGCGGATAGACAGTCGCGCTGTGTTCGGGTCAGTGAAAAAATTGTGATGAACTCTGAAACCGAACTGTTAAAATAGACGTTGGTATGACGATGCTCGCGATGGCTCGGGGATCAGAGGATCGTAGGGTTGAAGGGCAAGCGGAGAGCGAGCCTGAAGCTGAGGCGAACGGAGAAGTGGACGTCGTGGGGGTGGAAGAGGCCGCGCCTGTCGACTTGACACGACGCTTGGGCCTCACCAGACCTCCGGAGAGACCAACGATAGCGTTTTCCGTCGAGAACATTCTAGACCCCAACAAGTTCACGGGAAGGACGGAGGGTACATTAAGATATGACGACCAATACTGGAGACAGCAGTACGACAGGGAGGACAGTGATTCAGGTAGGATAGAAATTTATTTTTAAAGTCAGTTAATGCTCGTTACGTCGAATATGAAAATAAACAATTGTACGGTATTAAATTGAAAAGTTTTTTGGTCTTTTCCATTTATTATCAATAGCTTCAAACATTATTTGTTAATTTAGTGAGATATTTTGTGAACTTATGTGGAAATAAGAATATATGGATACCAGATAGAGCCAACCTTTTTAATAAAGCTTTTCATTGTGTTTATTTTTGTATTTTAATGTTTCTTTTTGACCAATTTTGTGAATTATAATTAATATTAATTAATAGTAATTTGTACGTTCGCTTGCTTTTCTTTAATATAATATAGAGATGAGCATTTTTTAATAGTTTACCACAGCCATTCGTTATTTGACTTTTAACCTGTTTTTTTATTAAATAAAATTGTCATAGACACCGGTTCAAACAGTTTGGTCCATTTCCTCACACAGTGGTATAATTTCACAAGTTGTATAAACTTGCCATCGTTAATCAAAAACGATACTTCAATTGTATAGCATATATGTGTAATCTGTCATATCCACGACATTAATTACAAAATTTAAAAATAATTTACTAATAATTAAAACTTTTTTACTGGTGATAGGACCTCTTGTGAGTCCGCGCGGGTGGGTACCACCACCGTACCTATTTCTGCCGTGAAGCATTAATGCGTTTCGGTATGAAGGGTGGGGCAGCCGTTGTAACTATACTTGAGACCTTAGAACTTATATCTCAAGGTGGGTGGCGCATTTACGTCGTAAATGTCTATGGGCTCCAGTAACCACTTAACACCAGGTGGGCTGTGAGCTCATCCACTCATCTAGCGATAAAAAAAAAACTAAATTTACGTTTTAATCTCGCGTATAGGACAGTTTTCGTGGTCACTGAAGACGATTATTCGAGAAGTCGGAATTAAATTGTAAAGCAGTTGCAGTTACGTCTAGGATTCACGGTAACCAAAGAGAAAGTTATATTGCGTAATGTAACAATATCTTAATATGTATAAACAATGCCTTAATTCTTTGAACGAAAAAATAATTTCCAATTTAAAATACAAATAAATAAGAAACGATTTTAATGACTACTGAAAAAAAACTATGATTTTATCCTTATATTTTGTATAGTTAGATATTTTTTTTGGTAAAACGCAATTTATCTTGGGTTTTATGTTCACAGTTAAATATCGACGCGACGCTTGAAAGGCAAACGTGACTAAGCGACAATGTGTGAACCTTACAGTAGACTAATTTAAAGTTGAAATACCTGAAAAGAGAATTTATTTTAACGAATCTAGCTGTACTAGAATCTAGCTAGTAGCTGTAGGATTGAAATAATTTTAATAGACCTAGAAATATATTTTTTTTGCGCATCGAATATGGTTATTGCCTATCATTTATGTACTAAGAAGTTATTGTCGCTTAGTCACGTTTGCCTTTCAAGCGTCGATATGTTCACAGTACTGTATGTTTTTCTCTAGGTATAGGTATGGCAAGAATCATATAGTGTAATCCATGGGTCTCAATAGCCCGTATAAATCATGAGTCTGCCAGCTAGCCGCAGCAGTCGAACCATAGCTTAAGATTCTGTTCAAACTTTTAGGAAATTTAGAAATACTAAAATAACGATCCATGAAAACAGTCAATTTACTTGAATTTTAACGGTCAAATTGTGCAAAAACTCTGATTAATTCGCCGACATAAAAAGGTGACGGGTATTTTAAACACTATTTTAAAATAGTTGACAATTTATATTGTAAGTTTTTGTACGAGACTATTATGAAGCGTAATGGTGGTGTTTCTGTATATTTAAGGACACAAATAACTTATTTACGACTACGATATTTTTAAATTACTTTTTAAGGAACACTTACTGGTGGCCCGGAGGCCTTTCCAGTTTCACCAGGACAGGTGGGCGAGCAAAGGCTCAGTCAGAAGAGGTGGGATTTGCTAACAGCTGCCCGAGCGCCTCCAAAGGAGACCTAACAACTCAAGAGCAACTGCTTCGCGAATGAATCTGCTACCGGATCGGAATGGCGACCCGCTGAGAAAATCCGGCGAGAAACTCAGCGGGCTGATGCATGGGTGATAAAACGAATTACAATTCTACTTATTTCTGCTGCGATGCAGTGATGCGTTCCTGTTTAAAGGGTAGGGCAGCCGTTATACAATTGACTATGACCTCATGTCTCAAGGTGGGTGAAGGCACTTACTTTGTCTATGGGCTCCGGTACCCACTTTACACTAGACGGAACGTGAGTCTATTCACGAATCTACGAAAGAAAACAAAAATAATTAAGATGTCTATAAATATATCATTCTACCGTCTCTTAGTTTGTTTGTAATTTTGTTTGTTTCAGCTTCACATGGAATGTATCAGATTGATTTTGATCGGATATAAACTTACTAAGAGACGGCTCCGGAAACGATAACCTCACACCCTGTATCTTTATATTTGTACATGATATTTTTATACAGGGTGTGAAGTTATCTTCATTCACTTTTCACTAGTATTTGTTGTTAAGTTTTCCTAATACATATAATAAATAAATATTTACTAACAATCACGCCACGTTAACTGGTCCCGTGATAAGTTCGTAAAGAACTTGTGTTACAGGTACCAGATAACGGAAATAAATGTAATATTTTTATTATACACATACATATATTTAATAGACGTCCATAACCCTGGAAAAGACATTTATATTTATCATACAAATATCTTCCCTTGGCGGGATTCGAACCCGCGACCCCCTTGTGTAGTGACCATGTCACTTACCACTACACCGGACGGCCGTTAATGTTTCTAATTTTGTTGCGGTACCTAAAAGGATTATTTTTGTTTAGTACCATCATCGTAAATTGAACTAATGGGTCTATATATTTTATTTTCGTACAAGCACAAAGAAGCGCGTCTAATATTTACTAGTAGGTAATATCGAACAAAGAAATATGTCAAGTGTGAACGATTTGTTTTTGAACGAGAAAAATCACTTGTTATTGACTTCACTTTTCTGGTTTCGAACGCTCCAGTTTGTTTTTGTTTTTATTTGTACATAATCAGCCTAAAGTTAAAGCGAGCGTGACTTTTTTTTCGTAACTCAATTTTTTTTTTGTTGTTGATCCATTATCTGCAACTGTAAAAAGTTTTAGTTTGAAAAAATTATAATCGTCAATATACAATGACTAAGAATAAGGTGAGATTTTTATAGATTACTATATAGCCGTACTTGCCCGCTTCGCTGGTCATTGAAAATTAACATTATTATTTATTGTCATATTATAAGGGAGTCCAACACTCATATAAATATCCATTAAGTACATGTATTTTTTCCATGGATACCAAGTTTCAAGTCAATCGGACGCACGGTTCAGTAGTTATAACGGAACATCTGTAAAAACCACTGTAGATTTATATATTATTTTTTATTGCTTAGATCGTTGGACGAGCTCAAAGCCCACCTGGTGTTAAGTGGTTACTGGAGCCCATAGACATTCACAACGTAAATGTGCCACTCATCTTGAGTTATAAGTTCTAAGGTCTCAAGTATAGTTACAACGGCTGCCCCAGCCTTCAAACCGAAACGCATTACTGCTTCACGGCAGAAATAGGCAGGGTGGTGGTACCCACCCGCGCGGACTCACAAGAGATCCTACCACCAGTAATTATGCAAATTATAATTTTGCGGGTTTCATTTTTATTACACGATGTTATTCCTTCACCGTGGAAGTCAATCGTGAACATTTGTTGAGTACGTATTTCATTAGAAAAATTGGTACCCGCCTGCGGGATTCGAACACCGTTGCATCGCTTCAACACGAATGCACCGGACGTCTTATCCGTTAGGCCACGACGACGACGAATATTATTGATGATCCATATTTAAATTTTAAAAACCTATATCATGATTTGATAAATTCTTATCTCGATTAGTATCTGGGTAAAGGCTTAACAAGTGAACTTGCTACTCAGGCCTGTCTGTTTGGATAATGGTTACGGAAGATTATGAAAATCGAAGAAAAAAATGTATCACCTTGAGATATAGGGTGTTGTTTTAGTATATCAACTAGTATAGGATTTTAGCATCCATTGCATTAAATAGCATTACCGTACCATTAAAAATCGAAATATGATATTGTAATATCTAACACTCTGAGTATTTGTTCTTGAAATATAATTTTACTATTCTTTCACTACGATGTCATTAATCTTTTCAGTGCTGAGTTTGTTTTCACATATTTTGCAGTAATTGGTAAAGGATTTTTGAAATGAAGTAACAAATAAAAAAAAAATAAAAAAAAAATTTCAAAAATCAATTCTAAGCATAATAATTTGAAATGGTTATTTATAAATGCTATTAACTTAATAAAAGCCGTTATATATGAGCTCGCTAAGACACGTCCATACAGGTCTATAATACCTATGATTAATAATCAAACTGCGTGCAATAGTCGGTATTTTGACGCTCCGCACTTTATACGCATCAATAGAGAGTCGATCTATCGACGGTGCGCGCTCAAATGGTTAGCTATAGGTAGGAATGCTGTATAACAGAGCTATTGTTTATGTTAAATTACTTTTGACATATAATGATATTATAAACGTCGGGCTAAGGCATGAAAATAGTTTTAATAATCTCTATTATAACTCCGAATTATCTTATCATATAACTTTAAACAAGCAATTCTTGTATATATATAATCTGAATCCCGGAAACGGCTCCAACGATTTTCATAAAATTTAGTAAGTATACAGGGGATTTCGGGGGCGATAAATCGATCTAGCTACGATTAATTTTCAGAAAATGTTGTTTTATTCGTGTTTTCCATAATCAACTCTTCCTGACATCTATTGGCGAATAATAATACTATTTTTCTTAATTGAAGGCAACAAGATGGCGTTATCAAAAAAAATCATCTAGTTATAATAAAGAAACTATTAAAAGTTTTAGTCATTAGTCAAGTTTAGGTTGACGCTGAATCTGGGCACAGGTTATTTCCACTTAATTCTTACACACTAAGTATACATCTCTGCCTGTGCGTTTCATTAACTTTCTTTTTCTTGTGTGTTCGCTTGTTTCAAGTACACAGCTACTAAATGTATTAGCTTTTCAAACGGGATCACTCGTTACGAACTTAATATAAAACAAGATATGGCTTTCATAAAATAATAGCCCATTGAGTTTCTCACCGGATCTTCTCAGTGGGTCGCCTTTCCGATCGGGTGGTAGATTCTGCGAAGCACTGCTCTTGCTAGGGCCAGTATTAGCAACGCCTCCTGGTTTGAGCCCCGAGAGCTCAACTACACGTTAGGGTTACGCTGACATAGCTTCTCAAGGCTATCAGCATAGGGAGGAACAATTCGTCTTGTGTCCCTTTTTATAGTTCATAACATTTGTCAAATGATATACCCACAGTAAAAAAATCAGGTAAATCAAACGGTGTATACATATACATAGGTGTTTAAAAGTAGCTAATCACATATTAACATTACTTGTAACAAATTGAAAGAACAACTTATGACCGTATTTTTTTTAATTCACTCATTCGAACCAGTCATCGAATAATAACAATAGAATTTAACTTATTGACATCCTTCAAAATTGATACCAATCCGCTAAAAAATAAAGTCAAAAATACACTGGAGGAATTTTGTGATCGACAATGTCACGTACACGAACTGAATGGACAAAAAGCAAACCTGACAATGCCCGATGAACGGTATTCAGTAATAAAATATGCATAAAAACTTAATAAACTTGTTATCTATTGTAGCGGACGTCTGAGATAGAAATGAGTTTGGTTAAAAAATGTATACTGGATATTTTAATGCATTTTCAGTTCCGTTAAGTTAGAAAATGTCTCGACAATAGTATTACCTTATGCACTTATGTAGTTCCGACAACGTATCAGCGAAATTTGATAATGATCGGCGAAATAATTGTATGTAAAAGTATGATGTAAAAGCTTAACAAACGTGAATTATTGGAGAATTAACATAGCTTATTATGAGACCTCTTGTGAGTCCGCATCGGTAGGTACCACCCCGCCTATTTCTGGCGTGAAGAAGTAATAAGTTTCGGTTTGAAGGGTGGGGTAGCCATTGTAAAAAAAAAATTAAAAAAAAAAAGAGTTCGATATTAATCTATTCACAATTGTCTAGTTTCCGAAATATGCACATATCTATTACGGTAGAAAAAAATGTCGTTTGTTTGTATACGTAGGTACGTACGAGCGAGGAAACAGTAAAACTGTCAACAATGGCAGCTGACGCCACGCCGCACGGCCGGTCGGTCTAGATTTATACGCAAATTGATTTATACGAATACTATCATTTACTTAATAAACGTTCATTCGGTTGAATAAACATTAAATACTACTGTGGCGTTTGTGAACGCACATTTTTATGATGCGTAAGCCGGAACGCACGAGATGTGAAAAAAAGAATATAGTCTGTGGCACGGGACCTTTTTACCGCCGAAAATTTCGAAACGAAAAAATAATTTATAATGTGTTTAATAATTAATATAATACAATAACTTAGAATTGTTTATGCCGCTACAACAATAAAATTTCTATTGTTCCAACTGTGCTGTTAATTACATAAAACACGACTTTACGGCGAAATAAAGAAGGGACTCTAAGAACTCCATCACTACTTTAAAGGTAATTTTGGTTAGGGTTTATGTTACGAATTCATAATAACACATTAGTATTATGCGTTTAATTTACAATGAAAATTTTTTTTTCAGTATATGACCAAAGATTTGCTATGCCATTATTCCCAAGTCGGGTTTATGAAAAAAAATGTGACTGTTAACTTTATATTGATTTTACACTGGTAACATTGATGCCTTGAATACAAAATTTAACATGTAGGCGGCGCCTTTGGTCTGCCCTTGGCATTGCTGACGTCCATGGACGACGGTAACCATTCACCATCAGGTGTATACTCTTCTGCCTACAAAGGCAATAAAAAAAACTAAAATTTGTCAAAAAACTCAGTTGTTTCCATGAGTAAAGTTGCACGTCGAACTTTCTCGACGAGAACGGCGTCTTGTTTGTAAGTAACCGTTTTTCAATAATTTAAATGCTTTATCTTCCATCTATTTACCCAAAATGCTTAAAAGAGAACATTAATAAATCTTAAACGTGTCCATTTTATTATGATGTCCGACAGTTCGGCCATTACGATCGTATCCCTCTATTGCGCATAGTTCGCTGAATTCTCGTGTATTATCGACTGGAAAATTGAGATAAAACACTTTATTTTAAGGTGATAAAAGTAATAAAAATAAACATTTGATATATCGAGTTGAATCTTTCGTCTGTTTAAATAATTTTCTACGATAAAGTATGTTTTTTTTTGTAGTTGGTAGAATAGCTTCCTTGCCTTACGTACCTTTGGCCCGGTTCTCAGATAAAATTATAGATAAAAATATCTATCTCTATTATTATTATTTTTTGCATAGATGGATGGCCGAGCTCACAGCCCACCTGGTGTTAAGTGGTTACCGGAACCCATAGACATCTACAACATAAATGCTACCAACTACCTATCTACAACTCATATCGAGTTAGGACTAGTTCTGTCTTGGATCTATAATTCCTGAAAATCTAACAGCGAGGACTCCGCTTGCACCAATCCTCTGAGAATTTCTGGGTGGCTCCGTTTAAAAAAAATACTTGAAATGCTTCACTACACATAGGTATCCTTTATGCTTTATAAATAAATAGTCACGCAAAAATACATTATACAAATAAACAAATAAATGACAATTTCATAACCGACTTTTAGATCATCCAAAAAACCGTATAATCGTTTGCAAGAAACCCTACAAACGTTTTAAAAAAAAAACTTTCCCCGATACGAACCCGCAAAACTCCGAAAAATGAGAGAACGTAAATTCTCAGTTTGAACGGCGAACTGCTATTGGACATCGTTCGACAGAGACGAGCATATGAACGTGCACGAGTTAGATAGAGACGGTCTCACCCTCGGCCCGAGTCCCTTTGCGCACCAATCCGTGAAATTAGACTCGTCTAAACGAATCTAACGATTATTTTATTATCCCTTTTACGCTAAGATTTGTTCCTTGCTCACTCAAATAAAAATAAAAGGTGAATAAGGCGTTGCGAGGGTCAAGCTTAGGATATAAATTTCCTTGGCGTTTAGGGTTAAAATTGGCTTATTTTTCGGTCCTTTAAGTCCGACGCGTTGGACGCGATCTCCGAATGTTTTGGTTTGAATTTTTGGCCGTATAGTATAAGTGATTTTACGTTTGCCTACGTTTCAGAATGTTTGTCAAATCGATACTTTTTTAGATAACTTGAATGCCAACCTTAAGCTATATCCATAGCGCATGACTGCATCGTAATATTCTGGTTTTCGCAAACCGCTACACAATAAAATACATTGATATATTATTATGATCTTTATAATATTTCTTAACCTCCTTAGAGTACCGTTGCATTGAGTTGGGCGTATGATAAAGAGTTCTATATTTATTATAAATTAATTAAATTTTTCTATTTTCACGAAATACTATACATGACGATAGTGTATGCTTAAAATTACTCTATTCTATAATATATAATATTTCTAAATCACCTCAATAGATAGGCTTTAAGTACCTATCGCAACACGAATGCTGTATGTACCCATTAATCAATATTTATTTTAAAAAAATGTTTTCAGAAAAACAAATATTAGACACTGTAAAAACTACTCTATACTATTTTCGAAATTTCTTGGTCACTACGCAATCAATCGATACATATAATCGATATTCATGAAAAAAGTTAAATTAGTTCAAAAAAAAGTTGGTATATTAAGTTAGCGATACAATGTCGAAATACGCACAATTTAATTCCTAAACGAATACAATTCCCGACTCTTACAGCAACAGTTTGAAAGTATTTATAACATAAATCCTTTCGGTTTCCGGTACCGGAGCGGTTGTTAACGACGGGCTTAATGTTGGCAACACCGCTTCGACTTTTTAATTACAACCGAGAAATTACGTGAAAACGCCTCCAACTTTCGTTCCGTCGAATACAAATTGCTTGGAAATTTTCCCGCCAAATAAAATGTTACTGGTAACATTTTCTTGTTTAATAATTATTTATTGTTCGTTTATCGAAAAGTATCATAAATTTTGGAATTCGACTGTCGATAAAAGCTACGTAGCAATTAAAATCATTATTTACGCATAAAAAAATAAAAGAACTGTATGACTTTAGTACATTGATAATTTTTTGATGAATAATCGAAGACAGAGAAGTTGTTAAAAAAAAGTTTATACACAGCTAATTACAACTGCTTGGAGTGAAATAATATAGAAAAGGGTCGTAATGTCTCTAATATTTAAATTCAAAACTTTAGAGATATTCATCTTATTTAGAATCACTACTATTTAAAATAATCTACCACGCTTTTCATGAAATGTGAAAAATCACTGTATAAGAATCGAAGAGCGTCTATAATGTAAGATGGCCGCGAAAGTTGAAAAATTTACATAAATACTCAGTACATTCTAGAATAATAATATTATTCTTCTTTACTCTTCTTCTTGTATTTTCAACTTACATTTATGAGGCTTTTTATTTAGGTACGTAGGTAAGGTTTATATGTAGGTATTGTTAATAAATATTTTGAAAAAAAAAGCAAACAGATCGTAATTTCTTTATGAAATAAGTACATATTTATATATATTATGTATGTTATATATACACATATGTTTAAGTAATATCACCTTCACACTACACCTACCAAGCTTCATCTCTGCACTCCCCTAATGTAGACTGTTAGAGAATGCCTATGGCATTAAGTCCGCCTTTATACTTTCTAGTATAAGAAGTTATAAATAAATAAATAAATATTTACATTATATAATACATATCAACAAACATTTCGTATCTCAATTCAACTCAAGCGGACCGCTAAATTTAATGCCTACTTCGTGAATCTTACTTTGAATCTTCTGTAATAATAAATTAGTTGTAAAACCCTCACGATACATACGTACATAGCTGAGAACAAGTCCTGCTACATTAACGGGATCACCCGTACAATTCTCCTTCCAAATTACACATCTCAATTTTCTTCATTTAACAAATTGATGGGCCCGTCCGTTACTTTCGAGCAATTTACCACCTTATCGACAAACGGATCGGGCCTAAAATCCCTTAAAGCCATTCAGAAAACGCTTACGCCCAAAAGATAAGGTTGAATTTTGAGATACGTTTCGCGTTACGGAATTTTAGGTCTTAATACTAAAGCGATAAAGGCTGTGATTGCTTGTTTATTGCTGGTCGGGGTGTTCGGAGAGTTGGAGGGTGGTTGCGGTCTAAGTTTGTAATTAATAAAGCCCTCTCGATTACAAGTGCCTTTCCGCAGCGGGCGTCCGGGGTGAATGTAGATAAGCCTTTCCCGGATTCTGAGAGCCAGCGTTGCAGATTTCATAGTTAAGCTTCTAATATGTTGTTTGAGCAATTGTAACATTATAAAAGAATTCATATTTTAACGATTGTGTTATTACTTAAAGGAGTTGTTTATTATACAGACTAAGTTTTTTTTTATTGCTTAGATGGGTGAACGATCTCACAGCCCACCTGGTGTTAAGTGGTTAATGGAGCCCATAGACATCTACAACGTAAATGCGTCACCCACCTTGAGATATAAGTTCTAAGGTCTCAAGTATAGTTACAACGGCTGCCCCAGCCTTCAAACCGAAACGCATTACTGCTTCACGACAGAAATAGGCAGGGTGGTGGTACTTACCCGCGCGGACTCACAAGAGGTCCTACCACCGAAAGTAATTAGGACTTAGAAAGGCTAAAGTATATTAGGTCAGGCGGGCATCATCACTTTTTTCCGTACCTATGCTGATAACCTTGAGAGGCTATTTCAGTTTCTCCTTGAAGTGTAGATGAGCTCACGGGGCTCTAACCGGGAGTGTTGCTAACACTGGCCCTAACAAGAGCAGTGCTTCGTGGAATCTACCACCGGATCGGAAACGCGACCTACTAAGAAGATCCGGCGAGAAGCTCACTGGGATGTGTCTATGGATTAATTGGATGTTGGATGGAATTAATGGATGGAGGACGGTGATCGGATCATCAACTGCAAATCGATGAGTTTGAGGTTTCATTCCTCTTGGAAAGAATCGTCAAGGGAAGTTTATTCTAACTAGAATCGATTCTCCCATTTTAGCTCTCGGCCAACCAGGTGTTAAGTAGTCACCAGAGCCTATAGAAATGTGGATGCCGCCATCCATCTTGAGTCTTTAGGTCTATATCTCAATTGTGTAATAATTAAGGAAATTATAATTATTGCAAGCTTGTTACACAGTGTTACCTATTTATCGCCCTCCTTTATCTACTATCTTATACCTTTAAACGAGCAATCCTTGTATATTAATATATAATATATAATCTGGATCTCGGAAACGGCTCCAACGATTTTCATAAAATTTAGTATATAGGGGATTTCGAGGGCGACAAATCGATCTAGCTACGATTTATTTTCAGAAAATGTTGTTTTATTCGTGTTTTCAATAATCAACTCTTCCCGACATCTATTGGCGAATAATAATACTATTTTTCTTAATTGAAGGCAACTAACCGCATTGAAGACACAACAAGATGGCGTTATCAAAAAAAAAAAAAAACCAGCAAAGCTCGGTCATCATCTAGTTTAACTTATTCGTGTAACTGATTTTAATACGTACAATAATTGAAAGATTGGTACCTGACTGCCAATATAATAAGTTATCATAAATAGTCATCGTGTATTTGTCAAAATAAATTCATTTAAACCACTGAAGTATGAAACCTAATAGGTCTATGATTTAAACGAACGAATCTCCCATTGTTTTTGTTTTAAATCTACAAATGCTTGGAACAGAATAATCTGTTGTTTTTTTTAATTTTTAATTGATTTAAAATTGAAAATCAATTAAAAAAAATAGTTACACAATAAATCCAGAAAAAATCGATATTGATTTACTTTTATCATCCACGATCGAGAAAAATATAAATAAAATAGTTCACTCGAACAGAGTCCGGAAATATACTTCGTTAAAAAGAAGAAAAAAAATGTAACTCAGTACACAAGCACAAAGCTGGGCTTACGGCGTAAGCTCACGCGACATGTTGCAAATCCAAGCGGGCTTCGGCGCAGCGGTCGCTCTATATATAATGCTTGTTCTATACTACAAACATACAGGGTGTATTCAAACAGAAAATGAAAGTAGGTGATAATACTAGTGACCTTTAATATAACAACACCACCTTTTCTTCGGTTTTCGTGAGTGGTGAACACAAATGAAACTACCCACGTTTTCAATTAATACATTGCCATGTAAGTCACCGGTGCCCTACGCGGCGCATTGAAGTAATTATGTCGATTTCTCTCTTCAATTTTCTTACTAAAGCGCCGGAATATCTAGCAGACTCTGGAAAAGACGAATTCGAAGATACCTATTGAGAATGAATCTATTTCTAAGAGACTTGAAAGACTATGGACTCTACGTAGAGACTTTCAGCCAGTGCGTATGAGTCTTTTCGAGGCAAGATTGAACTTTTTACAGTGCGTATAAGACCTCATAGGCCTCACAAAAGTCTGTCATTGAATATACATGCCGGTAGACAGTGGTCTCCCGTACCGAGCGAAAGAATGCGGTTTTATCTCCCGCAACAGGATAATGACGCATGACACTTTTTAAGCGGAGCAAGTCATTTTTTTTCCTACCTATTCTAGTAACTTCGTGGGGTTATTCTAGATTCATCGAGCTAGTAGGTGAGCTCACGGGGCTCAAATCGGGAGTGTTGCTAGCATTGGCCCCAGCAAGAGCAGTGCTTCGCTGAATCTATCACCGGATCGGAAACGCGACCCACTGAAAAGATCCGGCGAGGAACTCAGTGGGCACAAATCAACGTGTTAAGGTTGAATTTCAATTACTAGACGAACAAGAAAGGATACAAAAAATTTCTTTATGGTTGCTTTGTTACTAAAAATGAACCAAAACAATATCGTCTATTAATGTATTGTATAGTCAAACAAAAAGATTGTTGTAAGGTTTAGTATTATTACTATTAGCATACGACCCATCAAGTATTGTAACCAGACAAGGTCATGGTCGCCATATAGTACCAGGAGCATAGTCAAGCCGCAGCCCACCACTGAGTGCTCTGCTCAAACTTCATTTGATGAAGGACATGTCATAGCAGTCAAAAAACATCGTGAAAGAGGAGTTCATTCCAAAGCCGTATGGTACGTGACAGAAAAGAACTCTGGAAACGCACCATGAACGATCTTTGCCCCGATGGCGGGAAGTACAGTGTTAAGGAGGAGATGGAGGAATCATCTCGAACAATTCCTTTAACTAGTCGTCCCGCAGTGGTCGAAATTCATCTATAATTAATTGAAATTATAAATTTGAACATTATTATGCTTCTATTGTCAAAGACTATACTATAGACTGCGTGAACACTAATGAAACTACCCACGTTTTTAATACTTGGCAGTTGTCATTATAACCTCATTGATCAGCATGTTAGGCTAGTAGATTCAGCGACGCACTGCTCTTGCTAGAGCTAGTGTTAGCAATTTTTTTTTATTGCTTAAATGGGTGGATGAGCTCTCAGCCCACCTGGTGTAAAATGGTTACTGGAGCCCATAGACATCCCCAACGTAAATGCGCCACCCACCTTGAGATATAAGTTCTAAGGTCTCAAGTAAAGTTACAACGGCTGCCCCACCCTTCAAACTGACAAGCATTACTGCTTCACGGCAGAAATAGGCAGGGTGGTGGTACCCACCCGCGCGGACTCACAAGAGGTCCTACCACCAGTAAAAGTTAAAGATCCCGTTTCTTGAAAACCATTTCATGTACCCTTCCATGTTAATCTTAAACTAACTAGGTAGGTACATTAAATCTGTCTTCAATTAAAAATAATCACACGTGATACTAATTAGCAATCGAAGCGTCGTTTTGTAAGTGACTCAATTAGCTTACTATTGATAGTTAAGAAGGTACAGACGGACAAATGAGATACTGAATGCTCGGTTTGTTTGTATGAAGCAATTAAGCCTGCTTTATACTAGTGTTGTAAAACTATGGTATTTATAGCTTATACTGTTATTGTTATTTATATCGACGCTTGAAAGGCAAACGAGACTAAGCGACAATAACTGCTTTGTACATAAATGATAGGCAATAACCATATTCGATGCGCAAAAAATATATATTTCTAGGTCTATTAAAATCATTTCAATCCTACAGCTACTAGCTAGATTCTACTACAGCGAGATTCGTTAAAAGAAATTTTGTTTTCAGGTATTTCAACTTTTTTTTATTTATTGCTTAGTTGGATGGACGAGCTCACAGCCCACCTGGTGTTAAGTGGTTACTGGAGCCCATAGACATCTACAACGTAAATGCGCCACGCACCTCGAGATATAAGTTCTAAGGTCTCAGTATAGTTACAACGGCTACCCCACCCTTCGTATCGAAACGCATTACTGCTTCACGGAGGAAATAGGCGGGGTGGTGGTACCTACCCGTGCGGACTCACAAGAGGTCCTTCTACTGTAAAGTTCACGCATTGTCGCTTAGTCACGTTTGCCTTTCAAGCGTCGATATTATTAATGTTAAATATGATTAATTCACTTACATAATAATATGTACGATAACGTAAAAGTGTGTTCCTTTTGCTTACGCTTTGGACTTAGCTGATTCGATATTTGTTTCTGAACTTTAGGGAATGGATGTCATCCATGTAACACGTAAATCGGTCTATCCAAGTCTCTGAGTCTGAGTTTTAGAATATTTATAATGTTGTAATTATCATGAGCAAGTAACTAAAGGAAAAAAAAAAGTTTGCAAAGAAAGTATTGTAAGCTCTGATTTTTTTTTTGTTTTTTAAAGCTATTAAAGTTTATATGTAGTTACTTAAAAATAATGTAAGTATCTGAACTCAATCTGAATATGAGAACTTATTCTGAACGCGTGGGGTTTAAATTTTTAGTTTATAATATAAAACTTAGAGATATTGTTAAATGATCACATACATTAAAACAGTAGGATCTATTTTGTCGGTACATAGAGTAAAAGTAATAAAATCATTGGTCTTTATAAGCTCGATTATCGGCAGGCCTGTGAGCGTCTTTACCAGATCAGAGCAACGGGTAGGTGAGCGTCCGCGTGATCTTCTCCCATCAACCAGACGGTTTAGCGGTAGGCAGCGGCTTGCTGAAGTCCATAGGCGACGTAACTACGTGGTGGGCCGTATGCTCGCCTACCTACCTACAAGGGCAATAAAAAAGACCAACTACCATTACTCATTAGCTTTAAAAAAATATATAAATATTGTTAGCTATAAACCAACTTTCTGATTAGCTTGTCGTGGAAGACATTCCTTGAAGAACATTTATTTGAAAAGGCGAAATGTACGCGTCTCAATATATCCTTCAACACGACATCTGCTTGTAATTTCATCGCGTTAATTCGTGTAACTTCGAACTGGACTCTCACCTTTATTTATCATTCTATAAATTCACCGGATATTCGATCTTAAACACCTCACATAAAATTTAAAATGGATTGCATGCTGTAATAGTGTTTGCATGTGTGATATTTTCGTATTTTACATTTGTCTTTTTGAGCAGTAAAATTGTAATTTAATATATTTTACGATGTATTGAAAGGCCGATTACGGTTTTTTTTTGAAGCCTTGGAATTTCAAAGAACTAAAGTGACTAGAATAATTTCTATGATTTATATTATCGTATGTACTAAGATCAATGCAGAAATGCTATTCAGTGGCGCAAGAGCAAGTATCACGCGAATAAATTTAAAATAGCACACAGAAATCGATTCATTTATTTCAGTTAAAGCTATGATTAGATTGTTGAAAAAACGGAAATACTAGTAATAAAATGAGGCGAATCAGTTAGTGTGACACAGACCGTGAATTTAGATAACACTTTTACTGTTCGAAAATTTTCAGTAAAGTTAAAGTCTTTCATATTCTTTCATTTCTTATTCTTTTTTGCCTTTCGCGGTTGAGACGATGGGCCCTTGGGGCCCTGAAGCAAAGATTTTTTTAACAGAAATCTCCAAACGCTTGAAGGAGGTTACACGTGATGCTAAGGCTGGCTGGTACTTTGCACAGAGAGTGAGTCTGGCTGTCCAACGAGGCAACGTAGCCAGTATCTTGGGAACTGTGCCTCCTTCAAGCGCATTGGAAGATCTGTTCTACTATGTGAGTTAATTTATGTTAAATTATTTTGATTTGACTTTTTGTTAATAATAAAATAAATGCTTGAATATAAAAAAAAATCTTTCAATATCTGATTCCAGTGACAAACAAACGCGATAAGCGGTCGATAACTAAACAGTTAATTTTCGATTGTTGATTCAAAAAAACTTTAACCTTATCTGTCTATAGTGTAGATTTTTTTTTATTGCTTAGATGGATGGACGAGCTCACAGCCCACCTGGTGTTAAGTGGTTACTGGAGCCCATAGACATCTACAACGTAAATGCGCCACCCACCTCGAGATATAAGTTCTAAAGTCTCAGTATAGTTACAACGGCTGCCCCGCCCTTCAAACCGAAACGCATTACTGCTTTACGGCGGAAATAGGCGAGGTGGTGGTACCTACCCGTGCGGACTCCCAAGAGGTCCTACCACCAGTGATTACGCAAATTATAATTTTGCGGGTTTGATTTTTATTACACGATGTTATTCCTTCACCGTGGAAGTCAATCGTGAACATTTGTTGAATACGTATTTCATTAGAAAAATTTGTACCCGCCTGCGGGATTCGAACACCGTTGCATCGCTACATACGAATGCACCGGACGTCTTATCCTTTAGGCCACAACGACTTCATTTGATGATAGCTTAGCAAATGAAAATTGTTTTCAACTTAAATTCACGAAGTGGAATGCTTACATAGTTTTATTTTCGATTTTCGTTTTCATAATTAAAAACAATTTTACCGTTTAAATCTCGCGTTATTTATTATCATTATATCGTTTCAGTTATTAAAATAATTGTGAACCGTCTTATTGTTGTTTAAATGCTTATCCATGACACCCGTGGTCGTCCGTCGCCATGATTAAGTACTGTGGAGTATTCGAAATGTCGGAACTAGTGTAAATATAAAATAATTGGAGATTAAGCCGTATAAACAAAATAGTTAACAAAAAAAACGCCTTAAAAAAACCATTCCAAAACAAATTAATATGTATTAATAATTAAAAAAATAATTGCGGGTTCTTCTGTTAATATAACTTAATATGACGATAATGATGTAATTAAGTTACAATGAATGTTATTTTTGGAGTCGGTGTGTCGGCAAAAAGTAACTTTAATTAAGTACAATAATTGTTTAGCGTCAGTTCTAGGTCAGAAATATGTTTTTTTTGTTAATTATTAATACTTTTTTTTATTGCATAGACTTCTACAGCGTAAATGCCGCCGCTCACTTTGAGATATTAGTTCTAAGGTCTCAGTATAGTTACAACGGCTGCCCCATCCTTCAAACCGAAACGCATTACTGCTTCACGGCAGAAATAGGCAGGGTGGTGGTACCTACCCGTGCGGACTCACAAGAGGTCCTACCACCAGTAGAATATATTATATAATATTTAATATATAAATATTTTGTATTACGTCACATTTAGATGTCACAATGTAAATTTTGCCAACAACCTTGACAAGTGAGGTCTAAGTTTCAATTGTATAGGCTGTCCCGCTCATAAAAACGGACCACAGTAATTTTTCACGACATAAATAGGCAGGACGGTGGTCCTTACCTATACAGACTCACGAAACTACCGCCAATAGAAATTTAAATTTTTGTTGATCTGATTTTTATTACACGATGCTAATCGACCATCGTACAAGTTGTTCATGAACAACAGCTAAGTAGATATTTTATTACAAAAATTGGTAGGTGTCTGCAAGATTCGAACACCGGCACTGTCGCGTCCTACAGTATACCGGGCGTCTTATCCTTTAGGCCAAGACGACTTTGATAATTCTGCATGTATTCGGATGGATGTGCTCATCTGTATCATCAGCATTAGCCGCGATATCTAAGACATTTACTCTTTAACCTGTCGCCACCTTGTATTCCTGTCGATTTTTAAAACATAAATACAAATTCAATCCCAATAATATTTATGTATCCTGCGCGCCATTAGCATTCGCGTTTTACTCATTTCACTAAATACAAAACTGTCGTGTCGTAAATTCATATTTTAATGTTTCCTGGCATTGTAAATTTGCTGCCGATGTTGCCACATTAAAAATTAATAGCCGTTTCCAAACTATTTTGCAGCGGACAACACTCGCGCCGCCGCCGAGAAGGAAACGGAAACATCTATTATATCATGTGGGAAACATGAAAATTTTTATGAAAATTTGAATATGAGGAAACTATAAAACGCTTTGATTTACGTGTGACGAGCGCCGGACAGATTGGTCTAATCTATTAAAATAACTTTTTTTTTAATATATATAATTTTTTAATGCGATCATTTCGTAACGGAAGCCATGTATCATCTGACAAGAAAACACTGCGGTTATTTTATTGTTGGTATATTTTATTAGCCCATTTCCCGAGTGCAATCATGTGTGTGTAAGCACTTTTAAGAACATTAGCATGTCTTAATATTTTATCGAGTAACGAAATTAACGCTTTAAGATAAACAGAGCACGTTTCAAAGTAGAAGACAGAACCGACTGAATTTAACTATCGTATATTCAGGAAAATGATCTCTAAGCACATTCCAAGAAAACTCTAAATCATATATCTATCTGATCTATCACATCAGTAGCTATACTGAGATTTTAGAACTTATATCTCAAGGTGGGTAGCGCATTTACGTTGTTGATGTCTATGGGCTCCAGTAACCACTTAACACCAGGTGGGCTGGTCCACCCATATAAGCAATAAAAAAAAAATTGACATCTTTCGCACTTAAGACTAAACGATATTTCTCTTCAACAGTCAAAGACCATCTGCAACACTCTGATATCGACGGAGACGATGTGGAAACCGACGACCAGACATCGAACATGGACGACGACATCCTTACGCAGTCAGACCTCGACGAGAACGGAGATCCAAAAAGCCCTAACAGTTCCTCCTCGAAGAAAAGCAAGAGTCAAAGCAGGGACGCTAAAGGCGGCACCAAACCGAGGAGAGCCAGAACCGCCTTCACATACGAGCAACTCGTGTCCTTGGAGAATAAATTTAAGACAACCAGATACTTATCGGTTTGTGAGAGGCTCAACTTAGCGCTAAGTTTGAGTTTGACCGAGACACAGGTGAGTTTTCGAAGGTACCTTATGGTTCACGTGAAGCTATGTTAAAAGCGATCATTTCAATATTACAGTGCCCGACGATAAATACCCCACATCGAACTTTGGAAAGAGACAATCGGCGAACTTCGGGTTCGTAGAGCGCTATCTCTGTCGCACGAAACACTAATACTCCGGTATCTGTTCACACTACCGCAGTGGTTTATCAACTCACAAACATCACATTACTAGTGTGCGACAATGATAATTTATCTCTTTCTAAACACCGAAGTGCAATATTTATCGACGGGTACTGTATGTAGTTTACTTTGACCGTATCTTAAATATCACAGAATGCATGATAAATGCTTATTAATAAAATATTGTCTTATCAGTTTCGTGCGTACAGATACTATGTAAAAACTTTTCCTTGAAACAAAGCCAGCAGTGATTGGGGCTTCGCAGCGATAAGCATTGCTACAACGGCTTGCAATTTGAGAATGACCTTCTATACATTAGGTCGTTTCTTTTCCCTTAGATTGGTGAACATCTTCATGACCTCCCTAATGTTGAGTGGCTATCGGAGCTCATCAACAACGCAAATGTCAGGACCCACGTTAAGATATGAGTTCGAGTCATAATAAATAGAGTAGCGATGCTACCTACCGGCACGACACAACCTCGCACCAGCAAATACGTTATGACCGAAGATTTTCACTATCAAACAGTATACTTACACGATTATCGGAATAATAATGGTGAAAGCAACACGTCACTTGACGGAAGCAGGCCAGACCTAATCGTTAGTTGCCTAAGGGGCTAATCCAACTTCACCCGGCCCGGTAGGTGAGCTCACGGGCTCAACCTGAGAGAATTGCTAACATTAGCTCTAGCAAGAGCAATGCTTCGATGAATCTACTACTGGACCGGAATCGCGACCTACCGAGAGGATCCGCGAAGAAACTCAGTAGGTTTGTCTATGAGTTAGTTCGCACGTTGAACTCTACATCGGAATCCATGAGATCGACGAAGACGGTGACCAGTGCTTGAAGAGCCTAAAATCACCGAGAGTGGATCCGGGGGGATTCGACATAAAATATTAGAACACTCAAGCGACCTAAAGTGGAAATCGTCATAATATCAAAATATCAGACTAATTGCCCAAAGTAGTCCGACATTTGCGAAAAATAAATGATGACAGATGCTTAAAAAAAAATATGTATCCAAATATGTATGTATGTGTCCAGATATACTTCTGATACAATAGGCAACCTGGCCGTCCTGAGTAGCTAACACAATTCTTCATCGTGTTTAAGTTCATAGACAATCTTATATTTTATAGCATAACGGAACGTTGCTTAGTGTTATTTAAAAAGTTGAACCTTGCTCGTGGCTGTAACGCTTGTGAAACTTTTGCCCATGATCATAAAATTCTCGCGGCAATCATTTCAGTATAGCGGCCCGTAAATATATTATGTTCCCGTTGAAACCGTGAACGTCTGTCGCAGCGTATCTTTTATTTATTTTTCCGCTCCTGTTTGTATATCTCGTAAATTACTTAATGTTTAATAGTCATAAACTAGGATGATAGATGAGGGGGGCCAATATGGATGGTTCCCCGTTAATTTATCGGTTATTAACGAGGGGTTAATGTATTTTTGAATCGTGCAGGTTGGCTTATTACGAGTATTGAGACTAGTGGTCCCGCAGTAGTCGAAATTCGACTATAATTAATTGAAATTATAAGTTTGAACATTACTATGGTTCTATTGTCAAAGACTATTTATTATACTTCTATAATCACAGATTTCGCCAAGATTACACTTTAGACAAATATTAACAAAGACAAACAATATTTCATCTATTTTCAATTTGACCACAGACGTCAAGGACAAAAGTTTGATAATAAATAGTATGCATGCGTGTGTGCGTCAAATACATGGTATGTAGTGTGTGTAATGTTTTCTATATTGATTTAATGTATTTTTTATGCATTGTTTTAAAAAAATATTAGCATTGTGCACTCCTTCTCTATATTCTCTATAAGTGTGGGAAATTTTATGCTCCTCCGTCCGCGCAATTTTCGTAAAAAGGGGTACAAAGTTTTTGGTTTTTGGTTCACATAATAATATATAGATGTAAAAAAATCGTAATATTAGTGAGTTTTAAAATACAAAAGTTAAATTAAATATTTTTGTTCGCAGGTCAAAATATGGTTCCAAAACCGTCGAACAAAGTGGAAGAAGCAAAATCCTGGGATGGACGTGAATAGTCCGACTGTCCCGCCCCCTCCAGCTGGAGGGTTCCCTTCGGGTCATTATCCTGGGGGGCTATTATACTCTCATGGAGTTCCATACCCGTTCACAGGCCCTGGGCCCTACGCTCCATACTTCCACCACCTCGCGGCCAATCATCACCACACACATGGAAGCCTAGGGCATTCTCACACGTGATTGTGGCAGCGCCCAGGGTCCCAGGATCCTAGGGTTGACAAAGACAACGAAAGTAGTTGCGGACTTCCTAATTAGTGCAACGAATAAGAATTCGGAGCTGTGGAATATTTATTTATGGCAATAGTTTAAGCGGACTCATGTGAAAAGATAATGTTGTCTATGGAGAAAAATCGAGAGGCAGTTGCAAGAGTATAAAAATTAGAATATATTAATTTACAGATTAATCAAACCATTTCAAAATAATTCATTAAATGTTAAGACTGATGTTCATTTAAGACAGCTGTGCGATTTTAAGATGATCTTGAAAAAAAATTCCTTTACCATTTTTAAACTATAGTCTACAGTTTCGTCTGAAATCTGAAATACCACTCGGACACTAAGCGATGTGTCACACAGAAGAATATGCTATGAAAATTATAACTATATTTGTTAGGTCATCGAAACAACAAAGTGCCAAATACACATTATTTTTCAATGAGAACATTTAAATGAGTTATAAAAACACGTAATGGAAATCATCGTAAATAAAGTTTTTGTCTTTATCTTATTTAGATTCTAATCTATGCCGTCGTAATACGTAAGTTTGGAAAATAACTAAAATTGTGATATTTATTCATTAAGATATGAACGAAATTTGTATTAATTTAATAATAAGTAATTTTGTTTTTGTGATTTAAAATAAAAAAAAAGTTTTCATTATTTCGTTCCTTCTGTCGGCCATTTTAAAAATAAAATGGCGCCCACATAATCGCCGCCCCTTAAATCAGGTTTGCGTATAAAGAATTTTATGTTCAGAAATTTGAATGTATTCCGTGGCAAAGAGGTCAAAAGCGTTTATTCAATAGGATAATTCTCATACGGAAACTTAATGGAGAAACGTGATGTTTGTGCAAAAGTCAGCTGCTCTATATTCTCAATACACACACTACGAGTATTCTATAGGTATCCTAACGGGTTCCAACCACGAGTTTCCTATTTAATGAGTTCAGGATATTTCTTTACTGTATTTTTTTAATTCCCTACCTATTCACTGGCAGCCTAAGTTCCAGCTATGCGCGGACAGAGGGCCACTGTCCTTTTTTTTTTCCTACCTGTGCTGATAGCCTTGAGAGGCTATTTCAGCTTCGCCCTAACGTTTGTAGGTGAGCTCACGGGGCTCAAACCGGGGAGTTGCTAACACTGACCCTACCAAGAGCAGTACTTCGCAGAATCTACCACCGGATCGGAATCGCGACCCACGGAGAAGATCCGGCGAGAAACTCAGTGGGCTAGTCACTGTCCTCGTGATCGTGATCTGTATGGAATTGGAACAGCTTCCCTTCGTTTGCCGCTAGGGGCGCTGTTCCAACCCCATACAAATTTCAGTTAACTTTAACGCGATCGAGAAGTTAAAAAACTCTCACTAAGCACACAGGGCGGGAAAATATCAAAGAAGAGAACTCATCAAATGTGTGAAATCGTGGTATGAACCGGTTAAATATTAAAAGGTGTTCTGTATATAGGCGCTTAAGCTTACAATTAATTAATTAAACCTGAATACATCGTGACATCGCTTACAAATGGCACAAGCATTTTTAATACACGCATTTTTAATTTGTTGTTTTATATGATGTAATTTTTTGTTTGTGTAATTTATTTATCTAATTTGATTTAATTTATTTAAATTCATTAGCGGTCTGTCAGTGTACTCATGACCGAGGCGTTTGCAAATTTCAAAATATTGAAAAGATATTGCAACTAAAAATAATGGTAAGAATTAATTACCTACCCAGTGATGTTAATAATGAAATATGTAAAACAAAAACACCACTATAATTTTGCTTTGACACTGATTTGTTTATCTTTCGATTTTTTTTTTATTATTGAAAAATTAGCCTTTAATTGATGGGCACGTAGACTGCGAAAATGCAAATATCTAGATTATTGCCTGGTTTTATACCAATCCAATATACCTATATAATATACAAAATCAATCCCATTTCATTTTATCACGGAACACACTTTAGAAGCTGTTTAATAATAATTTTAACTCTCTCTCTCTCTCTCTTCGATCGGTTCCTCACTGCTGAGGATCGTGACTCCGTCCGATTTCGTCAATCAACTGTCTCCATCCATCCCGCCCTGCAGCCCGGTGGAGTGCGTCGCTGATAGGTATCCCCAGTTCCTCCGCTATTTGGTCCGACCATCGTTTGGGACCTCTACCCCTAGGCCTTTTTCCTTCTATTTTACCGGGATTATATATTTTTATTATATAATTTTAACTAGGCCAACCAATTTGTTTAATTTTGATTTAATTTGAATTATATTATTTAACGAATTTTAGCGACTCATTTCTAGGAATGGCTTTTTTTTAACTAAGTTGGTTCAAGGTGTATTTTTCTTAGTAATCCCGCACATGATTTACTCATAATTTCCTTGCCTGTACAGACTAAACGGAATCATGCTTGGTCATTCTATGCGCATAAATAACACAAGTAGCCTGTGCATATAAAAATATAATAAAGTACCTGAGTTCTACTTGAATAGAATCAATTTAAATCCAAAGCACTGAAGTATGAAACCTATGATCCGAAGCCATCGTTGACTTATAACTCGAACTGTCAATGTTACTAAAAGGACGGTATGTCTTTGATAATAATTATTATAGAAGCAAAGGGATTTACATTAATTTAGACGTCACCACTGCCCCATAAAGCAAGATGGAGTATTTTTTTGTACGTAAGTTTTTTTATGACTTTTTGAAATTATGGGAATCCCTAGTCTAGACTATGTAGGTATAGGCTGTGTGCAGTTGCAAAAACGTTTAGATCAATTACTAAATCACGGCTTTCTGTATAAATATGACACCTTTCTTAATATTTTTTAAGTTTTATTTTTTTAATGATGTCTACAGTGGCCAAACCTGGTAAATATTAGGTATTCAAATTCTATTATCTATCAAGTTTTGTTTACTTTCGAGGCACACTCAATCATTCAATATCAAAATCAGATTTAAAAACGTTTTCTAATATTACACTTTACAATATTGTCACAGTGTCATTTAGTATGTAGAAGACATACGAATAGTTTTAAATAAATACTTTATTCTGCAGAGTGCTTCTATTGTTTATGGATCTGCTCTTCTATTGTCTCTGGATTTTCTAAGCTGTCAAGTCATCTTCACTTCACTGTTTATGTCAAATACAAAATGTAAAAATGTATTAGCGACTCTCTTCTTTTATTAGTATCAGTCGCTGTTAACCTCATAACGGTTGTAAATATGTAAATAATTTAGCTATAAAAACCTATGTAATTAATCTTATTACTGTTTAAGTATTCGCTGATGTGATGCTCAATGCTGTAAATATGTATTTAAGTAGCGATAACTTGATGTTGATAAAAATAGTTTCAAGTTTATGGTTGTTTTATTATTTGGGTATCAGTACTTCAAAACCAAACCTAAGTAAATTGTGTAAGTCTTAATAACTTATAAATTCTGTAATTTAAGACGTGAAAAATTACAAGATTTTACATATTTGCCTGTTGGCTATCTGGATCAATATGCCAATAGAGTTTAGTATCTGAACACCCATAGATGTAAGCCTCCATAAAAAGCAAGAAAACCTTGTATTATATGGAGACAAGTTGAAAAAAAAGCCTGCTATAAGCAGCATATTATCTATTATTGCAGCATGTTATCCTTAGAAACCCTCAAAAATAGCGCAGCGTAGCAAATTGTATGATGCAAATGTAGCAGTTCTCAACGAAATCAAGTGTATCGAGTTGAAGAATTTAATATAATAAGTTTTGGCGCTATAATTGAAATGACATCACTAGCTACGGTGGCGCCGCCTTAATTAGTCAGTTTTTCAGACACTTTTTTTAGAGTCTGCTCCTTACTTCTATCCTCCATACGAATACAACGATCGACTGAGATGTATAGAGATTAGGAAGATGAAAAATCCCTTAATTAAAGTAAAGACGGAAATAAACGAACTATTTGGAATTATTGTTGGTAGAAACGAGCTTAAGCCATTTAGAGCATTGAGAAAGCTACGATCAGAAAGTAAATTAATATGAACAAAATAAAAGGCGAACAAAACAAAAAAAGACTAATCAACATCTTTTTTTTTATTGCTTAGATGGGTGGGCGAGCTCACAGACCACCTGGTGTTAAGTGGTTACTGGAGCCCATAGACATTCACAACGTAAATGCGCCACCCACCTTGAATTATTAGTACTAAAGTCTCAAGTATAGTTACAACGGCTTCCCCACCCTTCAAACCGAAACGCATTACTGCTTCACGGCAGAAATAGGCAGGGTAGTGGGACCTACCCGCGCGGACTCACAAGAGGTCCTACCACCAGTAAACAGGACAGGAATTCTCCATCGATATTCATGTTGTAATTTGGAACATTCCAGCAATTATTATTTGAGTACTGTTACGTCATATTGCCATTGGTGAACTAGACGTCGCCTAATGTCCTAAAGGAAAATGCGCTCGGTCTATTTGCATCGAGCGATGCGCCCGCATAAATCTTGGTGGTAAAGCGTATACGGGCACGCTCGGGTAGCCAACCAGCCTTTCTTCCACAATCGTTCTCACGTCTATACAATAACAATAAAAAATTCAAATGTCATTTTTGGTTCATCAATACAATGGACAGATCAGATAAATTCATAGATTATTAATTTTACGAAAAATGAAGATGTTGTTTTATTGGCTTAGATGAACGTACGAACTGACGGCCCACCTGATGTTAAGTGGTTATCGGAGTCCATAGACATCAAAAATGTAAGTGCCACTTTAGGTATACGACAAAGGGAAGATCTTCCACCAAGCGGGTGATATTGCTCGGTATACCGACGGTCTGATTTTTTTTTCCTACCTAAGCAAATGACCTAAGGTCTTGAGAGACCATATCGGCGTAACCGGGCTAGTAGGTGAGCTCCTGGGGCTCAAACTTGACGAACCCTAGCAAGAGCACTATTTGGCAGAGGAAACCCACTGAGAAGATTTGGCGAGAAGCTCTGGGCTGTGTCTGTGGTTACGGGTTCGACAAGAACAATGACCGGTGCTTGAGGTACCTAAAAGTACCGTTAGTGGATCGGGAGGATCCGAAATGACCTGTGGTCCGTGACATGTGGTTGTTGTTCGGGACTTGTGTATATGCAAGCTTATCATGAAAATGTCGTAAGCGAGATCCAGGCATCTGTAAAATATCTTGTGTTTTGTGAAATGAGTTCTAACTCTTTTACACTGCATTACTGCTTCACGGCAGAAATAGGCAAAGTGGTGGTACCTACCCGTGCGGACTCACAAGGGGTCCTACCACCATATACTCAACCCTATAAAAAGTAAGAAAATTAAATGGTTATTCGGTACAATTCAGTGCCATTCAATTATGATCATTATTAACTCTGTTTTAAATGCACCATCAGAGGGCTTACGCAGATTACAATCTTACAAGTCGAAAGACTCAATTCCAAAAGCACAACGTTGTTTCATTTTTTGGGAAACACGCTCTAGTATGACCGTCCTTTTAGGCTGTTATTTGCTAATGATCGCTTAGATCTATATATCATTAAAACAAAACTTAAAGTGTTGTGTTTTAAAACTGTTTTTTGAAACGAAGCGTTATTGGTAGCCTAAGGCCTTTCCAGTTTCACTGGGACAGCAAAGGCTCAGCCAGCAGGGAAGGGGCTTGCAAACACCGGCCCGAGTGCCTCCGGAGAAGACCTAACAACCCAAGGATAGCTGCTTTGCGAATGACCCGAAAAATGAGATCTTTAATATTCGAACTTAAATTGCAATGTATTAATTCCGCGGAAAGGTACGGTAACCAAACTTAATCCTCCATTAATACAATATCCCCTTCTACGCATCTCTATCTCATGAATACGCATGAAGAGATCAGTGTGCTTAGTGCGAGTTTTTTAACGTACTCGATAGCGTAAAAGTTAGCCCATACATGTATGGAATGGGATCGTTTGCCGCTAGGGGCGCTGTTCCAACTGCATACAAAATTGGGCTAACTTTTACGCTATCGAGAACGTTAAAAAACTCACCCTAAGCACACTTAATGTTAAATGACGTCATCATAATTTATTATGTAATACGTATATAGACAAAAACATAGACAGTTTAGACAGTTAAATACGTTTTTCGTATGTGTTTGTTAACTACAAAAAATTGTTTCTTTTTAAAAGAAAAAAAGTAATATATATATATCAGAAGTATTTTATCGGCTGTTTTCCCACCACTTTTCTTTTTTTAAATTACAATGATTGTATAACTCATTCTCTGAACAGTAATATTGAATGCCATCAAATTACTATGTCCTAAAAACGGCACATAAAATGTCATAAGTCACACACCACCCGAGAACGCAATATATTTTTGTCTTTAACTGTATTGATATAGTGACATAAAAGGCTTCTCTGAATTGTTAGAGGATTATGAATAATTAATGCCAATCTGTTTACTACAGAATATGTTTCATGGCTAAAAGCTTAATGTCATTTTGACCTTTAACTGAAATAAAGTTAAATATTATTTGTATCGTAAACACCGCGTGTAATTACTATTTTAGTTCATGCTTAGGGCGCTCAACGTAATGGAAAGCAAATTGTAAGGAGAGGTCAAAGGTCATTAAAACAAAATGAGATTTTTTTTAGAGACTATAAAACTATTCTAGATACTGTTTAAATTTATATTCCCTTGTGTTATTTTTTAGTAATTAATGGAAAGATCTACGCTTTTCAAGGTCATTGAAGTCAGAAATAGTATATGTGGAGCAGTTAACTCAAAGAAGTTATGTCCGATAATATGGTACTGCTTTCGTCATTCTATCAATGTCATGTTATTATTTTTCTAAATGAGTGAACGAGCTCACGTTCCACCTGGTTCAGTGGTCACCGGAGCTCATCAACAACGCCACCACACAACTTCAGACATAAATTCTAAGTTTCAGTCTCACTATACAACGCCTGCCCCGCCCTTCAAACCGAAACGCATTATTCCTTCACGGCAGAAATAGGCAGGGTCGTCGTACGGTGAAAATGAGATCTTTAGAAACATTCTATCTCATTCTCTCACAAGCTAAACCATATAAATGCATATGTTTGTCTCCTTTTAGGGTCGCTTTTTGAGTGTCTTTTCCCTTTTCCGAGATTCAAATAACAATAGCACTAAAGACATTTTCATTTAAATAACTTCTTCGGTTCCCTCTGTATTTTGTACCGTATGTTCCATGGGGAGTGCTCTGAGGAATTGTTCGAGATGATACCAGCATCTCGTTTTTACCATCGCACCGCCCGCCACCGGAGTAGAGTTCATCCATACTACCTGGAGCCACTGCGGTCATCCACAGTGCGTTTCCAGAGATCTTTTTTGCCACGTACCATCCGGCTATGGAATGAGCTCCCCTCCACGGTGTTTCCCGAGCGCTATGACATGTCCTTCTTCAAACGAGGCTTATGGAGAGTATTAAGCGGTAGGCAGCGGCTTGGCTCTGCCCCTGGCATTGCTGAAGTCCATGGGCGACGGTAACCACTCACCATCAGGTGGGCCGTATGCCCGTCTGCCTACAAAGGCAATAAA